>WHVC01000031.1:0-469989 GCA_015178925.1 Russula emetica | reverse complement strand
CGAAGAGGAAAAAGTGGAATGCTCTCCGTCGCACAGGATGCGTATACCGGTACACGGAAGCCCCATCGCTCGTTATTCCAGTCGCAAGCTATGATATCAAAAGATGATTAGCCTTAGTTCAAAATTTAGCATCAAGAATATGCCTGACCATCGCACTCTGCTATTACTTGAGCGACCGCATCCAAACGTTCTTTGCGACTGCCGATCCTGAGTTTCACTTCGATGAAGAGAACTGAAATAGATCCAATCGCCTGGAAGTGATATTCCACCCTTCTTTTGGTGGTGGCACGACGCTCGATGGTAGATTCAGGCAGGTTCCTAAATGCAAAGCAAAATACAGCAATAAGGCGGTTAAAAATCTCAAGGTAAAAGTTTGAGTTCGTTGGTGGTCAGAGAAGTGGCTCGCACTCACTGGAGACAGGAACTGGGATGTCGCTTCTTCCGTTTCATGCTCAATTGGAGGTCCATACTGGACCAGCATGACATCAATGTCCTGCACGATGGATTTGAACAGCGCCGTGGGAATGCGAGAACGGTGAAGGGCAAAAGTTTTGATATCAGTCATGTTGAGATCAGGTTGAAGTCCGACGAATGGGGCGATATCCTCGTAATGGACACTAGAAAGACTGGCGTCTATGTGATCTTCTAAAGAGGCGATTCGAACCCAAAAATCAGTTCCGAAAATCAAAAGAGAATGAATGGACAGACCGGTCAAGATCTCCTGCAACAAGCTGGGAGTGTGAAATTATGTGTTTTCATGATGTGAAGGAGAGCAATTTCAGCAGAGTCATGACTTGTGATAGCGGAGGACAGCAGTGTTCTGAGATCATCAGTGGAATGTACTACTGGTTTGTCATCGTCACGCTTTCGGTTGGTTGCCATTGCTCGAGGTGAAGGGAAGTGGCAGTGTGCAAGATGCAAGACAGGGGAGGTAGAGTACGCCACCGCCACACACAGGGGGCAGCCCGCAGGTAAGCGGAGTCGACTTATACAGTACAACTTACTGTATCACAACTTAGTTCATTGTATCACTTGGCATTGAACAGCCCATTCCTGTAAAATAACGAGCAATCCGAGAGAAGAGTCATTTTTAATCACTATCAGACCAAGAAAATTCCTTGGTCTGATAGTGATTAAAAAGATTGCTCGTTATTTTACATTCCTTAACTTTGCCACACTCTTTCAAGTTAACCTATTCCATACTTGCACAAGCTGTCAGAATGATCGTTTCGAGCCATAAGAAAACGAGAGTGTGGTCGACGTGGTACAATTACATCAGCTGTTTATGTTTACAAAGACAGAGGTTCGGCAATTAAGTGACAGTATGCGCAATTCCGTACCGTTCCATTTCCCATTCCGACCAGTGGATCACTGGCAGTGGATGCGCCTCCGTATTGAATACCCACTGGTCGAGCGGGATGAGGTCATCGTCCGTAAACAGTAAGAAGAGGTACTTTAGCCTAAGTGGATTGTCAGTATTACACGCGGGAGTAGAGGTAAAGGTACTTACGTCTCCGCAAGGAACCAACTACGAGGCGGGCGACAGAATCAACACAACGCACGACCACGAGGAATCCGACCACTCACCTCGGCATCTCGTTGAGCTTCGGGCCACCAACACGATAAACATCCTTGATACTCGCAAACCCGCTGCCCTCGACATGCGTCTCGTTCAACAGGGCTTCAAAAACAGCCCAGCCACGCTCGCGCCACACGACATCCCCCGTAGTGCGCCAAAGGAGGTAAAAGCTTTCCACCGCCTCTGGACGCAAAAGAAAGACCGCCTTGGTTGGCTTGTACTCTCGCTGATTTGCATCTAGTACCGGTTCTGCCAATCGCAGGCCCGGGGGATCCCCACGCGCACCGCTCTGTTCCCACTGCGCGAGGTGTGTTGCCCATAGACCATCCAACTGTGACCCATCACCGGGTACAGATTCCGTGGAGATGATGACCTCGTCTGGCGAGAGTCCAGTCGGTGAATCGGCGTAGAGAGTCCAACATGTTTGTGCAAGCCCCTGTGCAGCCCACATATGGGTAGGCGGTGTATCCGGAAGCGTCGCGGCGCCGAGAGCAAGCACGCCGGGGAGGAAGCAGGTAAGGTGTTCGAAAATGTGTGAGGGAGAAATATCACCGTCTGAGCCTACGTTGGCGTCGGTGACGTACAGAAGATGGCGCTTAGGTGATATGTATGTGAGGTGATCGAGGATGGCATTGGCCGAGCGAAGGTCTATGAATTCCATGAGTCAGGATCGAAGAACTGGAGAGAGTGGAAATCATACACAGGTCACGAGCTTTGGTGTCTGTGCCGCCAGAGAGGAGCCACTGCTTGAGCATATACTCATACGCGCTATCCGCAAATGCGCCGACGGAGACCCTTTCTGTGATGCCGTCAGTACGCATGCCGAGCAGGTCCAGAGGGAGGAGACATACGAGTATCTGGTAGGCCTGTGTCGGTGGACCATATCGCTGGGAACAGATCCCCATATAATGTGAGGTTTGCTGCGTACATGATCTCCATAACGTCCTCCACGGCTGTATAATACGGTGTACGGCCAGTCAAATATGCGAGATATTTGTACTCGAGCTGACAGCTGAGTACCTCGGACCAAAGCGAGGACTTCCCGGACCATCCTCGGGCGAGTTCTCCACTATCAGTGTAGACTCCATATGCCGGCAATCCCGAGGTTGTGTTGAACGCAGGTAGAAGTGCAGCGCCCAAGTCGTCGGCGCGTGAGAGGAGGATGGGATCGTGCGAGAGGGCATATGCGGATAGTAATCCACCGAGATAACGAATGACGGTTTCAAAGAATCGTGCGTGCTTAGTCTGGACGCGCATAAATATCCCGTCAGAAATATGGGCGCTAAGTGGCGGGCGGATCAGCACCACTTACGGGCGGCAGAGAGAAAGTGGTGTTTGCTATGACAGCGAGCGCGCTGTCAAACTTCTCATAGAGTCCCATGAGCCACAGGGTGTCAAGGGACTCTATATGCGACAGGGCCCAGCCATTGAAGCTGCGCGCGAAACGTTTAAGTCAAGTCAACTGCGCCCGTAACGCGATATAGAAGACGCACGTGTCCATGGGAGCCTTGCTCAGCGGTAACAGCTCATCATACGGTGATGCGTAGGTAACGTAGGTGTTGTAGGCCCGTAAGAACGCGTCGCGCACAGCGTCTGCACGTCGAGCCCAGACGTCCTTGTTTCGGTGAGCGTCGGGCCTCGTTATTGGGCGCTGGATCTTGATACGATGGCGGTTTGACCCAGGTTGAGTTGGATCGAATGACAAGGGACGATAATATTCTGGTGCATTCATAAGACGGGGCACATGGGTGGGCGGGAGAAAGATGATAAAGAAGGCGCTAAAGATGAAGAGGAAAAGGAGGACGCGGAGGAGAGGGCGGTGAAGAAAGCCAGGGAACGGCCGAGTTGGAAAGAGAGTGGACATGAAGGAGAGGGGAGAGCGCAGGTGTTGGTGTCAGGTATCCGCAATGTCGGTCACGGTGCCAAGACCCGCCCTGAAAAGGGAGGCCATGTGTGGTCTAAGCTCATCTCCAGAACTCCGTCGACTCCTTCACATCCAGATTACATGGCGAAGAGAAGCGCTTGCCATGTTTATCGAGACGAGGCTCCATCGCACGAAGATCATGAATACCTCGATACCGCCTCGACACACCCCTCAACCGTTTCCACATACACATGCGAGGCTGGCGAGCACAAGCAATATTGAGTAATCTTAGCAAGCACAAAAAAGGAAAGTTGCCAACAGTTTGGCTCGGTGCCTTACGTTCGATATTACTGTACTGTATCACAGATTGTGCAGTACAACAGAGGATATGATAACAGAGGAAACACCAGGCGCAACATCATCCCAGCAGTTCCTCATTGAACTCTCGTCCAATCAACATCCGTCTGATCTCCTGTGTCCCAGCCCCGACAGTATACAGCCGGGAATCTCGAAGTATCCTACCCATGGGATAGTCTAAACTTTTCTGTTACCCCCTGTCAAAGCGCTGTCGAAAACTTCCTCACCGTTTATATACCCGTTCCCTCCAAGACATTGCATCGCCTCTAATGCAACTTCAACGGCCTTCTCGGTAGAATATAAAATCGCTCCGGCACAGTCCTTACAATAAGTGTCGGGGTTACTCTTGACTCTTATCGCGGTTCATATGGGTCGATGCTCACCTTACGGCTGATACGGCCTTGGTCACACGCTCGAGCAACGGCATAGACATAAGACCTGCTTGCATTCAGTTTGGTGTACATATCCGCGATCTTGCCTGGCAATACCGATCTTGTCATAATATTTTTTGCAGCCATTCGAAGCTACTTACCTTGCATCAGCTGAAAGGTTCCCACTGGTTGGCCGAATTGTTTACGGTCATGTACGTACTCTACCGCAAAGTCAAACGCCGCTTGCATGAGCCTAAAGTCGATTGTCAGGTGATTATCAGTCATTCAAAGACACGAACCAATTACCCAAGAGGTCCGCCACTGAGAACAAGTCTTTCTAGATCCAAGCCAGACATCAGGACAGATGCCCCCTTATTGATGCTTCCCAAGACGTTCTCTGCACAGATAGCTTTCAGCGCATGCTAAAGGGGAATGAATGCGGGTCGACTAACCATCTGGTACTTCGCAGTCTTCAAAAACTAGTTCTCACGTGTCGCTTCCACGCATACCGACCTTGTCAAGTTTTGATGCGTCGAAAATCCTTTGAAGCCACTCTCAACGATAAAAGTCGTTATACCTTCAGATCCCTTTTCGGGGTCCGTTTTCGCATATACAACGAGCGTCGACGCAATGGGGCCGTTTGTAATCCTGACGTTTGAAGAATACATACCCAAACAAATTTTGATGAATGACATGGAGAGCTTCTACGCACCAAAACTTGTTACCGTTCAGTCTCCAACCTCGACTAGTCTTGTCCGCCCTCAGTCGCATACTAATGACGTCGCTCCCAGATCCAGGCTCACTCATCGCCAAGCTGCCAACCTTCTTCCCCGAAACCAAGTCAGGCAGGTATTTTGCCTTCTGCTCCTCTGTCCCATGTCGATGGATCTGGTTCACACACAAATTGGAGTGTGCACCGTACGAGAGAGCCACCGAACCCGAGGCACGAGACAATTCTTCCATCGCAATGAGATGTTCAAAATACCCCAGGCCCAAGCCATCATAATCTGGAGACACGGTGATTCCAAGCAAACCCATATCACCTAGCTTTTCCCAGATACGCTGCAAGTTGATGGTGGGACACAGGGCGTCAATGATTGTATGGAACAATATACCATGGGACAATTATTAGTCCTATCTATCTCTGCCGCCAGGGGTGCAACCTCACGCTGGGCGAATTCGCTAACGGAGTTTCTGAACTAGGCCATTTATAGTACAATTAGTATTTCATCTTCTTACACAAAGGTTCACGCACCTCAACTTGCTCATCCGTCAGACCTGCAATATCAACATTGTAAAACGATGCCATTCGGCGAGAACTGATACCATACGGAGAGAAATTGGCAGTACGGCGAGCAATGATACATCTTGCGGTGCTGAGGTGGCGTATGAACTTCATGGCGGTAGTAAGGTCCACGGTAGTTCCGTTCCGTTCTTTCCGGAGTCTGTTTACAGTGAGATTACATAACATGGGAATTTATAGTACGGCAACTCGGCCCGCCCGACACCGACACCGAGGAGAACCCGAAGCGACCAATCCTTCTTTTACTCCAACCACGTCCTCTTTGGCATGCTTTGCGTATTGTCACGCATCAGCGATCTGCAGGATCTGGAAGATCGATAGTCCTTGTTTGAGGTAGCGGACATACTCGCTTACTGGCCGCTGCCATAGTTTGGACTAACACCACCCTTTACACAAAAATGACTTTGACTTTTATTACGCGAGCACCCTGTCTGTTGACCAGCTACGATTCATCCATCACATCACCATCTTTCTGTGTATCCTCCCCTTTGCCTTTTTTCACTGGTGGCTCCTCTTTCACACCGCGTGCGAGCAGCGCCATGCGCGTGCGCATCTTTCCTGCTGCCTTGGCACTACGTTTCCCCTTGGCATTTCCCACGTCAGCTGAATTAGGCCCATCACGAATCATCGGATTATGTGAGGCATCGATGTTCTTCGGAAGACTTGTTATGGGTTCGTACAATTGCAGCGCAGAGAATTCGCGCTCGTTAGCTGACATCCTGGTCTCGTAAGCCAAAGATAAAGACAAAGGAAGAGGGTCAAATAGGCCCACGGGGATAACGGATGCGCTGTTAACGTGATAGCAATGGTGGTGCAGGAGAGAAGTTCACTTGCCTACGCGATAATATGATGAGAATATTGCAGTGTATGCGATGTTCTACGTACCGAATCAGGTCCGAGTCGGACCAACCTCACGTGGAGGGAACATCGGGAGACGGACCCTCGCCGCTCCAGTGTGCGTCCAAAGATACACATACGCAGTCAGGGCTCCAGAACGGGCGTGAAAGTGACGACCAGGGCGACCAAGGTGCGTGTTATGTACGAGCACCTCTCCGATACGGCGTCGGCGGGGTCCGGAGGGTTAATGCGAAACCGAACAATGCAGTGGCACTGGGAGGTGGTAACTTATCGGTTAAATGAGGCCAAGAAGGTAAAACCAATTCCTCGATGAGACGCACCCGACCGCACTGAACACAATCACCAGCTGTCCGTCTATTTTCGACGATTCGATCTTCTGCACAACAGCACGGGTTGCTGGCGGTGGCTCTTCGGGGTCACCACACGCAGGAGCGGGAGTTGCGCTCACATCATCTGTATCATCTTCGCTCTCAATTCTGTCGCCATCGTCCACGTCCTCAACATCAACTTCTGCCTCCGCCCCCTCAGCCTCGGCCTCAGGAATCGCATCTACGTCATCCTCGGAAAGCTTTGTTGCAGCAGCGACAGCCTTCGCTTCCTTCCGCCGTTGCCTCGCGAGCCATCTCCGGCTGGGTGGCTTGCGCTCCCCGTCACTGTCGTAACCACGCTTGGGCTGCGCACGGCGTACGGCGATAAAGGGACGCACGACTTCCTCGATCGCAACGTCGTACAGCCGTCTTCCTGCGCGCCACTGCCACACTTTGATCACGGAGTCCCCACCACCGGATATCAGGATATCATGGGCGGCAGGGTCTCGCGGGATGTGTACTGCCAAGATGAATCTGCAAGGAGAACGGGCCACGTGAGCGTCTAAACAATACGCAGGGAATTGGAAAGGGGATACTTTACTTTTTGTGCCCAAGGCAGAAGCTCTCAATCATGTGCCCTTGCGGGAACCAACTCACGCGAATATGTTCGTCCCTGTCCGCTGTAATGATGTGAGATTCATCGGGTGTGAGGACGAATGTAGTAAGGAGGGATGTGTGGCCTAAGATGAGTGTGCCGCCCGAAGGGTTTTCGTGCGAGGCTAGAGTGTTAGCTTCCGTATTCTGCGGGGGCGCTGGCGTAGGTATAGGGAGCGGCACGAGTGGGTAACTCAAGGGACATGAGCAGGGAAGTCAATAGGAGAGAGGTAGGTGCGAGAGCGACTCACGTGAAGACGTCCCCAAACTTATCTGCAACGACGATTGTCCGACCCGAACGCGTAAACAGTACCTGAGTCGCTTTTTTGGAATCTCTCTACGCGTGTTGCTCAGTCGTGAGTAGAAAGAATACGAAATCTGCAAGGACATGTGGGCGCGTACCGTTCGCTTAAAAGTTGCAGACTCTCGACTGCCCAGACTTTTAACTGCTTGTCATCCCCGACTGTGGCAAGGTGCGTATACTCAAAGTCGACAGCGGCACAGCGTACAGGCCCTGTTTTTAGCAACGCATCTAGTTTTGTGCCCTCAAGAGATGCGGTGGAGCGAAGCAGCTCTCCTGTGCTGGGGTTCAGTTCAAAGACAGGTCAGCGAAGGGTGTTCTCGTAGCGTACTTTGAATGTAGGAGTTGGATGTGAGGGCCTGATATAACCACTGTTTTATATTCTCCGTGAAATATGTGTGTATGCGGGTAAGAGGTCATTTTTCCATGAGAAGAGAGCTGAGGACGAAAAAATGAGAGTGAATGGATATCTTATCTGATAACCCTGACACGTCAACCAGCGCGATTTCAATCTGCGCCCGCAACTTGCCCTGCCTCACGTGCTACGAGAGCTCTCACTTGCGCTTGCACCTCTTTCACATTTCTGAGGTGGAAGAACATGTTCTCCGAAGAGCTCAAAACTCTTAGAAAGCTTGGCTTTCGCCATGTGTGTAGTCCCTTCTTTATCGGTTTCATCTGGAGTTCTAACCTGCCCACACATAGGTTTTACTTCAGATTCTCAACTTTGCTTCTGTCCTTTCATCTGGCCTTATGATTTACAAGGGCCTCGGACTGATTACAAACACCGAGTCGCCGATCGTTGTTGTCCTCAGGTGCGTTTACCTTTTCGCTTGAGGTTGTTGTTCTACGTACGCTGAGTGCGTCTGCGCTTCAAATCTCAATTTTAGTGGTTCAATGGAGCCGGCGTTTCATCGCGGGGACATCCTTTTCCTTATCAACCCGCCAAACATGCGTTATGAAATTGGTGACATCACGGTCTACAAGATCCCAGGACAGGACATTCCCATCGTGCACCGAATCCTCGAGACACACGACGTCGTGACGGTGGTCAATGGGTATGTTTTCATCAGAGTAACCTGTGGATGATAGCGAGCTCATCGTTGGCGCTCCATACAGTGTTCGCGAGGCCAAGCCTCGACCTGAAAATCAGCTGATACTCACGAAAGGGGACAATAACTACCTAGACGATGTAGAGTTATACCAGGGCCTCGATTGGTTGGAGCGAAAGCACATAGTAGGGAAAGTGCGCGGGTGAGTGCCCAAGTCATGACGACGCATCGTTCTATACCCACTTATTCGTTTCATAGATTTTTACCCTATGTTGGCTATGTGACCATTGCCATGGTACGTTATGGTCTAACTTTTCGGCGCAAGTCTCACGAGCTCATCTTTCGCAGAATGACTTCCCTCAGTTGAAATACGCACTCCTGGGCGGGCTCGGGCTGTTAGCTTTGGTACAACGCGAATAAATGCTCATTTTGTTCTTGTGTTATACCACATTTCTACCTCCGAATACCCCTACACCATCCCGTCATGTGTCGGATGACCGTTCTCACGACTGGGCACCCTACAAGGTTTCACTCACTGAACGTTTCGGTACATACCTTGGCATTCAGCCTTGGAATATACCGAAACGTTCAGTGAGTGCATTTCCGCAATCTAAGTCGCGTTTGCAATACCATCCACATTACATTTATCAAAAATGAGAACTAGCCATTCCAGAAAGCGACGAACTTATACCTCGCTTTCGATCCCAAACTACTGACAGTCGTGTCCGTGCAGAACCTCAGTACCCCGAATTTCTCTCAACCCACCATCCGCCGCAGACGCGAGTAACTACTCTTGAATGGCCCCCCGAAGGCCTTGAGGACGGACACAGTTTTCGGCACGACGTCACCGATGGGAGTGTTCTGTAGTAGGCCATTATTGGCCAGACTTTGCAGGTTTTGTGCTGTTTTGGTGAGCTGTGCAGAAGTTTTAGCATGTAAATAGACGAGAAAGACTTCCGAGGAGACCCGTGCTCACCCCCTGCAAATCCAGCGAACTGCTGCCCCTGGGAATAACCTTCTTTAAACTTTTCAGTGCTTTTTTGAAGGTGCGAGCCATGCTGGGTCGATGTTGGAAGTGTTGCAGGCTGATACGCTGGCTGATTTCCTCTTATATGTAACTGTCTCGAGAACCTCCATTTGTCGAGTTGCACACATCATGGCCTCCGGCTTAACGCCAAGAGCGGATAAGCAATATGTACAATGCGCCACGAGAAGACAACAGTGATCCGCTTAATATCCATGAAATTTATGAAGATTTATCGCCACCGCTTCTTATCACCTTTCTAGGTTCGACGCAATGCGCTTCCCGGTTTGCAACGACATGACTCTACATAATACGGTGCACAAAATAGCTCTAGATCCGCAGGACATCAACACCCGGGCCACATTCTAGCTGGCTGATCCATCCCGTCCACTCAAGTGCCGAGTAGAAGCCACAGCATTCGTCACCTCTGCAGCTTGCTTTGTCAACCCATAGATGAACTGCCAGCACCGCGATCACGACCGCATTATGGCCAACCGGGCACGTTCCATTCTCAGAGCAAAGTACAACGACTCCTCGGCAATGCCACCCGGATCCATAACTGAGCTCGGTAGCGAACTGTAGAGAACGGTGTTATCCTGCAGGTCATAAACTACATAGCCCCAATGTGATGCACAGGGCATACAAGCCTCCTCGAGCACTGTTCACAGCCCAAAACGCCGCAATTCGACACACTGCATCTGTAGGCCCCTCCATCCGCTCATCATGCGCACCGACGTATGCCTCGACTCGGAAATATTCGTCGAAGACCTTGCCCTCCAGCTTCACCACCTCCCCTTAAACTCCCGACTCATAGCCAGGATCCCGGGACACTAGGGCAGAGGGCGGTCTGATCCTCCCCGCATCGATATCGTTGCTGATCCCCCTCCCACCTATGGAAGAATCATCCTCCGCTCCAACCACCCACCTCTCTTCTTTCCTGTGCGGCTTTCAAGTACAATTTGGACTGTGAATTGACTAACAACCAGCTATCAGCATTACCACCGCCATATAGGTCACTACCAACTTCTAGCCCTATACAGACCAATCCTACTTTTGCAATACGCTGATGCAGATTTTCTCGGGTTTCAGAAACCGAGTGGTGCCCTACCGAGGCCTCGATCGGAATCGAGCGCTCGTGCGTGACAATACTGCCACACTGGCATGTACAGGACCTCTACTAACTTACATCACCGAATCACCGGGAGCCCGAGGTGACATCCAAAGAAATTTCCGCCACCGCTTACCTTTGTAGACTCGAAACAATGCGACTCTCTACCTTACTACAACTTGAAGCAGTATAATATGATGCACGAAATAGCTCTAGATGTGGTCCATGGCCGAGGACCAGACTCAGATTGCTTCTTTTGGCTTCTTCCCGAAATTTCAGCAACACGTGACCTTCACATAAGACAATTGAAACCGTGACCTTGTTCTCCACACGGCGGTCTTTCCCTCCATCACCATACGTCATGTCCTCCAAACCCCCTCAGCACGGGCTCGAATGGACGTATGAACTCTTCGACGTTATCCCTAGCTGGACTGTCGAACCCGACATGGCTGTTGCAAAGGCTATCGCTGTCCGTCACTTGCCCGTTACCACCTCGAGTTACGAGATCAGATCCTTTTCCGCTGGGGCTTTTAACAAGCTATTTTTGTTGCATCCGCTGGGCGATGCCAGTGACACTCTCGAGTCCTTCATAATGCGTATCAGTCTCCCCGTCGATCCGTACTTCAAGACCGCCAGTGAAGTCGCAACACTCCAGTTTGTCAGGAAAAACACATCTGTTCCTGTCCCGCGGGTCATTGCCTTTGACTCGTCTGCTGATAACGAACTAGGTTTCGAATGGATCTTAATAACCAAACTTCCGGGCGTCGCTTTGAAGTCACTATGGGAATCTCCGGAAATCGTGTGGGAGTCGAGGGTGCAACTGACAAGAACGCTAGCCGGATACGTGAAGCAGCTAACGAGCTTCAAGTTCCCCCTTATAGGAAACTTGTATCCCTCAAAACGACCTGAGTTCGAGCGAATCGCTTGGCTCAAGCATCTTTCGTCGGAAACACGATTCGTTCCACTCCATGACGACCCTGAATTCGCAATAGGCCCCGTGACGACCATCCCCTTCTTTTATGGCGATCGCCTCGGTCTACGCAATGGCCGTGGCGCATTCGAAACATCCTCCAGTTACCTGACCTCCCTTCTCCATCTCCACATTTCCTCCACCACGAATCGGAAGATCGCTGCGAGCGCAAATGATGAGTGCGACGAGGATGACATTTCCGAGTTTGAAGATGGGATCTCCGCCTACGAGTCTCTACTCTCCGTTCTCCCGATTTTTTTCCCTCTAAAGGCCAGTGACGCCGAAACTTTTTCCCTTTTTCACGACGATATATCCATCAATAACATCCTCATTGACCCGACCACCCATCACATCACGGGAATTGTGGACTGGGAATGCGTCTCCCTGCAACCGTCCTGGGAAGTTGTCCGGGTTCCGCAATTGCTTGAAGGACCCGAGGTCGATGATGGTTCGCTGATACCCGACCCAGCGCCGCCCCCCGAAGAAGGCGCGGACGGGTTTCACACGGAGCTACGGGAGAGACACGAGCAGATGCTTCTGCGACGCATTTTTTACGATGAGATGGGTGGCAAGCCCAAACATGGGTCACGCGAACGTTTGTTTGAGAATAAAATGCAGCAGGTAGACCTCAGGCCGACGGCGGTCAGGAATTGGGCGAATGGAGTGCTACAGGGCGCGGACCCCTTCCCAGCGAAGATGGAGGGGGGTCCTTACTTCTGGCCGGAAATTTGAAGGAGAGCATAGGGCGTTGTTAGAAGACACGGTCAAGACAAAGTGATAGAACTGTAGTATAGATTGCCACGTGACCGCGTCCGTCGAGCGGATGGTTAACTTTTTTTTTTTTTAAATTTCGCGACATGTACGCATGCAAACAATCTCACCTGCTCTGAACTTCCGTGCCGCCGCCTCTTATCTACGACTATACTCTACCTTTACGTCGCATGCAGGCTCAAAGTCTTCCCGGCTGATTGCCAACAATAAAACTCTAACGTTAGAACAGCAGAAAGAACGGGATGAAGCCTTCCGAAAACGAAAAGACAGAGTGGAAACGAAGACAAGGAGTGCGTCACAATCTCGTCTCTACTAATACAACGTTCACACCCGATTATCAGGGTGAAACCTTCCTGGATCACCTTATTGTACATGTGCGCGCAGGTATGTGGGATACATGTCTCTATATTGGTCTCAATTCATGAGCGTATTCAGGGCGAGGCGGCGATGGCTGTGTCGCTTTTCACCGCGAAAAGTTCAAGCCACATGGTCCTCCATCTGGGGGTAACGGTGGACGAGGTGGCGACGTCTACATTCTCCCCAACGAACATCTTACGACACTCTCATCCGTCCCATCGCGAGTACGGGGCAACGCAGGCGGAAAGGGAATGGGAACGTGGCAACATGGACGTGCCGGTGCGCCAACCATCATACGAGTACCGTTAGGCACAGTCGTGCGCGAGCTCCCGCGCGACGATCCGCGACGCGCCCAGGACGAGTGGGAAGCTGAAGAAGAAGCGTACGCTCACCTCGACAGAGAAGAACGCCGGAAACTTTGGCAGGAACGTCGTTGGGTACACTATCCGACTTACGAGGACGACAACACCGCTCGTTCCGCATTTAAGCAAGCAGAGTGGGACATATGGCGCGCCGAGCGCGAGATGCGCTCCGCAAGGAAACGCCAGCGTGATGCGGCGCCTCTCCTCCTGGATCTCGACCACATGCCACCAGAGGCGACTGCAGCCGCGCGTGCGCCCGATGCGCCGCTTGGGTTGCCCCGCGTGGGGCAGCTCGGCACGTTGATTGCATCCGGAGGAGTGGCGGGGTACGGAAATCCGCATTTCCTATCTACGACGAACCCCTCTCCCAAATTCGCTACGCGTGGGTACGAGGGCGAGCGCGTGACGCTCGAGTTGGAGCTCAAGCTTTTGGCAGACATCGGCCTCGTCGGTGCGCCGAATGCGGGGAAAAGCACGTTGTTGCGCGCTTTGACTGCTGGACGTGCGCGTAGTACCGTCGCTGAATACGCTTTTACCACGCTGAACCCCGTTGTTGGCGTTGTGCGCGTTGCGGAAGACGGGTCTATCCTTGGTGGTGAGGATGAGGGTCACGGTGCGGTTTATGATGAGACGATCGTTGAGAAGCAGCGGGAGAAGGAGTTCACGGAGAGTGGCACGTTCGCGGACATCCCGACGCGTAATAGGGCGCGAGGAGACGCCCATGAAGCGTTCAGATTCACCATCGCAGACAATCCTGGGCTCATCGAGGACGCGTCAGACAACGTCGGGCTCGGACACTCGTTTTTGCGGTCTATGGAACGCTCGCTCGCGCTCGTCTACGTTGTCGATCTTTCTGGACCCGCACCTTGGGATGAGCTTCGCATGCTTCGGGAAGAGTTGGAAAAGTATAAGACAGGGATGAGCAACCGGGCGCGGATGGTCATCGCTAACAAAGCGGATCTCCTGGCCGTTGAAGGCGATCCGGAAGAGTTGCGGTTGGCACGGGCGAAACTCGCGCGACTCGAAGAGTTCGTTAGGGATGAGATGGACCACGATGATCGGGTGCTCGACGTTGTGCCGACCTCCGGAAAGTATAGCCAGAACATGCGCAGCGTGGTGCACAAATTACGGACATACGTTGAAGAAGCACGATCGGCAAATCGGACAACACCCATGCCCTTCCTGTTCAGTGTACCGCAGTCGTCACAATAACCCGTAGTCTTTCAATACTCTACACGAACCTATAGATATCATACATCCAATTCGATCACTTCAACAATATATCTTTCCCATTCAAGTACCTCTCCCGCGTCCCTTGGACAACCTCTTCACTCATTGTCCAGCCTTGTCCGTCCGGGCCGTCCTCGAGACCTTTTTGAAAGCCCTGCGACGTGAGCCAGTCGCGAAGATATTGCTTGTCGAAGCTCCGTTGGCTACGACCGGGAGTGTACCCCTCCAGCGGCCAATAGCGCGAAGAGTCGGGTGTGAGCGCCTCGTCGATGAGGGTGAGATCGCCGCCGACGATCCCAAACTCGAACTTGGTGTCTGCGATAATGAGTCCGCGCGTGGCTGCATGCTCTGCAGCAGCAGTGTACAACTTCAAAGCGATATGGGAAATTCGGTCGTATAGTTCTTGGCCAATGAGCGCCGCCGCTGTTCGTACCGTGCATTCGGGGTGAGTGATGAGTTGTAGGTAGTAGGTGGTAGGGGAATGGGTACGTCACCTTGTTTAGGGGAGATGTTCTCGTCGTGCGTCCCTTGTTCTGCTTTGGTGGAGGGCGTGAAGAGCGGGGTGGGGAGCTTTTGTGATTCTTGGAGGTCCTCGGGAAGCGGGATCCCATGCACCGTACGAGTCTTTTTGTATTCGGCCCATGCAGAACCTAGAGGAAAGACGAAACAAAGACAGGCAGTGTAACCAAGGGAATCTATTCTGTTATTTTAATTTTAAAATGTTGCTCACCTGTGATGTAACCCCGTACGATCGCCTCGAGGGGTATAACCTCCGCTTTCTTGACGAGGACGGAACGGCCCTCAAGCTGCTCCCTGTACTCGTGCAACTCTTCCGGCATCTCTTCAATGCGCGAAGTCACGACGTGGTTCGGAACGATGCTTCTCAGCTTGTCGAACCAGAAGAGCGAAAGTTCCGTCAGGATACGGCCCTTGTCCGGAATGCCCTTTAATTGGGACGGGGACGGGAAGAACGATCGTCATCGTCATCGTCGTCAAGTAAAAAGTAGGAGAGAATGTGAGTAAAGTGTCCGATGCAACGAAAGGGGAGGGAAAGGGCAACGCGATGAGTTTTACATTTTTCAGAATGACGTCGTAGGCGGATATGCGATCGGATGCGACGAAGAGAAGGTACTCTGGCGAGGACGTCGCGTAGATGTCACGGACCTTGCCCTTGGAAAGTAATTTTAGGTTAGGGATGTTCGAGTTAATGAGGACTGCCGTAGCCATAGTAGTAAGTCTAGGGAACTGGCAGGGGTCAGCATGATCGCATCGCACGTCAAAGTTCAAATTGAGAGCTGAGTGAATACTAGGAGATTAGATTAGATAAGTACGCACAGCAGCACTGGCAGTTATCACAAGTCGGTTCAAGTTTACGACACAGTAAAGTGTGGGGCCTGGCTATTGCGGGACCATCAGCTACTGGGCAAGTAGATGTTGGTAGACTGACGCTGCCAGCGGACACTGTCCAGCGTCGCAGGCTACAGGCTGATAAGATAACGGACTGTTGGATCGATTGCTTATTAACATTAACTGCGTTGCGTATACAGTACATCCAAAACTACTTCTGTTTTTAAACTCCCCTCAAAGTAGTGCAGTAGTAGTACGCAGCGACGTTCCCAACCATCTCAAGCCCTTATCCGATCTTCAAGCTTCAAGTGTTGCTTGCGCGGGGTGTGGGTGACTGCCGAGATCCATACTAATAGATCGAACCTTTGAACTGGGAAACATATTCAAGTCAGAATACTTGTTACTCAGGCCGTTTTACCAGGTGTCGGCACGGGCGAGAGAGGGGACTTTCGATCATCGTCCCGCCGTCCCTTTGACGAATATCTCGGACGCATCCACTTGCAGTAACTGAACCATAGCGGGAGACTTAATACATCGCTGAACGTTTGCATTTATCGACCGAGACTTTGCGAGAAAGGAGGTCTATCGTGCAGAGGTCGTGGAATAGCTCGCTAGTATTCATACTTATGTCCACGGACATCGTAGCGCAACTTTTGAAGGAGAGTAGTGCGGATGTGCCGCATCCGAGTCATGTGCGGCATGTGCCACTACTAACGAGTGAAAAACTGAAAATGGACTTAGCTGCCACTGAAATGGCACCTCGACTGAGATACGTGCCAATGCATAGAATACCCACAACCTGGCGGGTTGCCAGTTAAAATTCGTCAGCAAAACAGTATGAACTGCCAGTGAGCGAGTCAGAGTGACAACTGGAAGCCTGAATACATTCCTCAAGGTTTAGCACTCGGCAGCATTTGCCACCTCTCTTATCTATGCCGGGCTGCAGGATGTAGTCTTGACATCTGCTTTGATGCCTGCTGGCAAGATGTGGCCATTGACCAGACCCCATTAATGATAAATGATGCCAGACCCAAAAGGTTAAAAATTTGTTGGTGACTCAATACAAACGACTTAGAAGCAATGAGGACCTACTTAGCCTACACGGTTCATCGTTCCCCTTAGAGGGCCATTGGCTAATCAAGGCTCTCAAGAAGCAGCCTGAGATCCTCCTCGCTCACTGAATCGTAAGAAAGACATGAATCTGTCAGATGTTGAATAATACGTAGGTGTCTGCCCCACAGTAACATTTGGAGAAGGTGAGGGGTTAGCTAGTTACAAGTGATGGAGAGGGCACACGCACCGTCCAGTATCTTCAAAGCGAGCAAAGGAGCTGGAGAAACATCAACTGAAGAGTTGACAAGTTTTTATATTTGCACGCGTCACGGCAGAGAGGGAGTAGTTGATGTGTATCACGGATGGGAATCGGACTCAGGATCACAAGCAGATCTGGTGAGGTCAAAGTTACGCGAGAATTGCTGAATATAAATGAAACACTACATACGAAAAGTTATACGTGGATCGACAGCCCGCTAAATTCCGATCCTGTACATGCCCACTGCATCCGAGTCAGGGTGCATTAAAATCGCAGGTGTATGGAACTGCAACGTGCTGGTATGGGGGCCCCACAGCAAGTCTTTAGTCGACATTCAAGTTTGTTACTAGCGTCGGGATTCTCAAGTCCGTTCAAAGGGATCTTTTTGATAGAGATAGTATCTCGTGTAGTGAAGTGGGGGCCAGCTGAGAGGGTCCTATGCACGCAAGTCATTTTACACTGACGTAGGCATCTCAAACTGCCGTCACGCTCGAAGCTCGCCTAACAACAGCGAACATTTTGACACGGTTACTGTACATAGCTCGTACAGCATTGATCTTCATAGTCATCGCATTTCTCGGTGATCAGGGCGACGTCCAAGGACTGACGATGACGAGCGTAGTAAGCGAACAAAATATTCATAGACGAATAACGAGCGCGACTCCAATTGGGTTTGAAAGGAAGGGTGATTGGTCTTGGCGGCTTTCGAGCGGGATCAGTCATCGTCGTTGTCCGAAGCGAGCGGTAGAAAGAGATAAGACAAAAGCGGGCGGTAGTGAAAGGGGATGGGTATGCTTTCTCAGACTGAAATCGATGTTCGAGAAGAAAGAAAGAGGACTCGTGCTTCGAAGATATTCTTTTGGTGGGGGATGGTGGCGATCTTCCGGTCGGGCAAGCCAGACTTTGAGAGCCTTGGAAGCGCCCTGTAAGTGCAACGCTATTGATATCACATGCGCGAAGGTTGTTACAGTATAACGTTGTTGAACCGTAAAATGGAACCCTTAGCAGGTCAATAGGGTGGATGCAGAGCTCTCAATGTGAAGGGAAATGACACATTACCATGTGAGTAATATAAGGTCATCATGATTTGGCCTTCATTCAGAGGTGAGTGTATGGCACTTTTGCAAGGACAATGATCGCGACGGGGACTCGGAACTCAGAAAAGAAAATGACGCGCCGCGCCGTGACTTGAATTGCGCACGTGATGGCATGGGACTTTCCCTCGGCTATTGGACGACCATCCCCCCCACAGAGCCTGTTTAAGCTGGCATGCCAACTTAGACAATAATATTCATGTGCCCTCTGCCCCTTTTCTCGTCGGCCAAGAGCAGCTTCCGCCGACTTCGCTCCTAGTACTCGTCCCTTGCCTCCACAGTTGATGTTGCAGTTGGTGTAGTCGGCCCAGAAGCTAGTGAAAGCATGAGAAATTGACAAGCTTTTATATTCGGATGGAAAAGGGACATGCCAGTGGACATATGCGATTGATGGCCATCATTGAAGCCACACAAGATCAGTGCACACGGCAATTTATCATGCGGGGACGCCGCAATACAAATGCATTTTAACCCGAGGTAGCAGCGTATCGGGTGTGCAGAATGGCAACCAGCTGTACGATACATGCTCACCGCATCTCGACATGTGCCTTGGAATCGCAATTATATGAGTCCAGATGACGACAACCGAGCATAGGACGCAAGGTACTTTTCATTGGCGTAAACAACTCAAATTACACTGTTGATTACAGTAAGCTTAGAATCGCGAAGACCACGTAATATCGATGAACGTTCGATGAACTTTTGATACCTTTGTCGTATTTTTGGGCCACACTCGGCCTTGCAGTGTGGCCGTCGTTGATTCATTACACGATTGTCACACTTCTTGGCGAACAATGGTACACCTCAGACAAATCGGTAAAGAGAGGAGAAGGACAACGGGAACGACACTGATTAGGCCTGAATGGGACGCTACATCTAAAGTAATGAAACATCGGCTAAGCGCGTAAAAGGGGAGTTTGATGAAGTCCAGCTCGTCAAGGAAGCATCAGCGACGACGAGTAAAACAACGAAAAAAAAGTGCTAGGAAAGGCAGCGGAGGCGGCATACTGAAACTGGCCAAAGAAGGACAGGCAACTTGAAGATTAGGGAGTCAATCAGTTTTCGACAGTGTTCAAGAGGTAAGGGTGGCGTCGGATGGGTGATCTGGAAAAGAGGGTGGGCGGCTTTCGAAGACGACTGGTCGCCGCGGGTGGTCGACGGTCGAAAGACGTAGGCTATGACAACAGCAGGCGGCGGCGAAGAGAGATTGGCATACTTACCCAGACTGGAATCGAAATTCGAGAAGAAAGAACGAGGGTTCGTGCACGTTCGTGCCTCGAAGAGACTTTTGGTCGGGGATGGTGGCAATCTTCTCGTCGGGCTCGAGGGTCGAACAGAAATAACGCGCACGTGAAACCCAGGGACCGGCCGGACCGCGGTAGCGGTTGTGACTGTGACCCCGTCTTATCAACCAACCAAGCTTTGACATGTAACGGTGATGCATCATGCCATCGTTCCTCAGGATCACTGTTGGGTAAAAAGTCTATCATGAGAATTGCTGCGCCAACCACAGTCACGAACCGCCGTGCGGATCCAGCTTGCAAACTGAGTCCAACCGACTTCAATGTCACTTCATAGAGCTAGAATCTCTACACCCTCACACCGTACTTCTAAAACCACCCTAGCGAGTAGCTACATAATACAACCTACATACTTGTATTACTGTAAAGCGACCGCGCCTGTGACCTGTATCATGTCTGCGGAATAGTAGAACTCGGATTTGTTTTTTTAAAAGTGAGAATTGCTGCGATGTCAATGGCAACCAACTGGCCCAAAACAATGAAAATGGGCACAAAGTCTAGAAGAAACGAAAGGGGCTATGATTTGGAGAAGTTATGGATTGGTACAAACGAAGGAAAGGACACACGCACTATCCAGTACCCGGTAACTTCACGGTGAGCAAAAGAACTACAGTCGAAATTGTCATAATGCATAAACGGATTAGGAAATTTTGAATTGAAATGAAAAGACCACTTAAATTACCATATAAGGCTATGCATTATGACAATTTCTACTGTAGATAAAACATCGGGAGTTGACAAGGTTTTATATTTGCACGCATGAATGCAATGCACAGGTGGCGGTTGAAGGAAAATCAAATTCAGGGGTGCGACTTAGGGATCAAGTTTCCAGTTAGTACAAGGCTATACATCCCCACTGCATCAGGGCATGTGAGTTGAAATCGCCGATGTAAAGATGCGGCGGGCAATTGAAGATACGGCAACACTAGGCATAGGCCGCGCCGCGGCCTCCGAGTCGGTCCGAGTCGTCGACCGTTTTTAAGGTCGTTTTACTCTTTTTCATATTTCTCCGATCTTCTCTAATATTAATTATTACTCGGACGCAGTTCAGATAGCAAACAGACCGTATGACGACGTGTTTGTCCACTGGCATCGTTCTGCCGTCCCGCAGCACGCGTATAGCGGGAGATTAACCCATGGACTCGGAGATGCATTGTGCCGTTGCTTGATTAGCTCAGTCATTCATACACATGTTATCACGGAAGTCATAACACAATATTCGAAAGAGAATATTGCAGGTGCGCTGGCGCCGTTCAATTAAGTGAAAATGGCCTTCGTTGCCCGGCCCTGGCCATTCACATGTTCACATGCGAGTGATGTGACATGGGCAGCAGGTATCATTCTTCAAATGATGGGGCAACGCGTTAATGAGGGATTGAAATTTGCTGGCGATACAGTTCAGACGTTCTTCGGCACGGTCGCCACACCCTCTGCTACGACTTTCACATCGCCAAATGCCTCATGTATCTCCCGTATTAATATAGGAGCCCCGAGCACGAGGTTGAGGGTGGAAAGGATAAGAAGGATTTGAGCGACTGTCTTATACCGATGGATTCTCGTGGGATGTGTAACGTCAGATATACATTTGAGTGGTCAAAGTGCCAGTGGGTGTGCAGTCTTCAAACAATGAGAATGAACACGACGTCTAGAACAAATGAAAGGGGCTAACATGAAGGGTTGGCTAGTTACGAGTGAGGGAAAGAGCACACGCACGCGTCACTGGCAGGGCAGAGAGGGAGTTGATCGGGTATCACGGATGCGAATCGGACTCAGGATCCAGACAGATCTGGGTAATAGTTACGCGGGAATTGCCTAAATGTCGCTCCTGTACATGCCCACTCATCTGGCCTGATCGCAGACCTGAGACACCCTCGGCACCAATAGCTAGCGGGTCCGGACCTCGGCCCACTCCCACTCCCCTGGTTGAAATGTTAGTGGATGGCCCGGAGGACCACCCACAGATGCCTGCCCAGGCCGCCTCCTACAGTCAGGAGGAGTACTCTCTGTCGTGCCCTCAACCTGGCGCTGCCCACCAGTCCGTGACTTAATGGCGGTACACCCACCCCTTCGCATAGCATCCGTAAACATGCGTAAGCGGAATGCAGTCACACATGCACTACTAAATAGCGCAAACGACTCTCATTTAATACTACTTCAAGAACCCTGGTTCGACACCATCGGCACTGCAAGAAAAGACACCGCCCGGCAAGGGATAGATGTTCTCGGGGGAGTAGCCTCCCCGAAATGGGAGATTCTATACCCAGGCCACCAAGAAGGTAAACGGCCCAAAGTCATGGCGTACGCACGAAAGAGGCCACACCACGACCCCACAACTCCCCCTTTCACAATAGTGCCGCGACTCGACGTCTGCGCGCATCCATGTGTACAAGTACTGGACATAGTTTATGACAATGAACAATGGCGAGTCGTACACTTCTATCATGACGTGCGGGACATTACATGCCTCCAGGCCCTTACAGCCCTCGACATCGACGCTATTACGCCCACGCTGGTCGTAGGCGACTTCAACGCGCACTCACAAGCTTGGTCGCCCCCGGACATCCCACGCTGCCACCGTGCCGGGCGCATCGAAGAATGGGCGGCTACCAACTTACTCACACTGGCGAACAATCCAGGTGAGATCACACGAAGAGGAGCCGAACATGAAAGGGATTCAGTTATCGACCTGGCCTGGTACAACGAGGCTGCCATCCAAGCTGGCACTTTCTCCGGACTAAGAGTGGACTGGGCAGGCAGTTTAGGCTCGGACCACGCTGCGCTCCACATTGAAGGTCACACCAGAGAGGCCCCAACCGAAAGAGGCCTGAAGGATAATCTGGGTTTCGTGGTCGACCCGGAAAAAAGTGAAGAATGGACCCGTGTGTTCAAGGAGAAATCATCCAACCTCCCCTTCCAACTTCACCCTTCCCCAGATGAGATCGAGAAGGCAGCGGAGTCGCTCATGAAGGACATTCAGGAGACTAGCGAGGAGGTCTTCCGGAAACGCCATGCCCCCCACCCAAAAGCTTCCCCGTGGTGGAACGCAGCGTGTAATGCGGCTGTTCAAAACCGACGTGAAGCTCAAACCAGCGAGACACGGAAGGCAGCCCACGGAAAGCTTAAAGGCACAGTACGTGCCGCAAAAAGACTGTGGGCCAACGAGTATATTGAGAAAGCCCAACTTTGGGAAGTCGCAGCCTGGAGGCACGGGCGCAGACTTACCAAAGTCCCCTCACTACAAGGACCAGAAGGACTAGTCCACTCACACGAGGAAGTAGCCGACAGCTTCTCTCAGCATTTCTTCCCTCAAAACCCACCGGAAGTGTCCACCCACTTCCCGGATGACCCTGCGCCCCGACCAACACGAACACTAGCCCTCTTTGACAAGGAGCTGGTTGAAACTCTCCTCGTAAAGGCCACCAACCGCTCAGCGCCGGGCCAATCAGGCCACACCTGGGCACTCATCAAGTGGGCTTGGAACGCGGATTCAGACCGGATCTACGACCTACTGACAGCCTGCCTGAAGGCCGGCCATCACCCGCGCCTCTGGAAGGAAGCAGTGGTCTGTGTCATCCCCAAACCCGGCCGCGCGGACTACACACTAGCAAAAAACTTCCGACCAATTTCCTTACTCGAATGTCTCGGCAAGCTCCTGGAGAAGGTAGTGGCGAAGCTTATCTACCGGGACATGACGAGATACCTTCTAGTCCCTACCTCCCAGTTTGGAGGGAGAAACGCCTCCTCCACCCTGGACGCAGGGCTAACGCTCCTTCACGATATCCAATCAGCCCACCAGGCAGGTCTACAAACCGGCATACTCCTCTTTGACATACAGGGATACTTCGACCACATAAACCATGACAGGTTGGTCCAAGTATTCGCGGACCTAGGTTTCGCACCGGAGCTAGTGCGCTGGTGCAAATCTTTCCTAACCGACCGCACAGTCAAGCTGAGGTTTAATGGTAAGACATCGGACCCTTTTGACTTCGATGTTGGAACCCCGCAAGGCTCCCCAGTTTCCCCAGTACTTTCGACGATCTACACCTCCGCCCTCCTCCACAAGATGAGGAATTGGACCAACTCATCGCTGGGGATGTATATCGACGACGGGGTCATATTCGCGTGCGGACACACCTGGCAGGAGATAGAGACCACGATGCGCGGTGGATATAACACATGCATTGAATGGCTGGCGAGAGCAGGACTAAGCGCAGAGCCAAGCAAAACGGAACTTCTTTTCTTCAAAAAGAAGCGGGAGAGGGAAGAACCACCGACGCACATCCACCTCCCCAATCCCGCCCTCAATGCAAACTACCGAGTACCAGCGACGGCCACCCTGCGATACCTAGGCTTTTTCTTTGACTCCCGGTTATCGTGGACCCACCATGTGGATATAGTCTGCAATAGGGCGCGAGCCTCACTCAAAGCATTGCAACTCCTCGGAAACTCCGTCCGAGGACTCGACCAAGCTAAGTGGAGACTCGCCTATAACGCCATCTGCCTACCCGTGCTCACATACGGGTGTCAGCTTTGGTATACAGGCAAACAAGTCACACTAGTCAGAAAGCTTCAGACAGTACAAAACGACACAGTTAGAATAATGTCAGGCACCTTCTGGACCACGCCCCGAGAACCCCTACACCAGCTGCTGTCTATCTTGCCGATGGACTTGAGACTTATGATGCTCACCCAGAACACCGCACTCCGCCTCTACAAAGCCCCAAGAGACAGCCAACTCCTCAAACGGCTCGGAGGAGCATGGTATATACCAAACCCGGACGACCTTCCACTCCCTACGCCAAACCGAAACGGGTCGAAAACGGCACTGCGCTCCCTTGCGACAAGGGTCCCAGTCAAAGGCCCCCGCATAGACCCTTTCCCCGTTTCTCCGGCAGGCGCACCACACTGGAACGGCCGAGTCCAAATGGTCCCCAAACAGAAAGATTGGGACTATGCCCAGATCGCCAACGCTCTCTCTGGTTCGTGCCAAGAAGGAACAACAACAAACATTTTCTGTGAAGGCGTGGTCTCAAACAGGAACCGAGCAGACAGTAAGCAGGTAGGGGCAGCCTCCGCGGTCCTATATCACAAAGGTCGGGAGTACAAACACCTGGAAGCAACCTTTGGAGAGGCGGTCACGGAAGCGGACGCCCTGGTCCGCTCCCTAACCCCAGCCCTAAGAACAATAACGGCTTTCCTGGCTGCGGAACCTAGCCAGACACACATACCAATCAATGTCCTCATGCCCTCGGGAGCAGCCTTGAATAAAACACTGGATGCCTCCCCACACGAAGAACAAGAGGTGGCCCTCCAGCACCTCAAAAGTCTAGGTGAGATCCTCACTACATACCCCGATGCGCACATTAGGCTACAGTGGCTCCCTAGGAAGGGGCCGTTTGGCTTCAAAAGAGCCAAACAACTGGCGTTTGAGGCCATCCGAACCACCAACCTCGCCGCGATGGACGAACCACCAACGATCAGGCAGCAAAAAGAGAAGACAAAGGAGCAAGTCATGTCCCTGCTCACTGAACGTTGGTATCAAAACCCGCGTACATCACACGCCTACCGAACGGCACTCTTAGAGCCGCCAAACGGGAAGCATCACCCCACTTTCCAACCCACCCAACTGAAACCCCACCCGGACGCCAACGCCAACAACCCTCCCACACACCCCAGTCAAGGGGAAAGACAGGCCAAAGCTAAGTTCTCTAGACTTACGCACTCAACACTTTACCGCTTCATCACAGGCCACGCTTTTACCGGGGAGTACACTCAACGGTTCTTTCCTCAACACACACCAGACCAGGTAGCCTGCCCATGCGGCTCACCGGTCCAAACCGTCGAACACGTTCTCATGTACTGCCCCCTTCACTCCGACGCGCGCTGGAGACATCTCTCCACCAACGGCCGCCCCCGACTATTCCACCAGATCTTCAACCACCCCGAGCGCGTCCGCGACGTGCTCAGTTTCTTGGAAGAGACTGGCACCTGCATCAGCAAGATGAAACGTGCTAGAGCGACTAGCGTTCCTAGGTTGCTGTCGCTAGGCACTCTAGTAAGCCTAGTATTCAACTAAAAAATTTCTAGGTATTTCTAGCTGGGCTAGTATTCGAATCTATTTCTAGGTATTTCTAGGTAACTCTGTAATTGCTAGAAAGACATATGTAGTATACGAACTCGATTACAAATGAAACTATCGAACTCTGCTTGCCTGGCAGCAGCCTTCGGAAGCGATCGCCAGCGGCGACGGTCCTGTAATCGACCATCGTCGAGCACATGATCCAGCGCGGCTGAGTGGCTGACTGTCGTCCACGAAAACGAGCAGACTACTCGGTGTAGGAGAGACAGATCTTGGTGCTGTCGAGGGGCATTGGCGGCCACCTTCGGCAGCTGGATGGCGTGAGGACACTGAGGACATGGACATGCTGCGTACATCCTGAGGGCTTGGCACGCATGAATTGGGAGAGACAGCTGAAACGGGGGAACCACCATAGGGCAATGAGGAAGCGGTCGCTGTGACGCTATTTGTCTTGGCTTTGAGCTCGCCGGAGGCATCAGAAGGGGAGAAGAGTCCCACGCCGTGGGATAAACTGCGGCTTCAGAGGGTAGCCATCCTCAAGGACTTTACGCTCGCACTGAGTATACCACGCAGAAGTGGAAGCGCAGGATGAGAGCTCCGTGACGGACGGAGAAGGGTCGCGTTGATGGGAAGCACCTGCAACAAGGTCAGCAGGTCAACAGGCAAAAACGAAAGTGATGTACCGGCGGCCTCGGGAGCCGACGACTCGGACGGAACCAGCGCGCTTCCCGACGGACGGACACAGGGCACCCCAGCGAGCTCGCACCGACCACAAGTGATGTACGGTGGTGCGGCACTGCGCAGAGGGGCACACCGCTTCTTCTGCCTACGACAAAGCTTGCACTGGCCACAGGACAGCTTAGCAAAAGTACGGCCAAAGGAAAAGAGACCAGAAACATACAGAAATATAGCCATGAGGGAACTCTTTCTTCGGCATAAGGTCTGCGGACCTTTGGGGAAGAAGAGCGGGGTGCATGCTTGGCGCGTTTGGCAGGAGGTGTGGATGCAGAAATGGAGGGGGCTGCATACTTGGCGCGTTTAGCAGGAGGTGCGGATGCAGAAATGGAGGGGGCGCCCACCGCGGGCTCAGGACCAGGAAGCACATCGCGACGCCTGGATGGGCGAATGAACTATCCTCATCCATGGAGGGGTTGAAAACGCCCTTGCTTGGGAAACGGGCATGCTCACGCTTGCACTCCGGGGTGTGAGTTAGAAGTCCCGAGAGAGGATTAGTCAGTGGTGCAGTGCGGGGACCTTTATCATAGACGACAGAAGGGCTCTTTAAACGAACGGCAGTAGAAGGCGCAAACACGTCGTCGTCCTTGGCATCTGTAAGGTCATTACAGATGGGGAGCTTATCCCTAGCCACCTCATCAGACTTGATGGTCGAGAGCGAGGGAATGGAACATGAGAGATTCTGAGATTCATCAGGCAATTATCCCAAGTCGGCAACTGTCTGTGGGGGCGAGGGACAGCCAGGGCTTTGGCAAGTATGAAGTATCAGGCTGAAGGGAGTACACGACTCACGAATGTTCTGACAATGTCGGGCAAGCTTGCCAGTGGGACGAGCGAGATGTGAACTTGAGATCGGGGTGTACAGGAGGATTAGCCTTAGTGCCAGTGGGGTGGAAGGGGATTGTTGGAACGAAATCACTCTCCAAGGATAGTACGAATCGGGTGGCTATACCCCTTTTCATCTCACTCGCGTCATTCTCTAGCTTGGTACTTTACTCAAATCGGACTCCCTTTTATCCCCAATATAACTTAGTATCTTTATTTTACATTGCAGTGAGATCGCCATGTGCTCGCAGTCTTAGCTTCACGCTCAAAGCCCTCCTTAGTGTACATTCCTGCTGTCATATGTCATGCATGTGTCATGCTAGTTACCACGTGGTCGACGTGCCTTGACTCCCTTCGCTCTCTCATATTTAAACACGCTAGGAAGGACTCTTACAATCAAGTTTTCCTTGCCCGCACGCCTCGTTCCTGCCTCCACTGCACTGAATAACCCCAATGAAATGACCCCTGTACATGCACCACCGCCCGGTCAACATCTCGGTGTATACAGCTACGAAGGTGGGTTCGACAACTCATTTTCCTTCCTGGAAGCCATGCAACCCTCAGCTGACTACTGTGACGGCTATTCAATGTCGCAAACACTTGATCTTGGAGCCACAGCAACTCAATCTAGGGCTACCTCCACCTCTCTCCTTCGTGTGAGTCACCCGCTTCAACGCTTCTGCATTGGGGCGAATACTGATCAATGCGACCATGACCCTAACAGACACGTCACACCCACTGCCACATCCACCGCGTCCCAGCAGTGCGCAGCCCTCCTCAACACACACGCATCATCCTCCCCCGCTGCCAAGCCCACATGGGCATTCGGCACCTTCCTCACCTGGGCGATAGTAGGGTTGCAGGGGCCACAGACACACCATGGTGCGGAAAAGCCACAGAAGGGAGCGCGTATGCATACGCTAGGTAGTGTTTCTGCAGGTTTGTCTTGTCTTGTCTTGCTGTACTACCCTTCAGCAGAATCAGCACCATATGGGTCCTCACGGGTAATGGTACGGGTATGAGCTTGAAGGATTTCTTTAGTGTCTCAAATCTAACATGTACACTATCTATGTGGAATACTGTAATGAAATACCAGTGATGTGATTGTTCTATCCTGATGTGTGATGATTGGTCCGACGCGTGAAATAGTACCAGAAAATATGAATCTAAACTATTTCTAGAATGAAATGTCCATCCTAGTACACAATTCTAGTGCCAGATGCGTTATATATAAGCTCTATACACAGTGAACTAGTCTAGTTTGCCGAAATAGTGCTTGGCAAGTCTACTAGACTAGTTCCGAAACTGGACAACTAGCACTAGAATTATCAAAACTAGCGCATGGCAAGTCTACTAGCCTAGTTGAAAAACTAGGCTACTAATTTACTAGCCACGACTAGACTAGTACGCTAG
Source organism: Russula emetica (assembly GCA_015178925.1). Classification (NCBI taxonomy): domain Eukaryota; kingdom Fungi; phylum Basidiomycota; class Agaricomycetes; order Russulales; family Russulaceae; genus Russula; species Russula emetica. The sequence continues at coordinate 441,417 of WHVC01000031.1, read as the reverse complement.
TAACCGAATCATTTTGCTGATGTGCGCGAAGCCGCGGGCGATTTGGGAACCGGGATGAAAGGACATCTTTAAATTATTAGAGGGGTTTTTAGCCCTCGCAGACACACCAGACCACCCCCAACCTCAGATCACACGCTGCCCAGAACCATTTCCCACTGGTTATTTCTGTATCCACCACACATGTTTGAGCATAATACGTAGCATATTTTGTACGTGACCGCTTCTGTGCCGAGTTGTACGCGCGCGGAATAAAAATTCGGATTCAAAAAAAAAAAGTACATGCCCACTGCATCCGAGTCAGGGTGCATTGAAATCGCGCGCAGGTGTATTGAAGTGCAACGTGCTGCGGCGGAATCCGGTCGATTCCTTTCCCTGGGTCCTTTTTACGAGCTATAACTATTGTTGGGGATTCACCTTCAGTCTCGCTATCGTCATTTTCTCTATCTGGTTTACCTTGATTTGCACTTCAACGGGGGTTCACATTTCCTTGGATATCTTTTACCCACAGGTGGAGAATTTCCCACTTGTACCTTGCGGATATTTTGATGCCTTTGATGTTCGTTATTACTGATTGTATTGTTAAATTTATGCCAATCAGGTTCGGAGTGGTTCGTCTTTCGAGCCAGTTGGAGCTTGAAGCTTGAATATTGAAAAAACTCACAGTTGGAAGGAGAATAGCGCAGGTCAGCCACCAGGCACCAATTGAACTTCCATGGAGTAGGCGTACCCCGACCCTCTCCTTGCTTTCGCGCTCGGGCTCCCATACGACTCACATCGAAACTCTCGATTTATGTCATATATACCGTGACGTAGGCCGAACCTTGCATACCTGGTACATGTATCAAGGCTGGTGGCCCGGTCCTGACTTCGCGAGGTTTAGCAGCACGCTTCGTGACGTACCGCCATGTTCCACCACAGTTGCAGTTGCGGTTGGTGTAGTCGGCCCAAAAGAAAGTGTCGTGTGGTCACAACGTCTAGATTTAGTTCTCCTGCAGCAGGGGCAGACCGCTGAATACAAACCCCGGCCACTGCTTATTTCCATCTTAGCTAGCACCATCGTTTTATATTTTCATATCAATAGTGCTTCTACTACAATGGCCGCTGAAATGCGAGTCAAGGACATGCGCACAGCAGAAATGCTGTAAAGGCGCCACGCAGAGATCCGAGCCCTCCAACTATTGAGTTGAGAAAGACTATACGTTAGAATGTTTGTGACTCGGGACGTTTAGGCGTCCATAGGGGAGGAGGGAGGAGGGAGGAGGCAGAAACTTACCCACCAGGGTCAGCCACCCGTGTTGTTATGATGATTATTGTACAACAATGAGAAAGTCACAACAGCGGCGACAAAGCCGCCGATGATAGTCAGACCCGCAATCTTTTTCACCACGGACTTTTTGGGAAGATCGCTGTTCAGCATGTCGTAGGTTACCGCGGTATAATGCGGAGTTGTTGCTCCCTCCACTGTCGAATCGTGCAGCACTGGCCGCTGCGGAGACGTCGATGCCTCCGTATTCGAATCGGGCACATGCGTAATCTCGTCCGCCGCTGACAAAGGGTGTGCAGACGTGGATGCCTCCGTATTCGAATCAGGCGCAGGCCCGTCCGCCGCTGACAAAGGGTGTGCAGACGTGGATGCCTCCGTTGTCGAATCGTGCCCAGGCGCCTGCCCGTCTGTCACCCACAAATGGGACGATGGTGCCGACCCGCTCGATGGATCCGAACCCTGCAAAGGCGCAGACTCGTCCAAGGGCAACGGTTCGTGTGGGGGTGATCCGTCTGACAACGGCGATGAATATTGCGAAGGTGTTGTCCCGGCTGTCCCGCCCGGTGGTGAGCCCCGCCGTCTTTCTGATGCAGTTGTCACATCCTTCGTTACCACCACCACATCCTTGCCTGTGTCGCGTACCTCCTGTGGTACTACAGGAGCCGCGTACACGAGTTTGAGAACGGAAAGGACAAGAAGGGTTTGAGCAATTGTCTTATACTGATGCATTTGTGGGATGTGTGACGTCGGTTATACGTTGATTGGTCACGAAGCCAGTGAATGTACAGCCGTCCGAAGAATGGGAAGGAACACGAAGTCTAGAAAAGCAAAAACGAAAGGGGCTAAAATACGATGGATTAGCCTGTTACACTGGTACGCGAAGGAAAAGGCACACGCACTAGCCAGTACCCCGTGATTTAAAGTGAGCGAAAGAAGCTAGTGAAAACATGAGAAATCGACAAGCTTTTATATTCGGATGGGAAAGGGAAATGCCGGTGGAACATATGCGATTGATGGCCATCATTGATGCTACACAAGATCAGTGCACACGACAATTTATCATGCGGGAGCGCCGCAACGCCGCAATACAAATGCAGAGACATTTTTGCCCGAGGTAGCTGCGTATCGGGGGTGCATAATGGCAACCAGCTGTACGATACATACCAAGTTTTCATGTCTTTGGTCATAGCCTCTATGTCCGAGGGCGTTCACTTCAAGGAGATCCAACATCTTGCATCATACCCCAAGTGAGAGCCCTGCAAGCGCCCTGCAAGGCCTAATGACATCACATACGCGAATGAACCCCAAAACATTAACGGACGGTCAACGCAAGTCCCCCGCTGTCATGAAGTGAGGGGTTGGAGGGTCCCATGTACTTTTCACTGGCGCTAGCATCTCGAATAGCACTGCATGATCAATTAAGTTCATAACCGCGAAGACCGGCAACAACGACGGACTTTACTAATACGGTTGTCGTATATTTGGACTACAGGTGGCTCTGCGGCATGGCCATCATTAATCTCCATCTTCCTTGCATTGCATTTCTCGGAGCACTAGAAGGCATCGGAGGACGAGCGCGGTAAAGTAACAACTATTCTTAGATGGATCAGTAAAGGGAGAGTAAGGACAATGGACACCACACATATTAGGCCTGAACGGACGGCAGCGTTTAGAGTGACAGGTCCTCGACCGAGGGCGTGAAGGGGAGTTTGAGGGGAGTCCAATCCGTTGAAGGCACACTGAAGGCACTGCTTCAGTGACGACGAAAACCTTAATAACGAAGAGACGTTAGGATTGTCTCGAACGAAGACTCGGATACTCATTCGACGGGACCTGGGAATGGTCACAGTGGCAATTTCGTCGTTGAGCTCCCAATGTTTCTAGGGACGTTATCGGCTGGCTCAAACGATGAGTGGGAGACCGCATCGGAGGGGTCTATACGATATCCGACGTCATTGGATGGGTCTGGCACGCTATCCGAGAAATACAGGAGGATCCGACGGCAGCAGATGGCCAAACATCTCAGCATGAATCCGACAGCATCGCAGAGTTTAGCGCCGGCCAGGCCGAAAATATTTACCAAGGAGAAGATTAGAGCAATCAAGATCGTTGCGGGCGTAGGTATTCTCGGTGCTGCCCTCGTCGGTATTGAGTTTGGAATGGTTCTTTCAAGAATCACAAGGACAATTGACGGAGGGTACGTTTCTGTGTCTCCCTCTCGAGTGACAGACGTTCTGACTAACGATTTTCCTCAGTTCAACGGTTAGGGATCTCAGCACTCGCACCTTCACTATACCTCAAATTTTGGATAACCACCTCCAAGACTGCTCAGGCTGTAGCGTGGTTAGGAGTCTTGATTAACTAAGGGGGCAAACTTGGGGGGCGCGGATGACGCAAGCCAAATTCGTCCTTGACTTTAGTTTGTACTGCTTCGCTAGCAATTTCAACCACCGGTGCAGGGATCATCGATAGGATCGAAGCCGGTTCCAAATTACATTCTGAAGACACAGCCCAGCATGGACATCATGGACCAAGATATGCTTGGGACTATGAATGCGTTGCCGTATGCGATGGCAGCACATCACTTACTCAGTCGTCAGCAGCGCACCTGCACTATTTTCCTTCAAATTTTACGCTACGATGTCTGGGAACACACGTATGAATACCAGCGAGCCATACGGCAACCCTACGAGTACAGGATGTATCTCATTACTCACAAAGCATCCTCGTCGTTGATCCTCGTGGTTATTGTAATCAAGCGAGTGAATCTTCGAACTTGATTTTCCGTCTACTACGTACGATTAGCGCAGGATCGGGTAATGATAATGTAAAACACTCACCTTTTCCTTTCTCTCTCTCCCTCATCGATGCATTGAGCAGTTAGCTTGCCGTCAAATAGTTTTAGGAAGTCACGCCGCGGTGGACCAATTCTGCAGTGGCGGACATCTGTTTAGCAGAAATACCATCTCATACATCGTCGACGTCCGTGAACGCGCGTCACCCTGAAGCATCGTTGGGTACTTCTTCTACCCGGAAGTAGGTAGAAGTTCAGTTGGAACTTGAACTCGTTGGGTTGTGATCACGAGACGAGTCATGGACGCTACGATCACGTGGTTGAGCATGCAATTCGCTCATGGCCGCGGCAGCGGGGCTTTTCCCTCAGTCTTCATGGTATGTTTTTTTTTTTTTTTTTTTTTTTTTTTTTTAAATCCGAATTTGTATTCCGCGGCGCGTGCAACTTGGCACAGAGGCGGTCGCGATATGTAAATATGCGTTATGACTAGACATGTTTGGGTAATAAAAAAGGAGATAACTTATGAGCCATCTATGTGTGATAAAAAACATTATGTTGAGAGGTGGTCGTATATATGTGTAAAATGCGGCGGGGGTAACTCCGTCGCGGAAAGGAAAACCCTGTGCAAAGTTCTCAGTCTGGCTCCCAGGCTGCCCGCGGTTTATTGCAGGCCCTCGACTCCTCTAGGAACCGAAGCAGCTCTTGTACGCGCTTCGGGGTTTCGAGGAGCTGTTGGAAGCTTCGTGTGCGGCCGTCAAACATCAGGTGTTTGCGGCGCGCGGCGGTAAAAAGCGGGCAGTGCATGATGACATGCTCAATTGTTTGGAGATCATGGTATGTTTTTGATCGCTATACCACCGCGTCTACTACGTTGCTAATTGTAGCTAGCTATTGTATTTAGGTACAGATAAATTTCCGGGCGCATAGCGAGGGGCGGGCGCCGGCTAACCGTGTGAACTAGGTGGTAAAACCGGGCCATTTGCAATTTGAGACCTTGTTCGAGACAACAGTATGCGTTTGATTTAGTTTTTCATGTATTGGTCAATGTAATCCATCAACTCCAAGTCTGGACAATTAATGTGCTATACTGTGAGCATTAACTCTGCCTTAAGGCCAGCTGGGACATCAGATCATCAGAGCGCACAAGAGATCACGGTGACCCCACGATTCTAGGACTGCCCTCAGTGCGGCAGTAGCCCCACCACACCATCCCTTATTCTTTTTGATCTATTGTTATCTTTTAATTCTTTTGGCTCATTGTGATCCTTTCTTCATTGTTTACACGTTTGCCTCCCAGGTGTTCCTTGCCTTGTTCCAAAACTTCCAACACAAGGATGTCTTTATTCGCATTATGGTATTCACTATTGTAGGTACAGTATGCCCTCCCATGTATATAAACACCCTTCTCCCCCTCTCCCATGAGACCCTCATTTCCTTATTTTCGTCCCTATTCAACTCACTAGTGCATCTCTTGACTCGCAATAACTCTTTATTTCTCTCTAACAGTTATGCATTGGGTCCAGCAGCACGGAAAAGACCGAGCTGCCGTCTTCAATTTGTCTGAGGACCACAAAGTCGAAATGCGGCTCCTGCAAAATACGTACAATTCTTTCCATCACCCCTCTGACGTTCTTGACGGGAAAACGGTGCCCGCCTTACAGTCGGACTATCCGAGGGAGGGAAGAGAAGAGGGCGAGTGTACAGCTGAGTGGACCTGGCTCTTCGTCCGTGAGTCAGGAAGAGAGGCCAAAGTACACTTACTGTACACTTTCCTTGTAGGCCGAGGGAATGAGGCGCCAGCTGAACACGAGAACGTCGAGAAGGGCCATGGTTAAACTCACCTCCTTTCCAAGTCCCTGTTCTAGAACTGTCTCATGACAGCAGGTCAGACAACACGAAGCAATGACACATCCCCGAAAAAAAACCGCGGCAGCGCAGCGGAGTGACCACGGAGCTCACTATAGCAAGGGAAAAACCTGGATAGACCGAAGAGAAATGGCTGCTCTCAGTCCATGCGAACATTTCCGCCGTTTGGTTTCCCATCACTTCTATCACGCGGGCAGGATGAATAACCACAGCATGGAAGCATATCCTGACTTATACGCACCCTCAAACGCCTTTGCATAATGCCGTCCTGTTGCAGCGTAACAGGTGCAGTTCAAACGATACGACAGAATACAGGGGGTTCCACCTGGCATCTGGCAGCCGGAAGGCTACAGGAGATGTTGCGAGGACATAAAGGGCAGAGACCCGGATGGAGGTCTCAGGAACAGAGGTGTGCATTTAGCCCTTCTCGTCTGCAAGTTTACTTATACTGAACTCCTTTCGATCGCCTAATGGGAGAGGGTGAGTAAGGGAGACGGGGATGGAAGTGGGGGGAAAGGTGTGATGCTCGTAGCCTGCTACGTTGGGTGATCTTGATCCGTAAGTGCGGGTATAGTGGCATTCACTGATCCTCTTACGGGACCCGGGCCAGCAGCCGCAAGTAACCAAAGGAGGCCCCAAGAAGGGTGGGTGTGGCACCAAACTGAAACGAATTAGAGGCTGTGTCCTCAGGTGGAAATTTTAGCGGAGCAGCACGCACAGGATCTTATATATCCGCCTGTGTCGGACATCAGAACATTAGCAGACAATAACAACGATACAGAACCCCAAAATCTGCGAACACGAGGCCGAGCTAGTCCTGTGTTGGCTTGCTACCGACGGAAAATATTGGTCACTGACGCCCATCCGTCTACAGAGTAGATCTTGCACGCCTTTGATCGAGAGCCTCATGGCCCAGACAAAGGTGGCACTCATAGAGCGTGACCGAAATTGTGTGTTTCGTCCCTGAGAATCGGAGACGTCTCGAGCTTTAATTTTTCCGTACTTGGTACAGTATAGAGCACCAGGGGCTCATGTAATTCTGAGATATTTGGCTGGTCCGAGCATGCTAGTCCAAGCACATAAACACGGCCTCTTCCCCTGAGACTGCTTTTGCACGCTAGCTATACGTAAGTTATCGCTCCCCTCAACTTGCCAGAAGTTCAGAAAAGACAGCCTGATCCGAGGTTTATCCGGGTGGGGCTAACTTATTATGGTTGAGATCAGAATCGCGCGGGAAGACCACCTCCGGAGGTTGGGTCCTGCTCCGAGTCTGCGTTCAGTTAATCGAGCCAGGCCGGATACAGTATATTTGTTGCTCCAGGCTCATAGTGTGTTTATAGTAAAGAGTCTGGGAGAGTTGCAATAAATGACAGTGTAACAGTGTCCTCTATCGTTGTGGTCTACTTACCTGACGGCTGATCCATCCGGGTGGGCGAAATGAAAATGGAAAGGCCGACAGCACACCGCACAGGTACAGCCTCATGGATGCCTCCTGCCAACTTTGGAGAACTTTGTCGTTTAGTGGCGTTTATTGTGACTAGCCACGGACACAATTTCAAAGGTGAGCAGGGCCAAACCCACAATGGGCGGGCGCCTACCTTGCTGAGGAGCAGATATAAATCAAAGGGATGGCCCCCAAGTTGTGTTAGGACTTGCCACAAGCCACGACCCCCAACAGAACCTTCACTTGCCTTCCACACAACTGTTGTGATGTTCTCGTCATATCCCCGCGATACAGCCACCTCCCAGGATCGGGAAGGGCTGCCTCCGTTGCAACATACCACGCATCCAATTAACAATGCCTTTATCCACGGAGTTCCAACCCAGCCAACTGGAATGGAGGTCAGTGTCTACTGCAATATACTTGTAGTCAATGCTCAGATCACAGTTACAGGAAGCCACGCAGGAGTATGGCTTTGGAAACTGCCTAGCGGGATTGGAACAGGATTACTCTGTGAGTCTCGACCAACCTACGCTGAGAAGTAGGCCTACCATGATAATGATTAGGTCGACCCTTATTAGCCAAACCGCATCTGGTCCTGCGGAGCTCCACTCTGACTTTCCCGAACACTTTCCACAACCAGTAACAGCCGGATCCAATTTCGGCTTACATGGTAAGCCTCAGCCAACCAACGCAGAGGTGTGCTCACCATGAGACTCATTAGGGGAACCTGAGCCATCAGGCGATCCCCTGGAACGCCGCATCGGTGCCCGAACCTTACCAACCATGCGTGTGTTTCCTCTGTCTGAGAGACCTCGCCTGGAGTTCATCTTGTGTTATAGGCATTCGAGTGGCCAGAGGTGCCAGCTGACCTCATTTCACCCATGGACCCTGTGAGAATAGAAATTGGCCTGGCACTGCGAGAAGAGTTGAAGAGGGCGTCCGACAACAGGTATCGCAAGCGACAGCGTACAGCAGACCCGGATCTGGGAGCGGGGCCAAGCCACTCGATGGCCGAGTCTGAAGATCGGGACGGTGCGGAACCGCCAAATACAAGAAGCACAAAGAGAAGAAAGATAACCATGGGGAGGAAGACTGAGGACAGGGTAGCCGCTCAGAGGGGTGAGACCCAAGAGCTGCGCGCCCGAAGGACCTCAGCACGAAAGGAACATAAATCCAAGCTTGGCGATCAAGGACTCAGGAAGGAGACACTTGTGGCACCGTCGCAAGGAGTTTATCCTCCGTTCTCACCGAGGCCGACCACAGGGGCAACCCTGGGTCCCACTGAGTTTGAGGACCAGGCTTGGACGCGGACCGAGGGGAGTGAGCGCATCTCCGAAGGGACGGAAGATGTGCATGGTGAAGAACCGGATGAGGAGAGGAGGACCCGTTTGATGGTTCTCGAAGAGGATACAACACAGGTGTGGGGAGTGTGGGAAGAAGTTTTTCGACAGGAGTACGATGAGGAGGCACTGCAAAACGGTGCACGGGAATGAGTATGAAAAGTGGAGATGTCAGATATGTCCTGACAAGTGGTATTCAAGGAAAAGCGGATTCGATAGACACATGAAGAAAAAACACGTATAGAAACGTAGCTGTCGTCGAGCTTCTTATATCCAGATCAAATTATCCACTTCATGTTCCGCATGTCCCCAAGATGAGGAAGCTTTGATAAAAAGATAGGCGTGGCAAGGGCATGTAAGTATCTGTCAGAGACACACCGTGGGTAGATGGAAGATGGCGGATAAGAAGAGAAAACTTCTACAAGTTCCGAGTTGGGGCGACACCACGATGCGCGCGCGTACAGTGGCCGAGCCAACACAGGTTGGCCTCGATACACAATTGTCTCAATGTCCAGCACTGTACAATAGACAACACAACTCCCGTCAAGTACTGGCCATACGGTTGAGGTTTGTTCAGCGTACAAAGACAATTGCGAGATGGCGGACCCTAGGCCCGCCAAATTTTTTTGGGCAAGTTCACCTGAGCACGTGATGCCATCCGCAAACGGTTAATTCTACCTGGCACCCATCATGATAGGCACAGAGAATGCCCTAAGCATGATGCACAAATAATGTCTTATCCCAGGTACAAAATGAATGATCTTCGGAAGCAAAAGGCTTTGGCTGGCTCGACACCGAGATCGATACGGGCCTGGGATTGCTGGAATCTGAACATGACCTCGGATACAGCCTCACACGGTCGAACTTGGACAAACTATAAGTTCAATCTCAGACTCGCAAGGACTATGTAATGTCTGGGAACGAGAATGGGGAACAAAAATGCTTGGTTTTCGGCAACCCACCCCATCATAGGCCCACTGGCGATGGCCTAAAGGAGCTTTGAGCGTCAGGGACTCATGGCGCCTCAGGTCACTGGCAGAAGTCGTCAGGCTTGAGATGTTCTCGCGATCAAGGCCCCTGAGAGTCGAATCAGGGAGATTGAATGACATTCGCGCGCAAATCGAGGTCGCCTGTGACTCCGAGTAGGCTGTGTCCCTCGGACTCTAACGGCATCGCCCGAGAGTCGGAGCGAAGTCGATTTTGTAATTTGCAGTGCACGCGTCGACGCGAAACAAATCGACGAAATGGGGCAAAAAGGAGACAATGAGGACCTTTTGCTTTGACCTCGCTGTGCAGATTCCGGGAACCGCCGAATTGAGGTTTCCTCGCAGTTTGGCCCTGCCTTGATGGTGAGGCACCTGATCGGCGACGGCGACATTTGTAAAATTTTCTCCCTCGTTGCGCTATAGTAATGCTGTAAAGCGCCAAGACAAGCAAGGCCCAAGACAAGGGTGAAGCACCGCCTCGTTGTCCCTGTGCTTACCGTAATGGCATTTTGCGGATTTGACTTTGGTAAAAAAAACTGGAGAAGCATGATTCGGCGCGAGATCTACTGTAGATATATACTGTAAGTCTGGCATTTCATGCCAATATTTGACTTGAGCGTCTGCTCAATTCTGAACCCTATAGTATATCAATTCTGGAATCTGTCACGTGCATGGACAATCACAAGCGTTTTTGTTTTGTCATGTTCACTCTATAAGTAAGCGCTGATTCGGACCTAACTTAGCAACTGACAGACCTTTTATTCCGCGCGTGGAAGACGGGGGTACACGAGCATGGGGATATCCGGGTATCTCATGCTCATCGATGGTATCAGGAATTGATGACAGGCACAAGCGGCGGTCATCTCCAACTTACATACACGCATAAGGATCCTTGGCACATGATATCACAGCCGCATGGTTCGAAGTGTGTCAGAACTGATAAGCACCAGAGAACGAGACAATCAGTACACATCATGGTGCACGTCCAGAACGACCATCCTGATGGATGAGAGAACATCATAAGCCAGTTATACGTCATCATCATGGGGCGCAAACTCCGCCATCCTGTGATGATCGAGGCTCGCCACGGCATGAGGAAATACCCAGAACTGCGGTGTTTGGGAAACGGATGCCTTCCCTAGGGTGGCGCAACGTCGAACTATAAGCGCACAAGCTATCACATGGAGTTCCGCATACGAAATTCGGGACACGTCAACGACATTCCGTCTCTTACAAGTTACAACGCCGCTGACTGAGGCAACCGCAAACATGAAGGGTTTTTCCCTTGAAGGGTATCAGAAGGGGGTATGGGACACGACATTGCGAAAATTGCCCGGCATCATCCATTTCAGTTTATCGACGGAAGATGGTAACAATACTAGTATCATGATGCCGTTGCCTCTTATGGCTTGGGTATATGCATGCTGTAGGATACGTAGGATTCTTAATCCAAGGAGTCTTTTTACGTTACCTTCCGGAACCCAGAAGCAAGGTGGCACTTACAGAATGGTCCTTTCAGACATGGTATAGTAGTCCTTTGGGCGCCTCGTGACGCCGTCGTTCGTACACTTTGAAAATCCAGGAAGAAACCTTTGCCCCACCTCGGCCACTGAGGGCAGCTGCTATACCAAATAAGGTGGTCCGGAAAGGGATCCTCTAAAAGAATTCGGAGCACTGGCAGACTCGGACGGAGGGGGATGCAGCGAATACAGTAACCTGTCTGGATCTCGGAAAAGACTGGTTCTTCTGACAGTCTGCTGTTCTTATCAGATGCGTAGATAGGATTTCATTAGAAATAGAAGATAAGCCTATGTGAACACAGTGAAGTATGTGCTTAAGTCCAGGTCGAGGTAACGATGTGTCAAATAGAGAAAAAGGATCGGCAGTGGGCGGCCCGTTGCAGAGCGCTCCGTCGGTGATTGTCTGTAACAATTACAAGCACGAGCACACAGGGCTGGTTGTTTCACAAAAGACAATTGATGTCACTTTCTCTTGCATGATCACCCCAAGCATGCCCCGTTCAACGCCCATCGATGCATACCCGACAGACACATCGAATCTGCAAGGCGAGACCGAGAAGATCCTCCAGGGTCAAGTCCCGTTCGATGACAGCGGCTCAGGCAGCGGCGGATACGTCCTAAACAAGAAAGGGCACCTAGAATTGCTTGTGCGCAACCTTGTCCAAGGCTTCCCAGCACGCTACATAAGCCAGGATGCGAGCCAGCCGTGGCTCATGTACTGGACGCTGCAGTCGTTGAGCGCGTTACAGGTGGCCATCGATCCTGATAGCAAACAGAGGTGCCTAACCTGAGCTTTGCTCCTCCCTGTTCTGAAAAGTTTTGCATTTTGGTGATTAGGGCAATCGATACTATCATGCGGTGGCAACACCCAGATGGGGGGTTCGGTGGTGGGCCAGGGCAGGCGGCGCATCTACTGCCGACATATGCGGCTGTGTCCTCTCTCGCGATAGTTGGTCGCCCTGGTCCTGGAGGCGGTTGGGACCAGATAGACAGGTGCGCTCGGTGATCACATCGATACAACCTCCTCCCGATGCGTCCCGAAGGGATAAGCTATACAAATGGTACATGTCACTAAAACAACCGGACGGATCCTTTATCGTTTCCAACCACGGAGAAGTCGACGTCCGGTATAGTTGCACCTTACTGATGAGAGGATTCTTGTTCTTACTGTTTCTGATGTGGATAGGGGCATCTACTGTCTCCTCATAGTCGCACTCTTGCTGGACCTTCTTACCCCCGAGCTCGTGAGTGGCACCGCGGCCTTCATCGCGTCATGCCAGACATACGAGGGAGGCTTCTCTTCTGCGTCACGCCCACACTTCTTCGGCGGTATCCTCGCAGCTCAGAGACCGAGTCTTGGCGAGGCCCACGGAGGATACACGTTCTGCGCCCTCGCTTCGTGGGTGTTGCTGCAGCCGTACATCTCAGCGGATGAAGACGCGCCGCAAGTAGATTTGCGTCGGTTGCTACGCTGGCTCGTGCAGATGCAGGGTTTGGAGATAGAACTTGGCGGTTTCAAGGGACGCACGAACAAGCTCGTCGACGGATGTTATTCATGGTGGGTCGGCGGTGCGTTTGCGCTGCTGGAAGCGCTAGGAATGTCCCCGAGTATTCCTGCTCCTGTGTCGGCACAGGAGGATGAGAAGGCCGGACCGGCAAAAAATGGATGGGATGACACAGATGGTGCACCGTATACGTCAGCTAATGTGTCCTTCGCGTGCTCATGGTGATCTCCAGATTCATTTTTCAATCGTCAAGCCCTGCAGGAGTATATCCTCCTTGCCGCGCAGCATCCAGCTGGGGGCCTGCGCGACAAGCCACCAAAGTATGTTCGGCTGTTTTGACAGCAAATTGCACCTGTATTTATGTCTTTCATGTAGGAATCCGGATGCCTACCATACCGCGTACTGTATATCCGGCATGTCGGCTGCACAACACCATGTGTATCCTTCGCCTACAAGGCGGGAGGAGGTGCGTGCGGCATGGGAAGGCGAAGATGGGGTACGTACTGCGGTCTTTGCCGAGGCTCTCTGCTGGACAGAGGAGGGTGGTGGCTCTCACGTTGTCGGCTCAGCCGCGAACCGAGTTGTACTGTCATTCTTTGCCTTTGTAGTCATCGTCTTTGGCTGAAGAAATGACAGAATGCTACTCACCCAGTATTCAATCTGACGATCACACACACAGAAGGAATAATGTCGCATTTCTATAAGCAGACTGTGCCGAAACGCACACCAAAACCATCACGTTGATCGTTCGGAGGGATTTTGGCTTTGATTCATTTCATGCCTCGGGTGCTTGTTGCTTATGATGTTGAAAAGCCGGGAAATGATTCTCGGAAATTGTATCTCTAGTCCTTGGAAGATGATCACAAGGTTGAAATATATTGATTTGTATTCGAGGTTGTGGATCAAATGCTTTGTAGTCACGTGCTCTGCTTGATACGGTCTGACAGCGTCTCTTTCTGCAGCTTAACATCACCCTGGTGACTTCTCTCGCCTCAATTATCTCACTATGTCCTACGATCCTTACGAAGATGACTCCCGCTTCCTCTCTGCTCCGTCCTCATCTCCAAGGAAATCGACTTTACCTCGCAACAGGTCAAACGCTTCCCTTCGCGGAGGCACGTCATCTCTCGCTCACGAACTCGCTGCGGCACTTTTACCAGAGCCTACGACCGGGTCGAGGCTCCTTGCAGAAGAATTTGGTATTGAGTATGATGAGGGGGCGGAGGGTATTGACGGTTTACCGCCAGAAGACGTCAATGGCGTGCCCACGTTTGCAGTTTCGGATGATCTGGATCCCTCAATGGATCCCGATGGCGTTGCCTCAGGCTCAAGTACGCCGGCTGCAACCGAAGATAATGATAATGACGATGAAGACAACGACGAAGACATCCCCGACGCGACCACCCACAACCACACCCTAACACCACGCACGCGGCGCCAGCGGCAAGCGCCCGAGCAAGCCCAGCAGTCAGAAAGAGACGCCATGGCACTCCTCTCGCAAAACCTCGAATCGACCGAAAAGTTTATTGCGCATCTGCGCCGAATGGATATGGATGGATCGACGCCGCTCGCGCTCGAGGCGCTCGCTGTGGACATCATCAGTAGACTGAACGAGACGGCACGCGATCGCGAAGAGCAAGTTCGCGAATTGCTAAAGTACGAGCGCGAATTTCAACGCATCGCTGGGGAAGTTGGCGGTTCGGATGCTCTAGCGAGCCTCGACGCACTCGAAGATCCCCGAGGACCACTAGCTGACGCGTCGTCGTCGTCGTCGTCGTCCACATCCGCGCCTGCATCCTCGTCGGCACATGAGTCATTACGCGCCACGCGCCATCTCGATCCCGTCACTGAGGAGGAGCCATCCTTCACGCATGACTGGGAAGTCGATCCCGATACGCATCTCAGCCCTGACGGAGACCCCGACGGCCACTCGGCCGACATAGACCTAGACCTAGACCTAGACTGGTATGGGCAGCAGTGTCTACTTCACCTATCAAAGACTGATTCCTTTGCGACTTCGCCACCGTCTCTGCCGCCTCTGCCAATAAATGGAAGCGCAGCAACACCTGCGGGTGCGATCCCCCACTTGGCGCACCTGCGCACGCACACCGCGTCGCTAGTCTCGAGTTTGTCATCGCTCTCTGAGCATGCGCAGGTGAACGGTGCCGCTACGACCGAGGCCGGACGTAAACTCCGCGCTCTGAAGAACAAGCTCGGTGGATGGCGCACGGATTTGGATAGTGCTGAGCGCAGTCGCTTGCGCATCGAACGATGGGAGGCGGATGGCGATGTTGAGGGTGCGCGCCGCGTAGACGGTCGCGACGTAGTGGCGGAGCATTTGCGTGAGTTTGAACGCGTTCTGTTAGATGCGAATGCCAAGGCCCAGGCGATCATGGCCCCGGCATAGCTATACAACCCTGATATTATATACTTCCGCTCCCTTCTTCAGTTTGTAGTAGATGGTTGGGCTTTATTCCGCACTTTCCCTTGCTCGATCTGCCTTGTGGTTTTTCTTTGCTCCGCAGCAATGATACAATAGTACAAGACTTTCGATAAATGTATACCAGGCTGTAGCCTACATATACTCTAACTGATGGCGCCCAGGGAAAGGACAGGGCCACGGATTGGATTAGATTTATCCGACTGCAGTAGTGTTATCCCTGTGTTTACGAGTCCGCGCTTCTACAGTAGTAAGACGGGTACCGTCTTCTAACCGGAGTACGTAAACCAGCTTGTCCTGCGAAAGTGGCGTGGAGTAAGGGGAAAGACATCAAGAAAGGATCGTATATACGGACCTGGCATCGACGGCCTCCTTACGCACCGCACGTTTGGGGTCGTCCAGAGCTATCGTAAGCTCGCGTAGTACCATCGCCTTCTGCGGGTGGAGAGCGTCGTACCGCACAATCTTCGGGAGTATAGCGAGGTACTTGAGCGCGCCTACCCGTACCCTCTATCCTTCGACATCAATAATGGACAGAACTAAGGCCAAGGGGCCAAAAAAGGGGCAAGCGCACCATGTCGGGCATTTCGGCAACAGCGCTGTTCTGCAACATGGCCTTGGTAAGGCTGACCGCGTGCTCCGAAATGACGCTGCCCTCTTTTGACGTCTTTGAACCGGCTTCGAGATCGACCTGCGCTGCAGAGAGGAGCGTGTCGATGACACCCGCGCGAAGCGTAGGGTCGGGTAGGGAGAGACCGCGAAGGAGAAGCGGCATGAGCTGGGCGATGTGTTAGTAAAAAGGGTCGCGATACTGCGTAGCTTGGCCACATGTTAGAAGTCGACCCACCGTTGGCAGTTCATGCGCGTACGCAGCCCTCGGTATCACCTTGATGAGCGCTGCGAGCGCAACGAGGTACGTAGTCTGCCGTGATTGTTCTGTCATTGAGTAAGCAAATACGCGCAGACTTCCTCGATAACGTGGACTGACGGGTCGAATCATTCATTCCCTGAATGATCTTTGGGAGGATGCTACTTGCAAACTTCTGGGCATGAAGGACCTGAGTATTTGAGGTCAATCAACTAATATTGACATGTCACGTGTAGGAAAGCGAACCTTGATGACCGCATGGTTCCGCTTCGTGAGCACCTTGTCGACCGTACTAGCTTGGCCAATTGCACGCGCGGCATTCCATCCTACTTCCGTATCGTCAAACAATTCAAAAAGTCTGTTGACGAACGGCAGAGCCTCCGGGTGGTTCCTGACTAAGAGCGCCCTTGAAATCTGCAAGAAATTAAGTGACAACAGTCAAGGTAGGCAAGCGATGAGATACGCACCCATGCCCATGCTGATATAGCACGACGCCGGGTATCAGGGTCGAGTGGCTGGGCAATCTCTTTATCCCAAAACATGGTAAACGTTGTCTTGAGAAAAGTGTCGAGACCTATGCATGTAGGTAAGCAGGGCTGCGGGCTATTGAGAATAACTGCTCGCCACCAGCTGAGTGTTTGTTGACGATAGCAGCAACGATGTGCCAAGCGCACTCTCGCTGCCCGCTCGTCTTTGCGTGTCGTATACCCCAGTTCAGAAGTTGCACTAGCAAAGTACTCTCATCATCCACGGGGGTCTTGACCTGGCTGAAAGTCAGGAGCGGGGAGCGAAAAAGATACGCATCGCACACGGACCTCCGGATGGAAGGCCATCACGCACTCCGAAAACAGAGCGACAAGATTGGCTTGGCTCTCTGGTGCAGCGGGCTGACACAAATTAGCCTGGCATGGGACACCGGAATGAACAGCTAACTTACATCAAAAGGAGCAAAACATGCGTCTTCTGGAAGACTCAGGTCACCTACAATAAGTGGAGTAATGTTACCCTTCAAGTATGCAGCGAATAGCGTCTCAGCAAACGTTTCCTGCTTTCTATGCCAAATTGGTAACATCAGGTGATATTTTTCTTATCGGTGTCCCATCGATTTACTCACTGGGCGGATAACGATTGAGTGACCAGGTTAACTTGGCGTGCAACAACATCGATTACACGCGGATCGGCCACTCCCGTGTTCCCAGTAGTCACAAGCGCCGCATGTGTGGAAAGGTTGAACAGCCGCGGAACCAGTCGGTCGATATATTTCGGCACATCCACATCCCCGTTCTCGACCTTGCGTGCTAATACATCTGCTAGCGTCGATAGTAACGCATGCGCATATGCCGCTGAGGGTTCAGCATCCTCGGGGACTATCGCAGGAGCGTAGAGCAGACTTAGGCGCACGGATAGCCGAACGACGAGTGTCTCGAATAGATTGGGCTGAGCACATAGGTGTGACAGCGCAGAAAGACCCATGCGATACTTCTCGCGTCCTTCGGCATCATCCCTTCCGGGCGCTTGATCAGGAAGCGCCGAAAACAGAAGCGGAAGTGTCATCTGTGCGATATGAGATGGCGTCTTGCTGGAGATGATTTTGAGTAGATCAAGGGCCGCATCTCTAGGGCGCTATGATCAACAAAAAGCCCGGAGACGAAGTCGAAGAAGAGCACCTTGTGCCAAGAAGGTCCTCTTGTTGACTAGAAATGACGTCATTGACTTTTTGCACCACGAACCCGATTTCCTGGTCGTCGAGAAGGGCGGGGGTGGTCACCATACCACTCAGACCATCGATTGCAGGACGCAAAGATGACTGTGCCTTCAAACCAGTAATCAAAACACCCAACACTTCGTCCTTAAACGGGAGGAGGAAAATATCTTCCGCATTATCTGCCTTGACCGTAGAGTCGCGTGCAGCGGCGATGAGAGACGATAGGAGTGAAAGAACTGGCCCTCTATTGGGAAGCTCGTCCGGATCTACGAAAAGTCTTGTGAGGTGAGGGACAGCATGGGAGAGCGTGTAGCGTGAAACAGATGCTGTGTAGACTACGTGAGGTCCCGAATCGCAGAAGAGAATTGATATACTACTGACGGGTCGTTGACATGAAGGCACACAAAACTTTGATGGCCGGTTTCGCTTGACTCTTTTCGGGTTCCTTTAGAATCTGAATACACTCTGCGCAGGCATCTTTGGCGAGGCCGTCAAGATCGGCATCCGAAACGTCGTCCGCGTATATTGTCTTGACGAGAACCTGGGTTGTCTTAAGAGCCTCCCCCTCCGTCTCTGGATCGGTCGGCTGGAATATCTCGAGCTTTAGGGAGTTCCAAAGCTTCCGCGCTGAATTCGCGGCGACACTCGGCCCATACACAGGAAGACATAGGGCGAGAGTTTGAAGGGTATCGCGCTTTTGTTTATCAGTTAACAACGCACGGAAAGCCGGGAAAATGAGACTTTACTTTTGTCGCAGGTGAGCCAGCATTGACCTTATCAAGGAAGAGAGGAATGGCAAGGTTGCCAAATAAAGGACTCGCACTTAGACATGATCTAGGAGGGCGATCAACGGCAACCCCTAGTCGCGTCGGGTACCAAATCCTACCGAAGAGCGTTCTTGAGATCTTCTGAAGTGATTCCATAAGGGTCATTTGCAGGGGCTCTGAACGTAATAGGAAAATAGCAGAATATGATGTTGAAGAGGTCCTGGAGCGCGATGTCAATATGAGTAGAGAGAGCCAAGGAAGTAAATCGCGCCTCAAATTTGTTGGAGATATCAAACTCTAGGGCGAGCACCCTAGCTATTGCGAATGCAACCAACAGATTCCTGGGGTCTTTTTCGCCATCTGCCAAAGCGACGTAACCAGAAAAAAAACGGTCGCCCATGCTCTTTAATACTGTTGACTGCTGAGGATCCTCTAGGCTGAGAATATCAAGCAAAAGACGTCTCACCATCTCTATGCAAGGCTACGAGAGAATCGAAAATGGAAAGAACCGTGTGACGCTGCACCTGAACGAGAGCCTGCATCTTCACATTCACAAAGATCCTGCGTATGTATATGCATCGTCACTATATGCGAAACAGAGAGTATCTCACGCTGTGCATATATCAACAATGTTTTCTGGAACCAGAACTGGGATGCGGGTGATCGCGAGAATACCCTTGAGGGCGGGAATTATCGTTTCGGTGTCCTCCAGCTTGTTCGCAAAGAAAGCGATGAGAACATTGACTGGGTTATGGGATTACTTCGGCTAGCTACTATCTAAGCAGTATAGCACGTACCAGACTGGAGGTTGAAATTCTCCAATGGGCATTTACCAACCACCAAAGCCAGAAACTCCACACCTGTGGAATAATGTTGAGGAGGCCTTTTGGTCGACAACGAATGCGCACCTTTATTCCTAAGATCACCCTCGTCCGATGTTAGATACTCCCCTAACGCTTTTACGACATGCACCAGTTTGAATTGCCCATTGGCAACACCTAGAGACTCAGAAATATCTCAGGATAACGGTAATTCTGGATCCCATACCTGATACAGTGTCTTCTATTTCCTTGTCTCTGGGAGCAGCGACCCATGTACGAACGTAACGCTCTGCTTCCTCCATCAAACGCAATGGGTTAGCGACAAGAACTTCTGTGAAATCATTTCCCCAATTGGGCAATCGGGCGCTCCCGTTCGCGACTGCAAAATACACCGACTCTCGCCCTCGCCTGCAAGCCAACCATCTTTGCACGGCTCATGCGCCATCTGGGGACGTTCGTCTCTAGAGTACCTATACGACGCCGCTGCTTGCCTTTCAACCCATCGACGCCCGAGCTTCACAGACTCGCCCGGTACTTCACACCAACTCCGCTCGCGTCCAGAGCTGGGAAACCTCAAAAAGACCGTTTCAACTACAACCCTGAGATATTCTTTGATGAGGCACCCGATCCCGAACACACGACATACACACGGGTCACGTCAAATGACCTCGAACGGCACACGAAACCGCCAACACGCGTCAAAATGCTCGTGCGCGATTTTATCGAGGACTCGCTGTACAACCCCCATTATGGGTATTTTCCACAGCAGGCAACCATTTTCACATCCGCGGGGGACCCCGTCGATTTCCGCGCGATGCGCGACTCGGTAGAGTTTCAGAATGAGGTTGCGAGGCGGTATTCGACGTATGGCATAGACGAGGAGGGACCAGGCAGACAGATTTGGCATACGCCCACAGAGCTGTTCAAGGTACGTCCTACATCTGACAAGCCGCCTGTCTATGCCATTGATTCTCGCACCTGCGTAGCCTTACTACGGGCAGGCCATAGCACAATGCCTTGTATCGGAGTATCTCCTTAAATACTTCCCTTACGAAGATCTCGTCATCTATGAGATTGGAGCAGGGAATGGCACGTTGGCCATGGACATCCTTGACTTTATCGAGAGCGCATATCCTGAAGTCTACGAGCGTACCCACTACAACATCGTGGAGATTAGCGGTCGTCTAGCGCGGTTGCAGGAAGAACTCCTCGTCCCACGACATGCCTGTGTCAGCATAACTCACAAGAGTATATTCCATTGGAATCGGCGAGAATCTGCCGCGTGTTTCTTTCTAGCGATGGAAGTCATCGTGGGTCGTCTGTTTCCTTCGTTCTCGTTCGACCCGTTCATCCCACGCAGGACAATTTTGCACACGACATGATCCGCTACGACTACCGCAGCTTAGAGCCATACCAGGCCCTCATTACCGTCAATGCCAGTGGCGACTACGGCATATACTACACGCGCGTCACTGACCCGCTTATCACCTCCTTCCTCAACCTCCGACGGCGCCTCGGGCATCCACCACCACTTCCATCCATCCTAAAATCACCCTCCGTGCGCTCGATATACAATCATATCCCCTTCACCCCGAACCTGTCCACGCCCGAATACATCCCCACGCGCATGCTAAGCCTCCTGCGCACGCTGCGTACACATTTCCCCCGGCACCGACTGCTCCTCTCGGACTTCAGCTCGCTGCCAGACGCGATACCGGGCATGAACGCGCCAGTTGTGCAGGCGCGAGTGCGCGGGTCGGCGGTGGCGTGTTCAACGCTTTTCGTCCGTCCGGGCTTGTTCGATATCTTCTTCCCGACGCACTTTGGCCGGCTGCGCGACATGTACGAACACGTTCTTGGACAACCGCGCGCCGACGACGATCACCTCCCTGTTGCGCCATCCCCGCTCGCGAGCAGCACGTCGCCGCTGTCCATCGGCGCAGATTTCTTCTCCTCCTACCTGCCACGGAACCGTCGTACACCAACGGATGGCGTGGCAACGTCGAGCGGGTTACCGGTCGGAGAACGCAAGTCGAACGTGTTCACGCATGCGGAGTTTATGGGGACGTATGCGGATCTAGAGAGCACATGTCTCCAGAATGGGGAGAACCCACTTGTGGACTACTATAAAAATGTAAAATTTTTGTTCTGATAGTTCTATACATCGCTTTCTCTAGAGAGAAAGGTCGCTCGAGTGGCGAGCAACGGTTTAGCTCGGCTCAGCTCGTCCTGTTTTGGATGAGCGGCTAGTTACGGTGCCCCTCGAGCGCCATATTTTATCGTTGGTGGCGTCTTCGATAGAACGGGTCCTGAAATTGTACATGACTGCGATTCTGTCTTGTCGGAGGGATCACCTTGCATCTATGCATTTGACTCGGAGACGGGCGCTCAGCACTTTCAGCGCGGGACTGAGAAGGAATGCCATGTGCAAGATCCCATTCCTACCTCGGGCTCATCTACTATGATCCAACAAAAGCGGTCGAGCGCTCAACCGCAGCGCTCATCAATCTCTCACCAATTATGCCCCATCGTTTTTGGCATACCGTGATTAGCGCGTGAACATTTGTTATATCGATACTGTAAGCAACGTCAGGTGGTCGTCGTGATGCACGGACCCTCCATTTCAACCCTCTACCACCGTGACCGCATCCCATTACCTCCCCAACATTACCTCCCAGCGAACCAACTCCCCCTTCCAATTCCTTCCAATCCCACATTTCCTCCCCCACTTTTGACATGAGTAACCAGTCAGGATCGTCACATTTGCGTGTGCTCTTTGAGGCCGCTTTGGAGGACTACAAGCACCAGACGGGCATAGAATTAGCCGAACATCCTCTCGCCGAGCGCCTCCAGTATTATAACTCCGTCGAGTCCATTACCGCCATTCTTCGCGAACAAGCGCAAGACTTCAATGAATTCCGGGAAAAAGACAAAGTATTGAAGCCACTCAAAAAGGTCTTGACCGTTTTGCATAGACTTCCCTCCGCTGCCAATTTTGCTCAGCATGTCGGCTTGGTATGTCCGTAGACGCCGACAGGGTGTTCAACCTCTCTGACCCTCATCCTATAGCATTTCCCGCCCGTGAAAGCAATACAGACTGGCCTCGGTATTCTACTCTCTGTATGTTATCTATATTTAGTCTCTAAGCGCGCATCTTTGTAACATTTAAGCGTATTAGGCGGTCAAGGGCGTCATAGATGACTATAACTCCCTGGCCGATTTGCTCGAGTCGATTGGACATTTCCTCAATCGCCTCGAGATCTATACCGAGATCCCTCCCACAGAAGCCATGAATGAGATGATTGTCAAGATACTCGTGGAGCTGCTATCCACACTCGCGTTGACGACCAAAGAGACAAAGCAGGGAAAACTTAGTGAGTCCATCGTCCGTGAGGGAATTTATTACCTGACTTGTGAATGAAGAGAAACTTGTTCGGAAGCTTGTTGAGGAGAAGAAAATTGAGGCGATGGTCCAGAGGCTGGACCGATTGACGCAGGACGAGGCTCGGAAAACGGTAGCACAGATCCTCAAGGTCGTCCATGGTCTTGTCGAGAATATGAAGGTGGTAATGGACGGTGAGCAAATCCACCAAGCTCGTCGCCCGCTGGGTGTTGATGATATTTCCCTGTAGACGGGGAGGTATCGGTTGGCCATCTTAAGGAAACCCTCGGTATGTTTTTCAGGCCACAATCAAGTGATCGTGTATCTGACTGAGGATCAGAAATTATGCATCAAGTCGCGAGTAATTTGAACAAGGCGAAGCGTGAGCCTTTTTTTGATGTTGTGGTAGCTGAGTGGGATCACCGAGACTGTCCAACAGGTGACAGCTTACAGAAAGATATTTTCGGGTGGCTATCACCACCCGATCCATGGAAGAACCATTATGCTGCTTGCGAATCACGCCATCGCGGGACTGCAGAGTGGTTCCTTCATGGCAACACGTTTCCAGAATGGAGAACGTCCGAAGTCCCGGGTTCACTTCTATGGGTCCATGGGAAACGTGTGTTAATCCCCAGCTTTTGCGGTTCAGCGGAGACTAAATTTTTTTTTTGGTTTCGCAGCGGGCGCTGGAAAGAGCGTCTTTTGGTACGTGAAATTTTTATATTTCCATCTCGGGAAAATTTATCGTGTTCGTCAGCTCCACAATCATCGAAGACATCCAGGCAATGCAGAAAGCTGGACTCGCGTCGCTAGCATTTTTCTACTGTGATTTTAGGGAGGACCGAAAGAAGGAGTTGCGCGGACTGCTCTCGTCCTTCCTAGTCCAACTTTATCACCAATCTGACTCCTACTTCGATATTCTTTCCAATTTCTACTCGGAACATGACAAGGGTTCACGTCCTCCCAGCAACCATGCTCTTGCGGGATGTCTAAAGGACCTACTTAAACTCCCCGGACTGGCCCCCGTCTATCTCATCGTGGATGGTTTGGACGAATGTCCAAACCCATCTGTCGTCCGATCTCCCCGTGCCAAAGTCCTAAGCCTTATAGGGGAACTTGTCAAGACACAAATTCAGAATCTGCGCGTACGCGTCACCAGCCGACCAGAACCTGATATTAAGGATGTCCTCGATCCTTTGATTTTCCGCTCTGTTTCCCTGCATGACGAGAGTGGACAAAAGAGGGATATCGAGGACTACATCAAGTCGGTCATTAACACGCGTACAATAAAAGGAAGGTGGAAAGAGGGGCACAGGAAACTGGCCATCGACGTTCTCACGGAAAAGTCGAACGGGATGTAAGACGTCGATACTGAGCTCTTGATGACTCTTGCTCATTTCTGTGATGTAGGTTCAGATGGGTGGATTGTCAGGTGGTTCACATTTGCGACTGCACCCCAGCAAGCATCCGGCGTGCACTGGCCGAGTTACCAGAGACGCTGGACGAGACTTATGAGCAAACCCTGCGAGGAATCAAGAAGGCAAACTGGGAACTCGCTCATCGCATGTTTCAGTTCGTCTCAGTGGCCTCCCGCCCACTTCACGTCAAGGAACTGGCCGACTTGCTCGCATTCGATTTCGAGGCAGGATCGATACCGAAATTCCATGAGGATTGCCGCCTGGAAGATCCAGCGGATGCCGTACTGTCTACATGTTCCACTCTACTTGCTATTGTCAACGAACGAGGTTCCGCCGTCGTACAATTCTCACATTTTTCCGTCCAGGAATTCTTGACGTCCACCCGCCTTGCCGAAGCAACCGACATTATTTCCCGCCGTTATCATGTTTCTATGACACCTGCGCATACCCTTGTAGCACAGGCCTGTTTGGGAATTCTGCTACATCTGGATAAGGATGTCACCAGCAACAGTCTGGGAGATTTCCCTCTCACTGAATATGCTGCGAAGCACTGGGTTGATCATGCCCGGTTCGAGGACGTGTCGCGAAATGTGGAGGATGGGATGAAACAACTATTTGACCCGAGCAAACGACATCTTGCGATCTGCGTCTGGATATATGACCCAACAGTGGCAGTTCCGGCATGGAAACGAACGACACGAAAAAAAACGCCGCTGCCACTTCCCCAAACCTCCTTGCATTATGCCGCTTCTTGGG
The DNA here is from genome assembly GCA_015178925.1 of Russula emetica. Classification (NCBI taxonomy): domain Eukaryota; kingdom Fungi; phylum Basidiomycota; class Agaricomycetes; order Russulales; family Russulaceae; genus Russula; species Russula emetica. The sequence continues at coordinate 416,541 of WHVC01000031.1, read as the reverse complement.
GTTTACATCCTGTTGTAGAGTTCCTCATCATTGAGCACTCACAGGATGTGTGCTCTCGAGACTCCACAAACTATGCGACTCCATTGCATCTAGCCTCGCAAAACGGACACCTGAAAGCTGCTTGCAAGCTTATTGAGCGCGGCGCGGATGTGACAGCCCAGAACAATTACAGGTTGACATCATTACATCTGGCGTCGCAAGAGGGACAAGTAGACCTCGCTCGCATGCTTATTGAGCGCGGCGCGGATTTAACAGCCCAGAACAATTACGGGTCGACACCATTACATCTCGCGTCGCAAGAAGGACAAGTAGACGTCGCTCGCATGCTTATTGAGCGCGGCGCGGATGTGACAGCCCAGAACAATTACGGGTTTACACTATTACATCTCGCGTCTGAAAGGGGACAAGTAAACATCGCTTGCATGCTTATTGAGTGCGGCGCGGATGCGACAGCCCAGAACAATTACGGGTCGACACCATTACATCTCGCATCGCAAAGGGGACAAGTAGACGTCGCTCGCATGCTTATTGAATGCAGCGCGGATTTGACGGCCCAGAACAGTGACGGGGAGACCCCATTACATCTGGCGTCAGCTCCACCATTAAGGGCCCAGATTTCGGCAGAGAAATGTGCAGAAATTGTTCATATTCTTCTTGAACATGGTGCAGACGTCAATGCCCGGAATAAAAATGGATTGACTCCATTTGTTCTCGCATTGCAACGTGGGCTTGCAGATATCATACATGTCCTTGCCCAGCATGATGCTGACTCTGGTGCCCACCAAAACGCGAATTGAATTTCATTCTGGGGTAATGTACAGATACGATAATATTATCTTATTTAATTAACTTACTGTTACAGTAAACGCACCTGATACAGTATAGGTATGATAAGATAAGATAGTTTCATGCGTTTTGATTTGACTCAGCATGTCAGCGAAATGATGGATTTGAGCAACTTCCTCCTTTAGCAGCCACCACCTCCGCCTTCCTCGCCTCTGCTGGATTTTGAGCCTCGCGCTCGCCTGCATGCTTGCCTATCCTCCTGATCGAGCATTGCCTTACCTTTTATCAGTCATACTTTTCCTTTGATCCTTTACCTTACCTCTTTACAGCCTCGATCATACCTGACTCATCCTCTTTCATTCCCCTTTGATCCCTGCTCGCGCTCATCATCCTCATGTATCATACGCAACTTGCCCTATGCACTCGTGCCCTCGCTTACCTTCGTACCTGTTTCACTTCTCTTTCATCCTTTGTCTTTCGCCTTCGACATGCTTCACTCTGATCATATTACTGTATACCTGATGAGTAGATACAAAGAGTCTTGTATGTACTTACATCCCTTCTCTAGTGCCCGGAATGTTATCGCCATCGTCTCCAGTCTCTTCTCTCCTCCCTCTCGTGTGTGTGCAGTTGCACATTAGTCCCACCGTCGCTTGATCTGGCGCCGCCTCAAGGCCTCATCGCCCAGTCACTTCGTCTTCACCTCTCACGCCCCGAGTCTGTTCACTAGCCTCCTCGCCTGATACTCATACTGTATAAGGGATACGGCGGTTTGTCACGAAATGCAATGTTCAATTCAGTGATGTAGTCGCGTGCGGCTACCTTATCTAATAAATTAAAGCATCGAAATTTTCTTTTCTTCGCGCAACTTACTTTTTCCATTGCATGTCTCCCGCCTCGCAGTTTATGAAGACAACAGAGAACCTCAGTTTCAGCTGTGCCAAATTCCTGTTCTCCTCAAACGAGCAAGTTGTAGCAGAGGTGAACCCCCGCGAAATGACCAAGAACCCAAGTTGCATGCTCCTTCTATTTGTATCTACTATTGCTGGCACTTTAACTAGCAGTTATCTTCCGTGGCTCAAAATTTCGATGAGCTCCGAAGAATCTTTGCAGTGGAGCATGTCGCTCTCAAACACGAGGTACATGATCAGTCATCTGAAGAGCTGCAAGAGCACAATGAGCTCGACCGCTCCGAGTGACGCAAGCTTCTTAGGTCGCCTAGCAACGTGAAAACGCTCCACATCGACCCCGAGCTCGTCGACGAACTCGCTCGTAGTCTACGACCAGACGATGGAGAGCTCTCTCTGGAGCTGTTACCCGAAATGCATGAACGAGCTCACAATTTCAGGGGGCCATGATGCTGATAACGTATTCGCCTCATTCATCTGAGTCGATGCCCGCTAGAACACAGGTTGTCCTGCAACCCATCATGAGTACGAAGGCCTGCGCCTCCGCTTTATCGTAGCTCAAGCCCAGAAATTTCGGAGTCGTCATTCTCTCCTCAGTCCCCTTGTGATCACGTCGGGGAGCAGCGAGGTACTGTAGTAGGGAGTGATTACATACTCCAGCTACGGAGCCGTCCATCCAACCGCTACACCCCCGGCCTCTACCCCTACCAGGTTTCATCCCCACTGGACCCATGACCTTCTCGAAATCAAGATTTCGTAACGCCGAACACCCGTCAGATCTTTGGCCCCCTAATGAACTAGTTTCACGTGGTCGTATACTTCTTGTACCCCGCCTGACTTCAAGTATTGTTTCGTCGCCTCTGTTTCTTGGATTATGCCACTGGCCTATAGTACTTTACGATGAGTGCGACGTACGCATACCCCTGTCACTCTTCTGTTTCTGTCCGAGCAGACAGATAGCTTATTGAAGAGACGATACTCAGATTGATAGTGTTCACGGACCTGAATCGAGGGGTTATATATAACTAGCTGGTCAGGCCGCACGGCCCAGGCCCAACTTCACCAACCACACGCCAACTCACAACACATATTCCCTACTAAAATTACCATTCCTACCAACCGGGCCTCCCTGTCGCCCGCACGCGTCTTTGTAACTACATACATGCAGCGTGTAAAAAATGCGGATTCTAAAATAAATAAAATAAATAACTAGCGGTCACCCGGGCAATACAGTGTACCGACACCACTTTTCACACCACTTTACATTTGTTCGTGCTGCCCCAGCTACAAACACATAACTGTGATTTTGACTAGATAGGATGATTATAAAGTATCTAGGGATATCTACAATGATTTTTCCGTGATTTAAAATGTGACTATGTGGTCAGTATAGTATATACGAGCAGAAGAGTCAAACTTGTCCCAAAACCATCAGTTTTCACAGCCGTGAGAACTGTCTGATCTATCCAATGGTCGCCGGTTTGCACAGCCGTGGGAACTTTCTTATCTATTCATCCTCATCACTCTGAGTCGACGACAACTCTGATGGCTCAAGAAAATGGTGTGAAAAGGCTAAGGAGCGTTATTGAATCATGTCCAGGCTGAAGATATCTAGCAAAGTGTATAAATTTGGCATGAGATCATTTTGGGTACAAGAAATGTATATATGTGTCACAATTTGACACCAAAAAAGTGTGACTGCCACCAAAATCGTCATTTCACGGGATATGGCTATCACTGCTCAGTAACAACTCAACCGATTGCTCCCAAAATTAGCCAAACTGTAGGTATAAGAGGTAGTTATCCATGTGTAAATTAACAGCAAGAACGGGCTAAAATTGAGCAAGTTCTCTATTGGTGTGAAAAGTGATGGTGGTGTGAAAAGTGGTGTCGGTACACTGTAGCCAGTACTGTAGGTGGAACACAGAAAGAAAACCGTGAGAGTATGTCAAAGACCGCTGCTTGCCTTGCTCTCGTTTTTAGAGGGAAGGCTCTACGCGATCATCCACTGGCACTCACTCAACTGTCTCTATCCACCCGCGTGAGCGGTCAACAGCGCGCAGCAAACTCCTCCAAGCCTTACCACATTCCTCCCCAATCGCGGCAAAAAGTGCGTGCTACGCGCCGTATTAACCCACGCAAGCGTCCCCGGCCTGGCCAAATCCCACCCAAACAAGCCAATCGCAGCCCCGGCAAGGAGTGTGGAACCCAACGCGGTACTCTCGCGCATCTCAGGCCGCTGCCACCTCGAACCCGCCCACATCGGCAAGCACCTCCATCGCGACATCCCCGTTCGTCATGCTGTCGTCCACCATGAGATGCGCGAGCTCCGACATGGAGTCTAGCTTCATGCTATCTATCACCGCGGAAGGCGTCCGCTTCGAGAGTCCCGCGCGCGATGTGCGCTGGCGTCGTGTATGATGTCAAGCCGAGGAGAAGAAGGCCCGTTGCGCCGGGATCCCAATACGGCGCCAGCAGACCGGAGAAGGCAGTTACATGATCCCACTCGAGTGTGCGGATGTTGAGCAAAAGCGTCCGCGATGCATTGCTCACTTCGCTAATATGTTGACCGGTGGCCACACCGCCGGGCAAATTCTGTCTAGCCTCTCAATGACGGGTGCGCGAGGGGTATAAAGGGAGCGGGGTGGCTCGAGACTGACGTATGCTATCCAAGACTCCTTAGACTCGACCATGCCAAATGCGAAGTCGTCAGCCTCGTGCGCTCGGCCGCCTCGGCGGTATCCTCCCAATTATCGATCATCCATCGGAGCTTGATCGCGGAGAAGTACCTGGAAAGCGGGAGGCCTGTTCTGCGCCAGATTAATTAGCTGCAGCCCAGTCGATTGAACTCGAGAGAAGGTGACTAACAACTCCTTGAGGCTCTCAGCGCCGTCTGTCCCGCTGCGCAGTTGACCATTGACCTTGGGTCTTGAGCAGATGTTCGTAATGCACAACCACTCCACGGGTGCGAGAGTCATCTCATACGATCGCACGGGATAACGGCTTGCCTGTCTTGCGGCCCCACACCACGCAGTGACCGTTGTCTCGCGCTGATTTGTGACGCCTAGTCAGTTGCTGATTAGCACACGCGCATTAATTATGACCTAGGGGGCACACCGATGACCTTTACGCGCTACGCTTATATTAAGTTGGCGATAGCCTGCTCGACGACCTTGTGGTGAAGCGATGGAAAGCGATGAATGGGCGCCAGTGGGCGTCTGATGTGAAGAGGGATACAAGATCTGATGTGGTATAGGCTATTATATTCAATCTCTCCAAACACTAAGTCGATTATGTATACATCGCCAACTAGCATCACTTTCTCTAGACTCTTTGCATGCGCTCCTCTGCTTAATTGCGCAGGATATACAAGTAGTAATGGAAAGCATCCCCGATCTGCTCTATCTCAAGCCTCGTACATGGCCGCGTCAAATATCGCCGACGGAAATGCGGCTGGCCAAAGGTCAGGTACAGGAATACGCCATTTCCCTTTCGCAGGACCCTATATATGCGAGCGCGGAAAGAACAAGATTATGATCAGAGATTTAACGTGCCAGAAAGACGGTGAACGGCCGAACCGAAGAACTTCATCAACCTCTTTTGCGCAGTCATCTATGACTTGTTGTGGAGGATCCTGTATGCGGGTGAGGATGTTCTCGCAAGGGATGTTGCAGTACAGAGGAATCCTACCCAGACATCGCCCTTGGCTGTCATCATGGCGTCCATCGTACCTATGATGTTATGCATATGTAAGCCCGAAAGGCCCCACTGTCTGTTTCGAACCGGAAAGCGTTTTTACCCTTATCGATCGCGATATCGAAAGTGCCGTCCTCGAACGTCAAGTTACGGATGTCCATCACGAGCCCTGAAGCAACCATCCGTTCAGATTTCGATGTTCTTATGACTTGCTGATGTGAGGAAGAGAAGAGAAGAGAGGGTACATTGCATTTCCGGCCGAGTGTGATTCCTTGCGATCATCTGCTCGATCACAACGGGAGAATACTGCGTATCATCAGAGATTACGGGGATAGCTAGCAGTAATCATGGCACAAGCGCACGTCGACGTTGACTATATTTTTGTACCCGTCGTCGTACATCTGAGCGATAGTCAGGGGGTGTTCCAAGAGAGTGCTCAGAAGAGATACGCCGTTATAGCAAGAATGAACACACACATCTTCCGATAGCGTCGAGTTGCCACAACCGAGAATGAGGATGCGCGCAGTCTTGTCTGGAAGGAGTGGGCGAAGGAGATGTGCAACATCTTCATAACTCTTAAACCAGTCAAACGTCACCTGAGCCTCTCTTCGTTTGCCCTGGTCTGAGGCCGAGCATAGAAAAGCTAAACTTCCTTGAAAGACTCACTGTGCGTATCTCTGGTCCCTGAAATTCGAAAAAAAACTTGAGAAAGAAAACAAAACTGACAGGTTAGACGCACCAATACTCTTTGGTTCCATATTCTTCATTTCTTGTCGGAAGAGTATCGCCGGGGGTCACCATAGTCGCGGCGCGGCGTAAGGCGTAAGCGCTCTACGTCAGACGGACTCAATTGAAACCGTCCGGCCGAGTCCCCACGTCACCAAGAATCTTGACTTTCAACCTCCATCCTACAAGACCTTTCATATCGCCCAACATCTTCTCCTTTCCAAACGTCCTAACAATTAGGAAATGGTGTGTCTCACTACAATACTTGGCTCGCCCTTACGGGGGTTTATACTGGGCGCTAATGAGATGATCAACCCTCAGTCTGCTATCCCCGCGTTCGTCATGGGTACTCTGTGTATCCTTGGAGGCGTGACAGGATATGCCCGCACGCGTTCCATCCCATCCATCGTTGCAGGTTTTGGGTACGTATTACCGTGGTATCTACGTTAGACAACCCCTAACCTTGCGGCCCCCGCGTCATCGTGTAGTGTGGGTGCCCTCTATTTGTACAGCGGGGATAGCATCCGCAAGCACACAGCAAACGGACTCGAGACAGCACTCGGTGAGTACCTCCTCTCGTTTTCAAGCCTCTCGAAATGCTCAACCCCAAATGATGCCTTCCTCAGGTGCCTCGGCAGTTCTATTCCTATCCTCAGTCCCAAGATTTGCCAAGGGTCCGATTCCAGCAATGCTTACTGTCACGTCAGCCGTGACAGGCGCATACTACGGCAGGGTGATATACAAGCTACAACAGTAGGTTGTGGGCGGGTGTCACCACGCACGGTCGGGACTTGCCATTGCTCCGATTTCTGTATAATTTGTAACCATCGTGTACAACCTTTTCTCCCCGAATGAATTCGGCGCCGCCTTCAGTATCACCCGCGGGCTGCAGGGTATATTTGGCAGTCGCTAGTGCATGGTATATTGCATACCCGAATCCTGTCTCAGGTTCACCAGTCACCATCATTCTTCAGCGAATGGTGGGACGAATAGCTGGTAAAGCTGTAAAGTCTTTCCCCTCTATCTTCATCTTTTCCCTCCATTTCTATCTCCGCCATCTTCGCTCCACCACCTGGCTGTTTTGTCGTCGTCTTCGACACCCGACAGTGCCACGCTGATGCGCTCCTCCTAATTAACCTCCATTTCCCTGTCGCCAGATGTTTGTGGGTAGCTACCTACCAAAGTATTCTCTAACGAGGTTTCAGTCTGTTTTAATTCAGATCAGTATACAGTTCTCTCTCTCCATCTCCCCCCTCTAAGTATCCTGTCTAATTATGGAATAGGACGTAGTCACGTTCACGACAACGTGGATAGTTGCCCAGTACAGTACGTGCAGTTCCCCCAAACAACTTGCCGTTGAATGTTTGGTTCCGTTTGTTTGTGTGAAGTGTCCATCGCTCTCTACGCGTTCACTAGCACTGGCAGTACAGTCAGTACCCGGAGCCATTCTCAAGTATCTATACCTATGCATACTATCCACATTCGCACTCTCGCTCGTTTCCGATCTCTTGTGCCAGTGCCGTGTTTGGCTGCTGGAATGTGCACGCAGGTTGTAGTAACTTTGTCCAGTTCTAACATTGCCTTGATCAGGATCTCGGTGCTTGCAAGTGCGATGAGGGGAGGAATCCGGCTTCTATCCCGCGGCTCATCAAATTCGCCTATACATGCAGGCAATCTTGTGGACAACCCATCTTGGAACTATGCCAAGCCTTCTCCGTGAATCCTCGTTATCTCCACACTTATTAGGAACAATAAGACAAACTTGATTGGATCTTGTCCTTGCCGTACCTAGTCATCACACTGCCGACTTAGCAAAGTCATTTGTGCTAAACAGGACCCGGAGCTATCCGCTATCAACCGAAGCTTATAAAACCGAAGGAGCTACCGAGCCTCCAAATATGATATCATCCTGTCTTTCCCCCTGTTGATCCCAACTCGACCTGTCACATGCCCATCACTGGCACAAGTGTGGATGGGTGCTGCAACCCATATGTTGACACTGCAATCATGGCACAATATGGCCGACCTCCGTGATAGCCTCTTTAACGACGCCGAGAAGCTTCTACATTCCATTCCGTTGGTCACATGGGTCTATAGCCTGGATCACCGTGGTAATCCAAGATCGCTACTTAGCTTCATGCCATGTAGAAGAGAGCGCTTCGCGATGCCAGCGTATAAAAACAAGTCTGCCTTTGTATTTTCCGCGATTCAACGAACGCAGCTCAGACCGCGACGAAATCATGTTTACCATGGCTTTTTTCGCCTCATTTATAGCTACGTTCTCCCTGCCACTGGCCTCACCTCTGGGGCGCCAGACGTCACTTTGTCCGTGGAACGGTATTTCAAATGCTGATAATTTTACCCTTCTTGCCGTCTTCAAGACGGACAGCGGCACCCGAGAGCCGTTGGCCCTCGGATCAAATGGCCTGCCTAATCCTAGCTCCCTTGCTTGGCTCGGAGTATTTATGCTACTCTTTCTTCGAAACGATAGTGCTAACATGCCATTTATGATGATGCAGAGCGCTGAGTCCATTAATCCAATTATCGCGAAATACTTCGTCCTGACTGACGGCGAGATCACGGCTTATGGACCAGACGGCAGCTTAGTTGGTGTCACGAACCAGGTTGCAAACAATAGTGGCCAGTTGTCGTTCTTTCGCCCTGATAATGGCACGACGGGTCACTCCGCTAAGGCGTACTGCGAACTGGTGAGTTTTATTAACAGTACACCTTCCCGTGACTAGTCTCACTCGAAGTAGTTCAACACGAGCCCTCATGGAGTCGAGTTTCCTTTCACATTAGCAGTGAACAGTGGTGATGGCGACCACCTCTCCTTGTGTCAGAGCACCACGAGCGACGAATTCATCGTCATATACAATGCTGTGGGGCCATACTCCACAAATTCAGGGTACAAACCGGAGACTTGCGTAGACATATATATCCATGTGCTTCCCGTAGGTCACCAGTAAGGTGGAAAGCAGTTTCACTTGTTGGCTGATCAAAGTTTGCCAAGTCCTACATAAGTGCTATACTGTGATCGGTAATGAACTTCCGATGTAGAGTACTGTACCTGTCCCTCGGGAATTTCTGATGACTCGTGGCGAGTGTCCAAGCGATGATCTATCAAGTGATCTTTGATTTACGAAATCGGGTGATGGTAATCTACACCCCATTCGGTAGTGGGAGCGCGTCACGCGGTTCCGTGATAAAAGTCAATGACGTAAACCTTTTCCCACCAGGGTGAAAACTGAACGAGTCCACCTCCATAACAAATTGCATTGCACAACGCTGCGAATTTTCTGGTGAGAATGACCATACCGTAAAGTAGTGAAAACAGCGAAAACAGAGTTTTTTTTTTCACGCCTCATAGACCTCGACCGAGGTCACACTGGTAAGTTACGCCGCCACAGGGACCGTCGGCACTCGACGGCACTCTCACAAGACTTTTGACTCGGACGACAGGCCGATATTCATGACTTCCCTGCTAGTAGGCCCTCGTCATTGTCGCAAAATCTGCACACATTCACAAGGCCCAGTACTTCAAATCGAGCGTGTCTAAATGCCCGTGAATGCATTAGTCGAGAACATTTTTGGAACCATGGGTCCGGCAGTTGTTCCATTCCATTCCCGGACTCGGATATCCCATAATCTTATCAATTTTTTTGCGATTGCGACAGGCGCGATCTTATGGACTGTCCAACTCATCCCACAACTCGTCAAAACTTGGCGTACCAAATCCGTAGAGGGTCTCTCACCCTGGCTCGTGTAAGCACCCACACCCCCCGAACGATCTCATAGTACTCTGACGCAGCTCAATGCACATAATACTTCCTCCCATAGCTTCCTTTGGGGCATCGCCGCGCTCCCTCTCGGCGTCTACGTGATCACGCAAGACCTAAACGTGCCCTTGATCGTGCAACCACAGCTCTTTGGTCTCTTCTCGCTGCTCTCATGGGGCCAATGCATGTACTATGGTGGGACCCGCTCGCGCGTGTGGTGTGCCCTCGTGCTTGGTGGCACGCTGGTGATCTGGGGCGCTCTAGAAGCGGCGTTGGTATTTGCTCTCCGTGTGCGTGAACTTCTTTTTTCTTTCTTTCACGTGCTGGTGCTGAGTGTCGCGGCGGGGAACCGAAACCGGTTGCGGTTTGTGCGTACTGTACTGTATTAGCCTTCGTATAGACGTGGCACGCCCGCCGGCAAAAATGGCGTGCGCTTCTTCGGGATCCTGAGTGCTACCCTGATCTCCGTCGCTGTTCTGTGAGTGCAATCATACGATAAAGTCTGTCTGTCTTTACTGTAAACTTTTAACTTACCTACCTTGTTTCTCTCTCTGCGTTATGTTATTTCAATCATCTGACCAGGCCACAGTTCTACGAGATCTACAAGCACGGCGCAGTTCTCGGCATCTCGCTCACCTTCATGGCCGTCGACCTCCTCGGTGGCATCTTCTCGATACTTTCCCTTATCTTCAAGAACAAATTTGACGTACTCGCTGCCGTCGCATACTCACTCGTCGTGGTTCGTCCCCCGTCCCCTACTGCTGCCCAGATTAGTATCATGTGACGTATTTTTCGCTGACTGACGGGCATTTCTGCCTGTTGCTGTGATTTGCACAGGTCATGGATGGTCTCGTGCTCGTGTTGGCTATAATTCTTAACCCACGCTCCAAGAAGGCTGCGCAGCGTGGGGAACAGAAGTCACGCACTGGTGCCAGTGATAGTGACGATAGTGGTGGAGATCATGGTGGTGGCACGGCCCGGGTGACGGCCATCACCGTAATGCCTGCAAATGGCGGACATGACAACAAGGAGAGGAGTGCTGAGGAAGATCATCTAACACCCATCACAGCTTGACCAGCTTGTTAGCTATCGCATTAAATTATCGTAGAAGGCATTACACTGTCCGAATGGGTTGCCTGTATCTCTTCGACAATTAATGTCCAGTCAAGCATCATGTCCTCCTGCAGTAGTTACCAATCACCGTGCGTGTTGCATATTAATTGACCTTCCAGTACAATTAGAAACCACCCAAATGACCCGTGAGAAGAAGAAGCGCAAGCGAGAATCTAAAAGAATCCACGCGCATCACTCTATGTCTGCTCGCACCCTCAAGACTCCAGGCTGACACTATGTTTGCATGCGACTCGTCCCAGCAGTGCCAACGCTGCTCGACTCATCCTCCTCGCCCTCGCTTGGCCCTGTGCTGCTGCTCCCCGCCGCGCTTCCCGAACTGCTGGCAGTCCTCGTCGAGCCACCAGCAAGTAAACTCCCACGCGTGCGTCGTGCGCGTCGCGGTGGTGGTGCGCTGATAAAGTCTGTAAAGGACCCCGTACTCCCTGCACCGGCGGATCGGCTACGATGGCCGGAGGACATGCTACTGCTGCCGTTGATGGGAGGTGATGGAATGCTGTGCACTGGTAACGCGGGCGGCGTGCCGTATGTGGAGCCGAGGTCTATGTCCGCATCGAGGCAATCGCCGCAGTCATCTGCGTCGAGGGAAGGGAGGGTGGGGAACGAGTCTTTCGCGAGAGGCGTGCCGCCTGAGCTCGCTCCATACGTATTTAGGCGCGTGAGGGGCAGGGAACGATAACTTCCTCGGCGGAGATGATGCGCGAAGGAATATAGAAGAGCGGCGAAATAAAACTTGCATCCATAAACGAACAATAAGAACAAGAACAAGGGGAGATTTAAGGTCGGGTCAGGAGACGGACCTTAATGAGCCAGCCAAGGATTATGATCGTCAGCGCCTGGGCTTTCTCAGCGCGCCACACTCGCTCGGCTGCTGCGGTGCGTTCTGCCTCCGACATGGTCTGGTGCTCCCCGATGTATCCATCGATAAGCGCCTGCTGCGCTGGAGAGTTTGCGTTGCGCCGGCCGTCATGGGGGGTATATAGCCACCACTGGACAATGAAATAAACGGTCCAAATGGTATTAAGGATATGATCGGCGAAGAATATGTGAGCAAAATAAAGCATATGCTTGGGGTTCTCCTGCGTGGCGAGAAGTTAGTAGGGATGGGAAAGAGAATCAGATGGGGTAGCAAACTTGATTGACGGCGCGGATTCCCCAAGCGAGACCGATAAGGGCGAGGGCGGAGTAGATGTAGAGGGTAAGTTGAGCAGCATTTCCACCTGCGCCTGCGAGAAGGGCAATGAGGCCGTAAATTCCAGCGACCTTGTTGAGCACCTGAGGAAAGGTGTTAGTATAGCGGGAATAATCGGGTGTTGTGGGGTTCGCACTGCAAAGAGGACGACGAGAATGACGCCAGTCTTGAGATCGAGAAAACCAAGCATGGAAGTGAAAGGCCGAGGCCTAAGTTGGTGTTTAAGAGTGAGTTTCATGAGGAGCACATGTGCAAATGGCAAAGGGCAAAAAGGAGTGAAAGAACGGTGCCTCGTCTCGACGGGCGAACGACGGGTGAACTGACTCCAAACCCGGCGTCCATTCGGCATTCGGCACGAGGTAGCAACGCTCCGTCGGAGATTAATTCCCTCGGCATGTTGCGCTTGTCTTCATGCTCATGCTGAGCACGCTCAAAAGGTCGTTCGCTCATTCTAAGTTATGGCCAATTATTTCTCAAACCTCTCTGCAACCTCAACTCAATCTCGCTTTCTCTCAAACAAAGACAAGGACTCTCAAGCATCATCCACGACTGTAGTAACAACCACAACTGCCTCCTCATTCTCGGGCCCACCACCACCACCTTCACGCGTACCTTCAAAACACTTCTCGACAACCCTCTCGGATGAGCAGAAGGGTTCCGCCGTGAGAGAAAAAAGCCCTGCGACATCGTCGTCAGGGCTCCCCACACTGTCTGTCCATCCCCTCCGTAGCACGTACGTACGTCCCTCCTTCACCTGTCAACCCATCAAGACCCGCGCGTACAATGTCGTGATGACTGCCCTGCACACAGATGGGTGTTCTGGTTCCGCCAGCAGCGCGCGCCAGGAAATAAGATTACGAACTACGAAGAGGGTATCAAGAAGATATCTGCCTTTGCCTCGGTAGAGTCCTTCTGGTCCCTCTGGACGCACCTCCATCCACCCTCGGCACTCCTCCCCACGACGGACTACCTCCTCTTCCATCAGGATGTTCGTCGCCCCGTATGGGAGGACCCGCTTAACCTCCCCGGTGGAAAGTGGATCCTGCGCCTCCGCAAGGGCGTCGCAGATCGCATCTGGGAGGACCTCGTCCTCGCTCTCATTGGCGACCAGTTCGCCGGCGTTGCACCGCCGCACGAGGACGAGTGGCCTGAGATATGTGGGTGCACGATTAGCGTGCGTCAAAGCGAGGACATTCTAAGTGTTTGGAATCGCATTGATGAACCCAAGCTACGCGAGCGTATCAGGTGCGTCAAGTCAGGCTGCCTCTTACTTGGTGTGCTGACGTCTATCTGGTATACGACTTGCGTATAATAGGGATAGGATACGTGCCGTGTTGCATCTTCCGCCGTCAACCATTATGGAGTACAAATCAAACAACGGTGCGTACGCCCGTTCTCTATCTCTCCTCTCCTCTCTGAGACAGATACATAGACTCCATGGCCGACAAATCCTCTTTCCGCAATTCAATTATCGACCGCACGCCACTTTCATGACCATAATTATACCTTTTTTTTTGGGAGGCCAGACTCCAGAGTGTGTTACCATGTTCTTCTGTATCCTTTCTTGTCTACACGCTGTCCACGCCCATTGCTCGAGTCGACATCATGTAAGAAAAGGGAGGGAGATCTATAAAAAATACTAATTGGACCATGGGCAACGGGGCAACAACAAAACAAAGGCAACGCATGATATAGCAATATAGTATACACGGGAATAGTTACCCCGCCGCGCCGACGACCAGGTCGCCTTCTCCATCCGCATCTGCATCACCCTCGCCGTCGGCGTCGATATCATCCTCGCCTTCCGCATCGGCTGAATGCAGCAAGTACATTGGGTCGCGTACCTCCGCGAGTGCCTCGGCACGCTCTTCGGCTTCGTCCTGGCTCGGGGGTACATGCGCGACACGCACGAGAGCCCACTTGTCGCGGAAGCGCTCGATCGGCTGAAGCACGCGTTTATGAGCAAAATCCAGTCCTTGGGGCAATAAGAGGAAAGTCGGGGGCAACGCACCTCGGTCCGCTTTTTCTTGAGCAGCATCTTGCGCTCGATCATCTTGTAGTACGCGCCTGCCCGTCTAGTTTCGTCGTCGTTTAGACCATTGGAGGTGGATAAAGTTAAGTCGCCGTTGTCAAAGACGAGGAGGAACTCATTCGGCACTTCTTGTTCGACCTTGACCACTTCATAGTCGCGCACAAAGTGGAATTCGGTCGCCTGTCGGTGGGGTATGAGTGTGTATGAGGGGAAGAGATGTGAAGAGATATGAACCAACCTCTTCCTCCTCTTGCAAAGAGTCGATACCGCGAGGGTCTGCTCGTGACTCCTTAAATTCTTCCGCTGCATCGTCGTCTTTCGTGAGATAGTACGTGAGGAAGTGGTCGCCGTCCGACTCCATGGGACGCATGATCGCGCAGTCTAGTCGGGGGTCGTCCAACTACAGCACCAACAATGAGGGGGGAAAGCAACTCTCCGTTAGTCATTTCACGTTGGGCTAACCGCAAAACGCACCTCGGGCCCACGCTCGCCTGGTCGTTCGCTGAACCGGAATAGGTCGTATGCGTTCGCCCATACGTCCGCGTCTGGGAGTACCTCGTAGGTTGCAACGGCGCGCAGACGCGGTTTGGTCGGATGCCGCAGTGAACTGAGCTGCTCTGAGCTGCTCGCCGCAGCGAAAGAATTCTCGATGGACGCGAGTTGTGCCTCGCGCGATATGTCCACTACCTCATTCCGGAAGTTCGTTCTGCAAGAAGGTGTAAGGGGGGGGGGGGAAATCACAATCATGAGAGAGAAAGAAATGACGGACATGTCGGCGGCTGCAGGGCGGGGAGAGGGGGCAGAGCTGTCGCGCGATATGTATTCTGTCTTGCGTAGCCATGAGACGTTTGCTGACATGGACGGCGTACCGGGCCCATGATGACCGTGGCCGTGGTGTCGTCCATAGTCGGACGCGCTACTTCCAGGATCAAGCAGTAATGCTTGGTCTTTTGGGTCGAGAACTGGTGGGTTTCGCGGGTCCGGATTCAGAGCTGCAAAGAGGCGGGAAGAAAATTCATAGGAACCGCGTCAGAGAGTACACGCTTTTCCATGTGTGGTGTGGGGAGGGAGATTTTTTTTTTTTTTTTAAAGCAGACATGACAGGGCTTACCATGGTCGTCCGCGCCGTCTTCCCAGAGTGCCTCCCATTTCCCGAGATCGAGAGGCATGCCGCACTCGGCGTCGACTACCATAGGGAGTAGCGTCTCATTGGTGGCAGCGTCGAGAAACTCGGGTCGGGTGTAGCGTTTTGGGTTGGTTGGGATGTCGAGGAGTTTTGGTGGACATGGTGGAGCTGGTAGTGGGTTCTGGTAGCGGACCTTGACCAGGAGATCGAGTTTGCTGTTGTTACAGAGTCAATATATGTTTGGGTGATGGGCTGATTTACGGGACGTGCACCTCTTCCGTGAGCTCATCGTGTCCTGCGTTGTTCCGACTCGGGCAATGTGAAACACAAGCCCAGGGTTGCCCACGCTGACACGTGACGACAGGTTTCAGTTATCAGATAACTTTATTCATCGAAGCGAGTCAGAGTCTGCCGGCCGCGACGCCGCGTTGCTTTTTAGTTCGCTCCCGCTCCCACCACTATGTCCACCCCCGCACGCGCCAATTCAGACCCTGAAACGAAGCCCACTGAACCGGCACCAACAGAACGGGCACCAGCAGATGCGGATGCGGATGAAGAGCCTCAGAATGCTCTCACTGAAAAGTTCACCGAGAAAGAATGGGCTGCGCTCAAAGAGCTTCGTGTACGTGCCATTATAAGATTCGCTCCACACGTCATTTCCGGCACACCCACAACTGATTCTTGTTCAGTCTTTTCTCCCAGATATCCTAGAGAAGGCGTATGATAGTAAGGAGGGCGCACGGACGACACCCATTGTCATATGGGGCGTTACATTTGATCCAAATGGAAAGAAAGACGCACGCGCAAGCGTTGTTCTCATGAAGTGGCTTCGTGCCAGGTGCGTCCTTCTGAAACCTATTTGCATGATATCGTGCATGTTCTCATATATGTGGCCAAGAAACTTGAATGTGAACGATGCAAAGACCATGATGATCGACACACTCCGGTGGCGCGAGGAGTTCAAGATCGAAGAGGCCATGAAAGAGACATATCCCGACGTCTTCGATAGTTTCGGTCACTTGTATGGACGAGATAAGGAAGGGCGGCCTATCATGTACTTTACCTTGTTCCGTGATCGTTGGCTGTTGGACCTGACGCCACCCACAGGTATAACATATACGGTAGGAATAACGATCTTGCAACTGCTTTTAGCGACGTGCAGCGGTTCATTCGGTGCGCTCTTAGAATTCCGTTTATATTACGCGATCGTTGATTTACCTTCTATCAAACGTAGATGGCGTGTTGCGTTGATGGAGGAAGGGATCAAACTAGTAGATTTCGAGACCGTCGACCAAATGGTTCAAGTGCACGGTACGTTCTAAATGCCGCGCACATGCAATTGACTGACTTTGGTAAATCAGACTACGAGGGTGTCGGCTTCAGTAGCCGTACGGCAAACTCGAAAGCTGCCGCCTCTGCGATCTCGGCCATATTCCAAAACCACTATCCCGAGTTCCTCGTACGTGTGCCCCGGCGTCATTTTCCAGTTCCAATGTAACTCTGACCGTATGTATGATACCAGGCACGCAAGTTCTTCGTGAATGTTCCCTCGCTTATGACGTGGATCTTCTGGCTCTTCAAGCCTGTTTTGTCTCCTGCGACCCTTGCCAAGATGAAAGTTGTCGGCCACGGTCCGAGCACGATCGGGAAGGAGCTTCTTCCGCTCGTCGATGATAAAGAACTGCCAGCGCAGTACGGCGGAGCCGTGGAGAACGCATGGTGATCATTTTGTCAACTCTCGATGCTTCTTATGCCTATGCTCTTCATTTCAAACATACCCTTAATCCACCACTCTCTAATCCTCTCCGTTATACCTACGCTTGTGCTTCCTCCCACACCGCCCCTTATATAAACGAGTGTCCTCTCATTCGCGAAGTCAGTCAAGTTTCGTGCTGTGTGATTTAGTAGGACATACCTCCGAAGCACACACGATAGTATAATCAACGTGCCTGCAGAAAGAGTACTAGCATCGATCTCTTTCTATCACCGCTTATCATTTCTTTTTAGGGTATGAGTACTAGGCGTCGTCGTCCACCCCTGACCCCCCGCATGACATGACGCGGTGAGATTCGGAGACGGGAGAGAACATGTACATTGCGGTCCTTGCCATGTAATAGCGTCAATCAGGCCCGTGGTTATTAGGAAGAATATGACCAGATGGGGGGTAACGCAGTGCTTCCTCTCCTCTAAGAGGAAGCACTTCGTCACTCCGCAAATGGTCGACCAAATAACTTGGTTCCTTGCGCTGGCCGAGTGCTTGTGTGTACGGAAAAAACATTGGTGAGCCGTGAGACGAGATGCAAGCGACTTCGAGCCACGAATACCAAAAGGTTGAAAGGCTTCGCCAGCCTGAGTTACCCTGTCATGGCTCTAAACACAACGTAGCGGGTCACTGGGAGGCTGGGACGGCGAGTGAGTTCGGGACGGCAAAAGGGTAGAGAAAGGAGGGGAAAAGAAAGGGTGTGGCCAAACGTAGGTGATGATGTCAATTCCGAGGCCGAGGACAACAGGGATTCCCCGATCTTACCACGGTTCCAAAGACACATGCATGCATCCGTCCACGATCGTCAACCGGTCAATGTGGAAGATGCACCTGGCCCTCTCAAAGCGATCCTTTTCTCTGTATGACAAGGGACATCCGGTACTGAGTGGGCGCAAAGCGTTCTGTGATCTCGCTTTGTCATGATTATGGTGCCTGCTTGTAAACTTGGAGTTGACAGCTTTGCGCCAGTGGCCGCGAATTTACAAGCCCGCGTGGTGAGTCTGGTGATTGCCTCTGACTGCCTACCGGCGTCCGTCCGTACTCGCTCGTCTACTGTAATGTGATACCGGAAGCGCCCTCCGACTCACCCTTGCGATTTGGTATCCTCGGCGCGGCGCGCATCACACCCATCGCGCTCATTTATCCAGTTAAAAACCATCCTGATGCGGTGGTGAAGGCTGTCGCTGCGCGGGATCAAGCGCGTGCGGATGCGTTCGCGAAAAAACATGGCATTCCCAAGGCTTATGGCGGTCCCGATCCCGAGATTGATGTCGTGTATAACCCTGTGAGTCATAGTTTTCTCAAATTTGAACGAAGCAACTTAAAGCTCTCCCGTATCACAGCTGCCTTCACCATGAGTGGGCTATGAGGGCACTCGCGGCTGGAAAACATGTCCTGCTTGAGAAGCCAAGCGCGAACACCACTGCTGAAGAGAGTCAAGAGACATGCAAGATGTTTGCGTTCGCTCAAGAGAAACGTTTGGTACTCACGGAAGCTTTCCACTACCGGTAGGCCCAACTACACCTATCTTGTTGAGCCTATGGTGGGCAGGTTCCATCCTGCGGCACGCCGCTTGAAGGAGATTGTCGACAGTGGCGAGCTCGGCACCCTAACGAAGATCGAAGCCAATTTTGTTCTTCCTTCTGGCTACATCAAGGATAATAACATTCGCATGGTATACGACTTAGGTGGTGGTGCTATGTTGGATATGGAGTGTGAGTTTTATAGTACAATCCTCCCATGAACCTACGATGTCATTCTTCACAGGTTACACTTTGTCCGTGTCGCGGTACCTGTCAGGTGCCGATCCCACAAAGGTCATCAGTACCAAGTCAGATGTACATCCGAAGGGCCCTCAGATTGATACAGCCACCACCGCCACGCTCGCTTTTCCCACCCCGGGAGGGATTTCTGGGACTGGGCCTGCCGATGGGCTGACCGCGATGCTCAATATGAATTTCAAGCTCCCCGCACGGCTCGGGTTCCTTCCGCGCTGGCCAAGCACATCCGTGCGCGTTACTGGGACGCGCGGAACGGCTGAGCTGAGCTGAGCAACTTTGTTGGGCCCTGGATATATCACGACATCACTGTTATGAGTTCAGACCAGGAGGGCGGGCGGTTGCGGAAGCGGACAGAGAAACGATTTGGGAATCTTGGATGGTCGACGTGAGTATCGTTCGTGTTTCTTGTCACACTTCCCCGCATTTTGACGATGTTGGCGTTGTGCGTGCTCGCGTGTGCATAGATACCGCTATCAGCTGGAGGCATTCATCGATAAGCTACGCGGCCGCGATCCTGAACATTGGGTTGATGCCCAAGACTCTGTCACCAACCTGGAATGGATCGAAGCTGTCTACAAGGAGGTTGGTCACAACATAATGTCACTTGTTCCCATCGCGTTTCAATTCGTATCTACATCTCGCAGACCTTCGTACTAACGTCCCCTTTCTTTAGCAGATCGGGCTAGGTTCTCGCCCTCCATCGACTGCCGAGGTCCCGCCAACGACCGCGACGTAAGTCTTGCGAAAGATTGGTTCGATAACTCAAGTCAAGTGTGTATTGTTGTGGCTTCCCGGACTTGCGAATATGTTCTGTTGCCTGCTTAGGGTTTTGGACTACTATGTTCTTTCTGATGTCATTTCTCTTCTCGCATGCTTTACCAGTTACGAAGCGTGGGTTCTTATCGTTGTCGGTACTATCCCCTATGAACTCTTCAATGTGTGCGAGTCCGATCAGTGACATTACAGCTGAGTGGCACAAATTTTAAGATTGGAATGAACGCCGCGAAGAGTAATGACTGTACTAGTGATGATTGCACGCTAACCCCACTTGGCTACCAATGAGCAACCGTCTTCCGTGGTCATCATTAGTTTATGACTGTGTATTCAAGACAGGTATACAGCAACCGCAACAAAGCGAAATGTGACAAAGCTAATTAAAGTGCAGTCTTGGTGTCTCCGTTACTTGTTGCGAAGAAAGTTTCGGGCTTATAATCCCGCAATGAAGTTACGCCCCAAATGCTGCGTGTCGCGATCACCAGCTGTATAATGCCTTCTTTAATTATTATAGGGGAATAAAGTATGGTTGACTACAGTTCTGGGCTGGTTTGTGTCCGCGGAGGAAGCGGAATCATGACGGATCTATATCGGGGAGATATGGCAGGGATTGATTTTCGGGAACGAGGAATGGCGCATGCACGGGCAGTAAAGTGGAAATTTTACAGGAACATGGACTAGCCGTTGTACGCATGTACAATTGCAATTTGCAAAGGGACTCGGAGGGAGAGGACCATTAAACAACTTGAGAGTAAACGATCATGGGTAAGGCGCTGCGCTGGCAATACCATGTACTTATCTCCGAGAAGACGAGAAGACCGCTCGAATATACGCGGAACGATATAAAACCCATCAGCTTGGTTTCGATCCCAGAACTACGGGTTCTCTATGGGGTGCGTTCAATTCTGCTCTTTTTTTGAGGGAAGAGTGGCATGACGAGGTGTGACTGATATCATTCCAGTGCTTCAGTTGCTCCGCGTCTCAACCAGCAGCAGGCGATTGGCCTTCGAGGAGCTCGAGGAGGACACTGAACGCGTCAACGATGACATTACCGGCCGGGATGAAGCGACATTGGAAAGGGACAAGAAGACAGAAAGGATGAGAACCGGGGTGTGCTCATCCATTCTATCTTCTTGTCCTCTTTCTAATCTCTCTCCTTCCACACATTGGCCCATTCTCCTCACAGTATGGCGCAGTCGTGGAGAACGCATGGTGATCGTTTCGTTGTCCTCAATACTTATTGTGCCATACTCCTCATCAACCTAACTTTGATCCACCACCCTCGTAATACCCTGATGTGCTTCCTTTCACATACCACCCGCTACATAAACAAGCGTCATCCTCCCGTTCGTAGAGTCATTCAAGTTTTGTACTGTAGTGCTAGCCCTTACAGTAATGCGATCCTTTTCTCTTCTCCCACGGTCAAGTCGCCCCCACCATGAATCTATGATTGGTTGAAGTTTGGATAGTGTGACAAGGACGTCCGTACTTGGCACGACGAGAGGTTTCATAGATATGAATAATGTGATTTCATTTTGTCACGAAGATATGGTTTGAAGGTAGCTGTTATGCGCCGACGGCCGCGAATTGGCAAATTTGGCTTCATGGGCAACGCTTTCGAGCCCGCTGCCCTTGATTTTGCCGCTTGCCGCGGGCCACGTTATCTAAGTTGCCGTGCTCCACAGCTCGTGTGATGCGACCAACCCACGAGTACGTTTCGCCCCCGATTCTCATCAACTCCCAACCATGACTTCACTCTACGGGTTCG
Organism: Russula emetica; assembly: GCA_015178925.1. NCBI lineage: Eukaryota > Fungi > Basidiomycota > Agaricomycetes > Russulales > Russulaceae > Russula > Russula emetica. The sequence goes on along the minus strand of WHVC01000031.1, from coordinate 395,080 downwards.
TAAAGCGGCTCTACCTCGTACGAATCCTCTCTTCTAATTTCGCCTCGCGCATATATTTTGCTAATACTGCATCGTCGTGCGTTGCAGGTCTTCAACCCTCCCGCTCCGGAAGCGCCCACTGACTCACCCTTGCGATTTGGTATCTTCGGCGCGGCAGGCATCGCACCCATCGCACTCATTTATCCAGTTAAAAACCATCCTGATGCGGTGGTGAAGGCTGTCGCTGCGCGGGATCAAGCGCGTGCGGATGCGTTTGCGAAAAAACATGGCATTCCCAAGGCTTATGGCGGTCCCGGCTCGTACCAAAGTGCGTAGGTTTATGTTTTTCGTCAACGCAAGCGTGTTGATTACAAATTGAAGAATTGTTGGATGATCCCGAGATTGATGTCGTGTATAACCCTGTGAGTCGCATATTTCTCAAATTTGAATGAAGCAACTTAAAGCTCTCCTGTATCACAGCTGCCTAATGGCCTTCACTATGAGTGGACTATGAAGGCACTCGCGGCTGGAAAACATGTGCTGCTTGAGAAGCCAAGCGCGAACACCGCTGAAGAGACACGCAAGATGTTTGCGTTCGCTCAAGAGAAACGCCTGGTACTCCTGGAAGCTTTCCACTACCGGTAGGTCCAGCTACACCTATCTTGTTGATGTGCTCTAAGCATATGGTGGGCAGGTTCCATCCTGCAACACGTCGCTTGAAGGAGATTGTCGACAGTGGCGAGCTCGGCACCCTAACGAAGATCGAGGCCAATCTTGCTCTTCCTTCTGGCTTCATCAAGGATAATGACATTCGCATGGTATACGACTTAGGCGGTGGCGCTATGATGGATATGGGGTGTGAGTTTTTATAGTACAATCATCCCGTGAACTTCACGATTTCATTCCCCACAGGCTACACTTTATCCGCGTCGCGGTACCTATCAGGTGCCGATCCCACAAAGGTCATCAGTGCCAAGTCAGACATACATCCGAAGGTCCCTCAGATTGATACAGCCACCACCGCTACGCTCGCTTTTCCCACCCCAGAAGGGATTTCCGGGACTGGGCCTGCCGATGGGCTGACCGCGACGCTCAATGTGAATTTCCGGCTCCCCTCACGGCTCGGGTTCCTTCCGCGCTGGCCAAACGTATCCGTGCGCGTTACTGGGACGCGCGGAACCGCTGAGCTGAGCAACTTTGTTGGGCCCTGGATATATCACGACATCACGGTTGAGAGTTCAGAACAGGAGGGTGGGCCATTGCGGAAACGGACTGAGAAGCGGTATGGGAACCTTGGGTGGACGTCGTGAGTATCGTTCGTGTTTCTTGTCACACTTCCCCACATTCTGACGATGTTGGCGTTGTGTATATGCGTTTTGCGTGTGAAGATATCGCTATCAGTTGGAGGCATTCGTCGACAAACTGCGCGGTCGCGATCCTGAACACTGGTTTGACGCCCAAGACTCCATCACCAACATGGAATGGATTGAAGCTGTCTACAAGGAGGTTTGTCGCATTTTAATATCACTTGTTCCCTTCGCTTTTCGATCGGTTTCTACATCCGACGAGCGGCTTAGGTGACCTTTGGCACTGGCTTACTGACGTCCTCTTTCTCTGGCAGACTGGGCTGGGTTCTCGCCCTCCATCGACTGCCGAAGTCCCACCAATGAGCGCGACCTAAGTCTTGCAACTGGAAGATAGGTGTGTATCGTCCCGAATTTACGAATATGTTCTGTTGGCTACTTGGTTTTGGACTGTTGATAGGTTCCTTCCGGTGTTATTTCTCGCAGTCACGAAGCGTGGGATCGTATCGTTGTCGGTACTATCCCCTGTGGATTTGTCATTTTGCGCGTCGTGTATGAGTTGGTAACAGTCTAATTGAGTGTCACAAATTAAAAAACAATGAACCTGGGAAGAGTCATAACAGTACTACTACTACTGTACTAGCGACAATTGCACGCTGACCTCGTTTGGTTATCAATGAGCTACCGTGATCATCATTAGATTAATGAATTAAGCGAAATGCGACAAAGCTGATTAGAGATGAGGCAAATGGGGTGGCCTTGATTTGGGGGCATAAGGACAGGAGTGGTAGTGAATGCATAGATCAAGGTGTCAAAAGCATTCTTATGATCTACTACTATAGTAATGTCCGTTTGAAGGGGGTGTCCTTTCTTTGTGAGCAGGAATATGGGGTGTGCAAATCTTGGTGTCCCCCAAGGTGTCCCCGTTGCTTTCCGCAATGAAAGTTTTGGGCTTAAGGTAACTCACGGCTCTCTCCCAATGACCTCACATTTACGCCCCAAATCCTACATATGCGATCACCCAGCTGCATCAAAACGTGGTAAGTAGCTCGAATTTCCCGATGTCGACACTGGGGTCCCATCACATCACGCCCTGTCTAACGGATCCGAGTCAGTCGCGGCTGCGGCTCACACACTTGCCAGTGAACGACGCTCCTCCCGCAAGAAGGCGAACCAGCAGTGGCCCCTGTCACTTGAGGAGCTAAAGCGATAATAGATTTCGATCAAAGCCTTCTGTCTGTATCACCTGAAATCACTGTTGGAAATCGATCTCGTTCAGCCGAACATGGCAGCCGCGCTACGAGACCACTTCTTCAAAGACAACCCTCCACGGCTCCACCAGTAGAAAGGGTCTTCCCAGAGGACCCAGACCCCCTCCCGCAACGCCCATTTCACAAAATCTCAGATGTGGAAATTGCTGAGTTGCTGAGAGACACCAGCAACACCTCTGCTCCAGGAAAGAGCGGCCACGGATGGAAACTAGTGAAATGGGCATGGGAAGCATGCCCAGACTGGTTCGTCGTACTCTTCAACTCATGCCTTGACGCGGGGATACACCCCGGAGCCTGGAAAACGGCTATGATAGTGGTGGTCCCCAAACCCGGGAAGACTGATTACTCTCTCCCGAAGAGCTACCGACCACTGGCCCTCCTCGAATGCCTGGGTAAACTGCTAGAAAAGGTAATAACGAAAAGGATCCTACACGATGTGGGGGCCTACAATCTCGTTCCCACCAACCAGTTCGGTGCACGCCCCCACTCGTCAACAATCCACGCGGGCCTAGCGCTCACTCATGACATCGCCACTGCACACGCCAAAGGAAGTTGCTGCGGCTCACTCCAAATCGACATCCAAGGATTCTTTGACAACATCAACCATGACAGGCTGATCCACACCTTCCGAATCCTGGGATTTGCCGAGGAGATCTGCCAGTGGCTGACATCCTTCCTTACTGGTCGACGCGTCCAACTCCAATTCAACGGCTTTGTGTCCGACCCCATCGACATCGTAGTGGGATCGCCACAAGGCTCGCCAATCTCACCCATCCTCTCCAGCATATACACTGCCCCGCTGCTCCGTCAAGCCAACCAATGGTCTGACAGCCGTCTCTACATGTACGTAGACGATGGAAATATCATGGCCTGGGGTGCCTCATATCACATGGTACGTGCTTGCCTCATAACCAGATACGCTGAGTGCCGCGCCTGGCTCGAAAAGGCAGGTCTCGCTATCGACGGCAGGAAAACGGAAGCAATATTCTATAGCCTCACAAGGGCTCGCCCGGACATCCACGGACTAAGGCCCGGCACAATCACACTGCCTACAAGTGTAGGCGCACGAACAGTGATCAACTGTTCAGACAATGTCCGATACTTGGGCCTTTTCATCGACCACAAACTCTCGTGGAACAGACACGTCAAAATAATGGCAACGAGAGCACGTGGCACACTCAAGTCCATGAAATTGCTAGGCAACTCCGTGAAGGGTCTTGACCATGGCAGCTGGCGTCTTGCATACAACACGATATGTCTCCCGGTCTTAACATACGGCTCCCCAATATGGTTCAAACAACAAAAGAACCTGTCGAAGATGCTACAGATGGTACAGGACAAGGCGGTAAGGTGGATGATGGGCGCCTTCCGCACAACACCAGCTGAGCCACTTCACCAACTTATCGCCATCCTCCCGATTCACATCCGCCTACAGATGCTATCCAAGACTGCGGCGCTCTCCCTGCTCTCCATTCCACACAGTTCGCAACTAATCCAACGGCTTGGACTGCCGTGGTGCAATGCAGACGAAATCGACGACAACATCCCCCTCACACCCCACCCGGCACCTTCCACTCCGCTCACCCGACTTGCAGCGCTCGTCCCTCAAGAAGCCAGACGGCCGTTCAACTACCACCCCAACCCCCGGGCAAGACTCCCCCCCAGAAATGAGCGACTCCACACGCTTGAAGCAATCCCGCGAGGTGAAGACAGGAAACTCCTCACCACGCAAATCAAACAGGCAACTTCGAACCGACACAACAAAACACTTATCATATTCTGCCAAGGCTCAAAACCGAACGACAGAGACGGCACCCCAACCGCGGTTGCAGTATGTATAGCTTGGCGACTTGGCAAGGAAACCGGCCGCGCGACGAGGTGCCTTGGCCCAAATGCAAGCACAACGGATGCAGCTCACGAGGCCATCCTACTAGCCGCCAGCTACATACGCGACCACCCCCCCAATGGCGAAGATGGCCCAACGGAAATCCGATCCACAGATGCCAAAGTTGCCAAGGAGTGCCTCAGATCAGGTACCCGCGACCACCACGTCCAAATTGAGAACCTTTTCACCTCCCTCTCCGACATCCTTGATGCTCAACCATTGCTACAGGTTAACATAGGATGGCTTCCGGCGGCCAAGGAATCAATCCCCCTCCGAAGACTCAAAGCCATCGCAGCGGAAACGGCGCGCCAAGGCCCAACCCTTCCCCCTCCCCCCCCAACAAAGGCCCAACTACGAAGCACAATGCGACAAGAAGCAATAGATGAGTGGAGAAACATTTGGATGGCAGCTCCGCGCCTCCAACCTGCCTACCTGGCGCTCACTAACCCACCAGATGGCAGTCTTCCCCCCTTCACCCGGGGCATCACCAAATTCCCAAGGCCCATAGTGGCCACATGTATACGACTCCTCACGGGTCACGCATTCACCGGCGAGTACACTGCCCGCTTCCGCCCTAGTTCATTTGACCCACATCATTGCCAGTGCGGGGAACCCCTCCAAACGGCGCAACATGTCATCGTGGCATGCCCGCTACACACCGCTTGTCACCGCCGGTGTGGACGAGACGATTAGAGCTCCGTTGTGTCCGTGGTAGTTACTTCCTCCTTCGGCTTGGTCGCGTTGAAGCACGTGCAGCGTCCTCCCTTGTGCACTAGATCGGGGAATACCTCCTGACAGAAGGCGTACTTGGGTAGAGTGACCGTGTCCCTTGTGGGGCGCTGAGTCATAAGCTAAGTCTTACAGCGACTTAGTGGACTGAGGAGCAGCGAGTTCCCGCCTTATCAGTGCGTCGATAAGACCCCGCTTTGAATACATCAGCAAATCTACAAATCTCTTTCTATACTTTCAGCGCTTTTCGTCACTTTTTTGCTGGCACGCAAGTTCACAAGCTCGTGCAAGTCAAGAAGTACTTGCAGGTGAGAGAAAGTAAGAAAGCCAGAGGCGAATAAAACTCAAAACCTAATATTAACAATATATGCTAAGATAAAAATTCCTGACAATGATGATCGACATTATTGTTGACGAAGTATGAGCGATAAACATCAAGGGAATTGGAGAAATGTAGTTCCTCAGGTATAAATGATGATCCAAAGACCGGAATAAGATGTGCTGCCCTAGCTATGCAATCGAGATGAATGATGGCAAGCGTGCGGCGTCCCCTAATGCCGCATTCAAATTCAGGAGTTACAACCCACATTCTTGTATCCTCGTCTACATTATCCTTAGGGGTAAGCCATTCAACCAGAGCACATGGATAGCGTGAACCACCAGATGTAAAGGAAAAAAAAAGGTGGACGCGTCCAATAACCATACCCTTCATACCACCAACGTCTGGACCTGTCTGAACGAAGACAGTGTCATATCGAGCGTATTCATCTCGCCAACTGGGGTTACAGCGAATCCTCTCTTGATACATACCACCAGCACCACAGAGATCACTGGGCGCGAAAAACCGGGCTACGGCAGAATGAAAAACATGAACGCGCCCAACAAAAACAGGGCAATGCTCGAGAGGAACATCATCGGCTGATATGGCTGTGTTTGGATTCAGTTGGTCGTATAAGAATCGGCGCAGGAGCTCTGGGAATCGAGGCTGTTTGATGCGAGCCACTACACCTTCAGCTGATGTTGGGTATCCTCGTGCTGCAGAGGAGACATCATTAGATATCAGAATAGAATTACAGTATTTAATCAGAATCATACCAGGGAGACAGGCCAATTCAACAGAAGATAGCGCCTTTGGACCACTTACAGGGCCACCGTCATCACCGTCATCACCATCATCTGCTTCGAGAGCAGGCCGTGGTTGTGGCTGTCCACCTTCCTGAACCATAGCAGTATATGAAGCCGTCGTTCCATCCATCATACCCAGCTGAGTAAAAGCCCTTCGTGCCGCAGCCAGCTTTTCAAGCCAGGAGATGGTTTTCAGCATCTGTATAAGGGCTTTGTAACGGCTTGAACGTCGCCAAGGCTCCTTGATGGCCTTGATATGTTTGGATTCTGTGATCGAAGAGCATAGCCCGTTGGGAGAGCCGAAAAGGCGAATTGAACGAATATAGTGAAGAAGGGAATGCTGGCGTGGGAGCGAAATGAATTCTCCCTTCACGCCAGCAGTACCAACAAAGAATGTGCGATAGTGATGGAAACGAGCAAGGGAATCTTTGAGCTTATCGAGATCGGTGGGTGTGATGGCATTGCGGCGCACAATGTAACAAAAATCAAGAAATGCTGACAAGCATTTAACGACGGCAGCGGGGACATGTCCTGCGATAGCACCAAGGTACACCTGTGCAAGCGAAACAAAGTTATTAGCGACATTGAGTTAATTTGCTGCACCGAGTAAATTTACCTTCATAAGTGCCTTTGAATCATTGCCGGTCCATTGTGAGAAATCACGGCCATCAGGGAAGCGCCGTAGTTTTGGAAATGCTGGCACAGCCGAAATACTATAGAAAAGAGAAAAGAAAGAGACATGGAGTTGAGGGCAAAATAACTGAACTGGGTTGAGAAAAGCCATACCGGTGATCAATGTCGGCAACAATCTCTTGCCCACGTGCCTCTCCATGCAATTCCAACAAATACTCATTCACCCACATTACGATGTGGTCTTTGAATGTCCCTTTGATTATCTGATGAAGAAGATCAGCTGATAAAAGCTGATAAATGTCGGCCCTTGGGAAACTGGATGTGAAAGGCTATTAAGGTGTGTTTAGGATGCAGACGCGACATGTTGGCTAACAGACTTACAATAATATCCGTGCGAACACCAAAGTCAGTCCATAATATGCCCGGGTCCCAACTATTAATAAGAAGTTCGGTTTTTATTTGACTTCGTAAACGGGCGCCCCCAGCGTCTAAATTATCGGGCTTTGCATCGCATCTAGCACGCAGATATTGTAGGTAATTATGGATCCATAAATGAATTGAACAGCTTACTTTGGGCACCACCCCTGGACGATAGCGGCAAGCCACACCTGCTCTGGATAGTCGGCAATATATGGTCCTAGTCCATAAATGGCCCGACAAAAATGGCCATCTGGACACCTGACAACCTCTGGGGTCATCATACCCACTTTGAGTGGTTGAAAGACTCGAGCCAGGCAGGCATGGTACATCTGCCGGCAAAATACTTGATACTTTGCACTTTTCCGATGCTTTTTTGTTGCTACAAACCCGAGTTAGTAGCTTAGTAATTAGAGTTAAATTATTTTAAAAAAAATCGCACTTTTCGGTATAGGAAGAAAAGCGACAGGAAGTAAAGCATTTTCATGAGCTCTCCTTGCAATATTAGATAGGTTTCCCGGTGACATATACACCGGATGGTACTCTTGATGGCCTGTCGCTACTGAAACTGTAGTTTTGTCGCTTCCAGCTACTACTGGAACAAACATTGTGCCGTGGGTTGCTTCGTCTTTTGCAATTTCATCCTGTCAGTGAGGAGATATTAGTTAAATATGTAGACAATATTATGCATTGCACCATACTGCTTGAGTCCATGCCCAGTCGGCAGACATAAGATTTGACCATGTCCACTGATGGTTACTATCAAACTGGCAGTATGGAGATAAGTTGATCTTGTCCTTATACTGAGCGGTCTCGAGCTGATGAAGAAGGACCTGACGTGAGTCCCGTGCACAGAGCACATACGTCTGCATCATCCACTTTGGGGCGGTGCCTAGAGGACGAGGGCCTTGATACCGGACCGTGTAAGTTTTCCAGGGTGACTCGCTAAGTTTTATAGCATCGATCGTAGCGTAGAGTTCCTTTGAGTTCTTCCATGGGGCAGAATCACCAACTGTTGCGGCCCAGAGGTCCAGAGCTTTGTCTATTAGACCTGCAGAACTCTGGGCCTCAACGAAGTGGTAAAGTGCAAAATCGAATTCGATACGAGAATTGAAGGGGTCCCATGAGTCTGGGGCATCGCTGTTAAGAGGGTTAGGGAGATCTGGGGGTCGAGTATATGGCAGGAGATACTCTCCCGCCTCATTGCATGGTTTAGCTGTTGGAATCGTTAGCGTATCACTACTATGAGACGGAGAACACATGCATATACCTGTTAAATGAGGATGATACTCATTGGTTGATATTGGTTGGTTTTCGTCACCATTCGATTCTGGAGTGAACTGTTGATGTGCAGAATTTTGATGCTGGGTTAATCCCCTTGTAGCACAGCCTAAGGCCGCGCCTGTGAGTTCGAGTAGGGAGGAGATGTCGAAGGAGATGGGAAAAGGGGCAGTAAGAAGAGAAGAGGACGGAGGCCTAGGGACGGCTGTCAGCGTGGGATCAGTAGGGTGGAACGTACTAGGCCTCGATGACCCGATCGTCGGCGTCTCGGACTCGGATAAGGAAAAAAAGATAGAAAAAGAGATAAAACTCGCGTCCTGGGACGTCTCGCGCTTAGAGAGAAGGAGAAAGAGAAAGGGGACCAGATGTATGATGGCCATTGTGACCTATGCTGGACTCTTTAAATACATGGAAGGACTCCCAACATGTCAGCCCGTTGCACTCTACGGTAAAACGATCGGTAAGTAAGTGAGAAAAACGAGAATCAAGAGAAGTTCGAGGACAACGCGTGGCTGGTGGCCACCCCGACGCGAAGGCACGGAGCCTGTCCGAAACTTGTACCCGGTCGTCCAAAGTCGGGAACGTGGGCGGAACGGGGGAGGAAGCATAATGTAAATGAGAAAAGGGATCACTATAAAGCGTGGGCGAGCGAGAGAAGGGGCGATCAGAGTAATGCTTTGGAAAAAGATGCCAACGACAGGCAGCCACGAGGCTGTCAGTTAGATAGCAACGAGGCACGTGCCCTCTGTAATACGTATCGAAGGCGCCTAAACTGTAAGCGCGCGTGGAACGAAGGGGGAAGACAGAACAAACACGAGGAAAAATAAGGAATACTCGGCCGACTTACTCCGAGTCCCGCGATCCGGGAGGAGGTCGACACGTCAAGAAGGGTTGGGCATAAAGGAACTTTCCGGGCGACTCAGACATATGAGAGGGTCACTGGAGTGGTCTGCGCGAGCGCAGCCCGTGCTCCTACCTTACATCTCCCGGGGGGTCGAAATCTTGACCGTCCCCGGTCAAGCGTCATCACAGTCCTCCAGATCGTCGTCGCTGCGCGATGCTTCTTCTTCGATGACGGCGGTGAGGTCTCCTCGATCCAGGATACGCGTGACTGGAATAGAAGACGGTGAGCGAGAAAGGTAAGGTATAAGCCTGAAAGCAGCGTAGCGTAGTTTCGAAACCGCTCCGTCCAACTCAGCAAGGCGGTATGCGCCGTTGCGGCTCCTTCGAATCACCACCATAGGCCCATAGTACCATGGCCTGGTCTTGCTAGCGAGATCTGAGTCCGCACCGGCGTTGCGCACGAGCACAAGGCGGCCAGGTCCGAAGTCATGGTCTTTGATAGTGTTTTGGTATTGTTTTTCGAACTGCTGCGCCGAGGCGTGGCGACTTTTGAGGAGGCGGTCGTGGATGCCGTCCAAGTCGGCTTGGCGTTTTTGCAGTTGTCGGACGCGAATGGCGAGGAGCTCGGCTGTAGTGAGGGGACGACAGAGATCAGGAACAAGGAAGGTGGCAAGCGTGAGATCAAACGGGAGGATAGGCTCGATGCCGTGGGCCATGTAGAAAGGGGAATAGCCGGTGGATTTGCGAGTGGTGGCTCGGTCGGCCCAGAACACCAGAGGCGCGAGGACGGGCCACTTTGCAGTGTCGTCCGCGCAAGCCTTGACCAGGGATTCGCGTATGGTGCGATGTTGGCGTTCGACAACTCCGTTTGCGCGGGAATTGTAGGCTGAAATGCGAATGTGACGGATCCCGAACTTAGTAGCTAACCAGTCCAGCGCGGCGACATAAGCGGTCCCGTTGTCTGTGACGATTTCTTCGACTGCGCCCCATCTGCACAAGATTTCCTCGAAGATGAAAGAGCCAAGCGTGCGACCAGTCTCTGAACGAAGGGCGCGCCATTCGGGCCATGCAGAGAGTGAACACCGAGCCTGGACGATGTAGCGAAAGCCGGAGGCGAGGGGCATGAACATGGTATCGATGTAAGCTTTTCGGAAGAGAGGGGCGGGTGTGGCGACGATAGGTGGGATGCGGATCTTGGTAGTTTGGCGAAGCTGGCACTGGTGACAGGTGCTGACGTACCATTTGACGTCCTGGTCGATGGAAGGCCACCAGAAGCGGTCGAGGAGTGTGCGGCGCGTGGAGTAGAACCCCCTGTGTCCGAGGTTGTCGTGGGCGTCGTGAACGATGCGGGGTCTTTGATAAGGGAGGATGAGGAGTTGGTGTCGTCCGTTACTTTGTCGTCGCCAGAGTCTACCGTTAAGCAGAAAGAAGCGTGCTGACATCCTCAGGAGTCGGTCCGAAGCCTTCCCGTCTAGGTCCGCGGGAAGCTGAAGGCAGTGTAAGTATTGTTCGACGCGCGCCAAGTCTTTTTCTGCCTTGAGTGTTTTGTCCGAGACCGGGAAGTCAGCTAAGCTACCAGTGGACGAGTCGTCGTTGGAGGGAGCCTGAGTGAGGGAAAGGACCTGCGTGAAGTGAGAGGTGTCGAGCCAGCTAAGCACCCAGAGACCGAGAGAGAGCGCTCGATCAATCCAGTCGTCCGGATCTTCGTCTTCGCCTTCACCTTCGGCCGGCTCGCGACGAGAGAGGCCGTCTGGCCCATGGTGTTTGTCAGCGGGTATGTGGACGAGTTTGAAGTCGAAGAGGAGAATCGCGGCGATCCAGCGATTGATCGTCGCGTTGGGCTGAATGTCAGGGTTATGCAGCATGCCTTTGATGAATTGGGCGTCCATCTCGACCACCAGATGGCGGATCCCGATGAGGTGAACGCGGAGGGCGCGGAGAGCCCTGAAGAGACCGTAGAGTTCGAGTTTGGGCTGAGAGTAACGAGCCTCGCGCTCATTCCAAGATATAGAGCCGAAACGGGCAGGGCGGCGCTTATTGTCTAAGCATTCTTGTGAGAGGATCCAACCGACGCCGCGAGAGGAAGAGTCGATGCCTAGGTAAACGGGACGGTGGGAGGAGTAATCGATTGAAATGAGGGCTGGGGAGTGGATGATAGCGCGTTTGAGGGCTTGCATGGCGTGGTCGTGCTCTTCTGTCCAGGCAAAGACCTGCCCTTTGCGCGTGAGGTTGACTAAGGGTCGTGCCAGGGCTGAGTAATTCTTGATCCAGATGCGCATGAAGCCGGTGGTGCCCAAGAAAGCTCTGACGTCAGTGAGTGATTTGCAGGTCGGCCAGTCTCGGATGCGAGCGATTTTAGAGTCGTCGGGGACACGACCTTCGTAGTTACATTTGTGGCCGAGGATGATGACCTCAGGTACAGCAATGAAGAGTTTGTTGGCAGAGACGGTGGCGCCGGCACAGCTGAGACGGTGAAGGATGTGGTGGACGTCAACTAGGTGTTGCCAGATGAACTTACGGATTCCGGGATTTTCTGGTATAGTTTCGTAACCGCCGTTGCTAGTTTCAGAGCGCGTGGCGGGTCCTTTGATGCTGCAGTCGTCCACGAAGGGCCAGGCAACGTGAGGGATTTCTGGTTCGAGGATGAAGGTGACGTCTTCGTGAAAAATGGCGACCGCGTTAGTCCAACCCATAGGCAAACTAGTGAGTCGTACAGCGCCGAGTGGGGATTGGACGGTTGTGAGGTCGCGAGAAGAAATGTCAAGGGTGCGGTGGTCGTAGCCCACGAAGAGATCTAGCATAGTATAGCAGGATCGCCCTGCCATAGATTCTATCAGTTGGTCGGTAAGGGGAGGGACGCCTGAGTTGCGGATAGTAACCGCGTTGAGGGGCTGGAGGTCGTGTACGATGCGCAAGGCGCCATTCTTCTTTTTGACCGTAAACCAGCGCGATCTGTAGGAGGCGTCCGAGTGTTCATAGACCCCAGCAGCGAACTTGTCTTTGAAGATTTGTATGACGTCGTCTAAGATGCCGGGAGGGATAGGGAAGTTGCGATACGCCCAAGGGATGTGTTCCACAACTGGGATCTTGACGGGTGAGAAATAATCATCGCGAAACCTGCCTTTTTCTGCCTCGGTCCAAGCCAAGCCAAACTCGTTAAGTTTGAGAACGTGATGTAGGAGTTTTAGCTCCTCCGGCAGCAAGAAGTCTCCTTTGTTGAGTTCTAGAGCGTCCAATCGTTCTTGCATGAGTCGAGTGCCCGGTGTGAAGTCGGGTGGATTGGGGAGAAGGGCTGGCAGAGTAAGGAGAGGATTGGAAGGGATGCGGCGGAGGATGCGGAAGTCTTCAGGCAGGGAAGCTGGTACAGGGCGCACCTTTTTGGCTACCTTCTTGTAAGCTAAGGCGGCAGCAGAGTTCTCAAGAAAGGAAGAGAAAAATGGAGGGAGTGCGAGGAGGGGTTCAGGTACAGACGGAGGCAGAGATGCAGGCGAAGAGCGAGACTGAGGTGAAGAAGAACGCTGATGTGCAGACAGAGACAGAGAAGACGGGGCTTCGGGTTGACAAGAAAGGCTTAGGATTTTTACGCTCGCCACTTGTACCTTTCGCGGGCGAGAAGGGATGGAAATGCGGTGAGAAGAGTCTGAGGGGTTTTGGACCGAGACCTCGACGTCGCCACTAGGGAGGTCCTCAATTCGGCAGAGCAGAGCATGCTGGAAGGGTCGCCCAAGAAGTAGCCGAAAAGGGGCGTGTTTGACAACATGAGCATGCACCACGAAAGATATGTCGCCGGCGCGCATGGGGAGATACTCAGCACATCCGAGCGTCCAATTAGTAGCCCCGTTGGCGCCTTCCATCTGAAGTAAGCGGTCTGTGTTGATAGAGGCTCCGACCTCTCGCGCTAAGTCTTCCCTCATGACGATGATTTGTGAGCCCGGGTCAATAACACCTGCTTCGGTAACTTTTCCACCGATTTGGACGTCGACTTCTCGCAGGGGTAAGGAATAGGCTGGCTCGCGAAGACTGGGGAATGGCGAGTTTTGGTTGATAGTGTCTACGAGGGCGACGTCGACGGCTTCCTCGTAGCTGCTAGTCTCCACACGGCGAAGACGGAGCCTCTCCACTAAGTCTTTACGGATCGTGGGGCTGGCTGCAAGGACGTGAGCTGGAGTGGTCAGGGCTAACCTTCCTTCCATGAGCCAAGCCTGCAGTTCGGAGACTAGCTGCTGATTGTCCGCCGCGGACTGGTAACGATACTGAGGTGTCATCCGAGCGTGGGCGGGATCTTTGGTAGGAGTGGGGAGAGCGCTGGCGGCAGGGGCAGGTGAAGCAGCAGTAACCACAGCCGAAGGAACGATCCCGAGCACAGGTGGATCAGTAGACGAGGAGGGAGAGGTCGTGGTGTCGCCTGAGGTGATGGGGGGTAGTAACTCTGGCGCCTTGGAACGCCGAGTATCGCGTTTCTTTTTCTCGGTGGCGAAGACCTGGAAGAAGTCGAATGGCTTCTCATTGTCTGATTCTGGGTCCTCCTCGTTACCGACGATTTGCACGATGTGGCTTTCTGCTACTTCTTCGATGCGGGCGGAGGATGTGCGAGTGTCGGGGCGAGTAGGGGCATGGGGAGGTGCTTCGCGCGAGAAGGGAGCTGGATGTGTTGGAACTGAGGCGGCTTGACCCTGGGTGCCGTACCAGGCGTCGATACTGTACTTTAGTCCGCGCCTAGTACCATCGTAAGGGATTGGGTGACCGTTGGGGAGACTAAGCTTGTCGTCCACGACTATGACACGTCCCGATCGTACGTACTCCTGAGCCCCCATACACTCGCGGATACGGTGGCTGGGCTGTAAGCAGAAAGCGCACCGGTCGATTCGCGGTCGGAAGAATGAGGGGTAGTTGGTAGTAGGAGGTGGGTTGGTGGGCCAAGGGGCGCTTGGAGGAGGTCTGGCCGGCCAAGGGGCGCTTGGAGGAGGGTTAGCTGGCCAAGGTGCCCGGGTTGACGAAGGCGGAGGTGCTGGCACCGGCGTTTGGACAGAGAACGAAGTAGTGGCAGGGATGGGTGCGGACACGAAGGCTGGCTGAGGCATGACTTGCCCCAGATCGGGGAACCGTATGATGCACTCGGCAAACAACATGGCGTATGCTTCCTCGTGTACTGAAAGACCGCGCATACCTCTTATGAGATTCTCGATTTCCTGCCGCTCTTCTGGCTGCATAGCCTCCTTAAAGCGGACTACTTTTGTCTCGATCACCGTAGGGGATGAGCGGCGATCGCTGGAGTGATGGGGACGTGAGTTGCGTTCGACAGGGGAGAGGGAAGGGTGCCGCTCATGGGACCTATAGCCAGATCCTCTTCCTCGCGGTTCACGATCTTCCCGATCAGATCCTCTATCTCTAGTACGCGCGGAGCGCCGGCTCCTGGGTTTTCTTGGCTCGTCCGAGGAATCGTCGGACTCAGAACTCAGACCCTGGTTGCCAAGGATTGCCCTAGCCACTTCGAAGACGTCTAAGTAGTCGAAAGGAACATCCGTGGGCTGCCGAGTATGTTCGGCCACGAGTCTTGTTTTCATCTCGCTCCTGTCCTTTTTATGGAATCCCTCCCAGAAGATCTTATCGCGCGTGCCGGCAGTCAGTCGCTGGGAGTCCATTAAGGGTTGACAGCGAACAATAAATTTCCGATAGTATTGGATAACGTCGTCTTCGTCCCTCATGCGGGACTCAGCAGACTTCCTAGCAAAGCTCCTGAGTTTCCCTTCGGTGTGTCGCCGTTGGTTAGAGGTCGCTTCGTACAACTGAAGCAGTTCCCGCCTCAGAAGCCTCCACTCGCGAGCTAAGTACCCAGCCCGATACTTCCAAAAGTCCCTAAGTTCCGCTGTCGTGTAGCGGGTAACGACCTCTACCTTTTGTCGGTCTGATAGCCCGCAGCTGTCGGCAAATTCTTCGTACTCCCTGAGGAAATCCTCAATGCGGTCGTCTACCGCGCCGGAAAAATGAGGTGCTCTGTTGGAGCGTGGTGCTGGCATAGCGGCTGGGCCGGTGCCTGCACGGTTGTGGGCAGGCTGGTACTGGGGAGCAGGCGGAATTTGTGGGGCGGGTTGATACATGGGTGGGATTATAGGCGGGGGATTGTAAAGCGTGTTGTTGACAGGTCGGTTCAAGAATAGAGGAAGAGGGATGGTGCTGGAACTCGAGTACGAGGTGGATCGTCGCCCAGAACTCAAGAAGGCACGAAGTGGCGGAGGCGGAGCTGGAGGGAGATCGTCTGAGTCCGAGTCTAGCGACGCGACTGAACTTCCGGAACTTAGGTCGCCGAAGTAGGGGCCACGTATCGGAGATTCGCCGAAGTCCCTGAGGGCTACTATTGGACGCGCGGGAGTGTTTGGAAGTGAAGGGGTATGGGGTGTTGGGGTGCGTATGGGCTGAGGGGCTGTCTCGGCTCCGTGCGAGTCCGGATGATCGACGACCGGAGGGAGAGGAAGCACGTCGGGTCTTCGGATGAATCTGCCAGACGAGTTCCTTGGTGGGAGACCGCTGACAGGTACAGACATAGGGTGGTTGCCTAAGACAACCGCAGAACCAAGCGTCGAGACGAGGGGTGCGAGGGGAATCTCCGATTCCGCCTCACTGGGGCAGCCAATTGTAGCACAGCCTAAGGCCGCGCCTGTGAGTTCGAGTAGGGAGGAGATGTCGAAGGAGATGGGGAAAGGGGCAGTAAGAAGAGAAGAGGACGGAGGCCTAGGGACGGCTGTCAGCGTGGGATCAGTAGGGTGGAACGTACTAGGCCTCGATGACCCGATCGTCAGCGTCTCGGACTCGGATAAGGAAAAAAAGATAGAAAAAGAGATAAAACTCGCGTCCTGGGACGTCTCGCGCTTAGAGAGAAGGAGAAAGAGAAAGGGGACCAGATGTATGATGGCCATTGTGACCTATGCTGGACTCTTTAAATACATGGAAGGACTCCCAACATGTCAGCCCGTTGCACTCTACGGTAAAACGATCGGTAAGTAAGTGAGAAAAACGAGAATCAAGAGAAGTTCGAGGACAACGCGTGGCTGGTGGCCACCCCGACGCGAAGGCACGGAGCCTGTCCGAAACTTGTACCCGGTCGTCCAAAGTCGGGAACGTGGGCGGAACGGGGGAGGAAGCATAATGTAAATGAGAAAAGGGATCACTATAAAGCGTGGGCGAGCGAGAGAAGGGGCGATCAGAGTAATGCTTTGGAAAAAGATGCCAACGACAGGCAGCCACGAGGCTGTCAGTTAGATAGCAACGAGGCACGCGCCCTCTGTAATACGTATCGAAGGCGCCTAAACTGTAAGCGCGCGTGGAACGAAGGGGGAAGACAGAACAAACACGAGGAAAAATAAGGAATACTCGGCCGACTTACTCCGAGTCCCGCGATCCGGGAGGAGGTCGACGCGTCAAGAAGGGTTGGGCATAAAGGAACTTTCCGGGCGACTCAGACATATGAGAGGGTCACTGGAGTGGTCTGCGCGAGCGCAGCCCGTGCTCCTACCTTACACCCTACTACTTCGACACTCTAAAAAGCAGGTGGGGCAGGTATAAGTGTTGTTGTGGTGGCTGTCAAGTGGGTTGAAAATATTCATAAACGATGGGGTATACACGAGCGTATATAGAATGAACTGAAAGAGACTCGTCAGTATTTTCAGTGATTAATAACAAACACAAATAGAATGTACGTACCGTATATGAAAAAAAGGTGTTGAACAAGTCAACTTCCCTGTCCGTTACCCCAGTACCGGCATCATACATTAGCTCCCAATCGTTTATTCTTCCAACTAAAACTCACCTTTTCCAACACACTCATTAACCAACGCTCACTCGTTCCATCCTTCCAGTCAAAAGCGTACCATTCCCGAATATACCACCCACAACAATGAGCCGCCACCCCCTTACTCGCTCCAATGCCGTTGCAAATCTCAAGGACATACAACCTACCGCTATAATGCCACCAAGGCTGTGAAGGCAGACTCTCAATCCCGACAACACTGAGTCTGACAATGAGATTGCGGCCTCCAGCACTCCCCTCGGCCCTAACTTGGAACATGGCCAACCAGCTGCAGACAACGAGCTCGATGGGACAGTAGCCCCTCCACAAGGTACCAGTGCAGCTGACAGTGCCAATAGGGTGGCCATGCGTCAACCCACTCTTGTAAACCGCAAAGTTGTGCCTCCCAGGTCACCGTTGCCTTCAAGGGCGACACGGCCAGTCCACCCTGGAGCTCCTGACATGTCAAAGCCCAGAAGGACGTCCACAGAGGTAACTGCAGGCGCCAAGCGGAAGGCTGCCCTTCAGCTTCAAGTAAATGAGCTGGAGCAAAAAAAAATAGACACGTTGGCAGCGATGGAGGTCGAGGAAGAGCTTGCAGTCGAGGAGGAGGAACGTACTGTGGTCAGGCAGCAGGCTCAATCCGATGGTCTTGACAATACCAAAGATGTCTTTATGCAATCTGAGGACGACAAAAACACTGGAGGCAAAAGTGACTCAGATGCTGAAGAAATTTTGGAACTCAGCACGTCTGAGGAAGACCCACAAACACTTAAAGCGAAGAAAGTCTTACATAGGCGAAGCCAGGTATGTGTCTTCATCTAGTGTTGCTGGTGAAATAGACACTAAGATGTCTTATCAAGAAAAAGCCGAACAGGGGAGAGACCCGAGCAGCTGTGGACAGCATGAAGGCCAAATTGAAAGCTGCCGATAAGAAGCGAAGTGCGAGTGTTGATCTGAACGCAATAAGGTTTGTTTGTTGTTGATGGTTCCCATGTGCTGGGCTGACAATGCGGCCATAGCAACAAAAAGAAGAAGGCCAACATCCCCTCCGGTCTTACCTCCGATTGGAAGTCAAAACTATCCGCAGCTACACCGCGTCAGACCTCATCAAAAGTAAAAGCTAAACCTTTCCACGAAGCTCTGGGTGGTCTTGAGGATGAAGATGCACTTGCTAACGTTGCAGAGACCCTGGTATTGTCTACAGGACATCCTATGACCGGTCAAAAAAATAACGTGTGTTGCTTTCACATTCGATCTAGAAAATCACTAATGTAACTCAGTTTGTTCACATTGACAACAATAGTGACAGTGACTCAGAGAGTGAAGATGCTCCAACCAAACCACCGGCGTAGGGTGCCAAGAAATCGACGACTGCCGATTCCAAAGCGCTGAAGGTATCAAAGGGAAAGACTCAACCAGAAAAGACCGTCAAAGCCACCAAAGCCACCAAAGAAGTTCCTGTGGCCAACCCACCTTTTGATATCTCGACGTTGCCGGAATTTGCTCGCACGAACTGGTCGACACATTTCTTACCAACGCTGTATGATTGTTTAGGATGTTCACATGATCCCTTTGTCATTGGTTCTGATATCGTCAAACCCATCCAAGCAGTAGTTAACACTGCATATCCTGGTTCGGGGTATAGGGTCCTCGCCAATGACAGGCTTGTCGTTATGGTATGTAAAGATCTACTTATTATTTTGTGCTTCAGCTGACCGGCATATATACAGGCAAAAGGTCGCCTTCACGAGAAAAGAGCATTCTTTGGTCGGGAAGCCATCAAAATCGTGTCCGACTTCTTCAAAGACGACGCCTACGCCAACAAACCAAAAGCCACTGCGAAATACGCGAAATGGGCTATCAGAGGTAATGGTCCAGCTCTATTTGGCAAGCCAACGCCTGTAGAATGTATGATTCCTAAGGGTACCAATGGCTATGTCATGCGCTTTCTATATTATTTGAATGGTCCCCTCACATTCATTAACAATGATTTTTAGGAGCCGGACGGCATTTTTGAGTCGACGTTCATCATACAACTACTTAGCCAGTATCTCAAATGGTGCACAGGTTCATGCCATGACTACGGCCACCCTATTGGCGCGCTTTCAATGGCAGCTGCAGGGGTAAGTGAATATTTGTGCCATAAGCCTAGTCGTTCTAAAATGTGGGATATATAGATCGAACGTGCTTTTGTCATGTTTGCCACTGGCACGCGAACAGACGTGGGTCAGTTCTCTAAGGATGTCGTTGGTACTCTCGTCGGGGATTACCTCTACCTCGCTACGCGGCTCACAGATCGTCGATGGGATCTAATTGCGGAGCTGTGCAGTGGGCTCAAGGAAAAATCGACTTCCTTGACGCATGCAGTACAATCACAAGTGAATCGCCAGACACTGTACGAGCCAAGCAGCTCCGTGAGGGCATCAGATGCCAGTGAGGAGTGAGAAACCCGAGGTATGTTCACCCGAAACCATATTGCGCCGGTCCGCAACTAATGTCTTTTAGTTTGCAGCTAATTGCCATGTCTCGGCCCATATACCACAATGCGGACTATTCCCTCCATCGCTTCAACAGACGCTTACACTATTTTCTCTCGCGCCGTCGTTTACTATATGCCCATTTGAATATCGTGCCGGTTTGGCCACCACCCATTCCTTATTTCTTCATACCACGTTTGAGCCATTTTCGTACAGGTATTGCCCGAGCAGGCTACCCTAGATATTCTACCCTACAGTAGTAGCTAGTATGAATCAAATTTTGAGTTTTACTTTTTCACACTTGCAGTGACTTGCCAGCTCGCGCAACTTGCAGTGACTTGCAGCGCTGGTCGAGAAAAAATCATTAAACTTCCTGAAAATCAGACCTAGCTTTTCGTGCTTGCAAGCTTTCATCCTTTCTTCACTTTCGGGGCGTTTTTAGTACTGTGCAAGTGCCTGCAAGTGCCGAAAAGAAATTTGTAGGAATACTGCATCAGGAAAAGTGTCAGTACTTTTTCTTGTCTTTTAGTACTTTTTTCATGACTTTTTTGTCTTTTTTGTCTTTTTTAAAAGACAAAAGACAAAAAAGACAAGAAAAAGTACTGAAAGACAAGAAAAAGTACTGACACTTTTCCTGATGTGATGACTAGGAGGAGAAGAGACTTCTGGTATTCAGACAGGAGACTCAACTTGCCCCTACCTGGCCAAGTTGGTCGTCCTTAAGTATCCTAAGGGGACTACAAACGCGTACAAAGTATTATCAACCAAACACGAGGGGCACAGCAGTCTGAAACAACACGATGCTGGCCATCTGTCCATCCACATCAAAACGAGGCACCACACGCATCAATGACAAGTGATCCGATCAATCCATACAGCACTAGCCTGGTTAAAGAACTTACCCTGGTCCACGAGGCATACAAGCTAGCCTCGTCCCAGGAGCCGGTTACACCGCTGCACGGAGGCAATTCCTCCTGCCTGTATTGAACACACTCTCACTATCAATCATCCTTGGCACGGAGAAAGGAGGCGAGGCCTTAGGAAACTTCTTGGCAGCGTCACAGGCGTGCATTAGACCATGGCGGCGCGAGGCGCCGCCAGAGGAGGAAGAGGACGAGGACCATGGATAACTGCAGGGGCCTCATGGCCCCGTCTCAATTCCACTACCCACACACCACCTCACAACACATATTCCCCATTGCACTCCCATTCCTACCAACCGGGCAGTCTTGTCGCCCGCACGCGTCTTTGTAACTACATACATGCAGCGTGTAAAAAATGCGGATTCTAAAAAAAAAAAAAATCGATCTCGTTGCCGAGAATCTGTGCCTGTCCAATCATCCAACTGATGTCGATGATCCAGGGGAAGATTTCAACTACTGTGGATACGCCGGTGGAGTCCATGTCTCATGGTCTGTCTGACTATGAGCCGGCCGGTGGAAGATGAATGGGAGGACAGTCTATGATATAACCATCACATCGCCGCGTGCCATGCCTCATGTAGTATATCCTGCACTACTATACCCGTAGGAGTAGCGAGGACAAGGTGCCGCGGCACTCATTCCTCGGTCGACATTCCCATTTCAGGTTGTTGCTCGTGTGATCATAGCTCGGGACACTGGTCCCATGTCATCTCTATAGACACGAGCGTCGAAACTCGGAATGCGCGGACACAGGACACAAGAGTCCAAGTCCGAATACATTCCTCAAGGTTCAGCACTCAGTGGCTTTTTCCATCTCTCTTATCTATACTGGACTGCAGGATGTAATCTTGACATCTGCTTTGATCAAAGCAACCGCAAATTCGTTAAAACTGTTCCTTAGCACTAGCTGAACGTCGCACAATGAAAGCAGTTGACGGTACTGGCGACTCGATACAAACGACTTGGAAACAATGAGGACCTTACTTAGCTAACATCATTCCTCGTTCCCTTTAGAGGGCCATTTGCCAATCAAGGCTCTCAAGACGCAGTCTGAGATCCTCTTCCCTCAGTATAGCAACTGCGCGAAACCAATTTCTTGTGTGAAGACGCAAGTGTAGCGATCCTTGTTGAACTAAAGAAGATCATAATTCAGAACGTTTCTGACTCGGGTTGTCAAAGTGTCGGAAAGAGGGGAGGGAGGAAGCTGAAACGTACCCGCCAGGGTCAACTGTCCTTATGGTGTTTAATCTCTGCACCCACAATAGCGGCGATGGCGCCACCAACGATAGTCACGCCCGCACCAATCTTGACTTTTTTCATCATATCCTTGTTAAAGAACTCCGCATCGTCCGAGGGCGTCTTAGTTGGCGGTGAAGAAAGTGAAGGCGGCGACCCATCCAGTCCCTCCGGCATAGGGTGCGAGAACGCTGACCCATCCGGTCCCTCCGGCATAGGGTGCGAAGACGCCGACTCGTCCGATGCCGAAAAATATTGCGAAGACAGCGACCCGTCTGACGCCGATGACAATGGTGTAGGCACCGTCACGTCGGAATTCCAATCCGTCGACGATGATAGATGGTGTGAAGGCGTAAACCTGTCCTGCGGGGAATAGGTATCAGTCGTCGCCAAATCCACCTCTGACCCTGAACTTGAAGGAGGTGGTGGCATCTCCGGTTCCAGCCCTTCCGACGACTCAGGCTCTGGAAGAAAGGGCTGCGGAGATGATGGTCGTATCAGGGCCGGTTCCAACGCGTGGTAGTACCACGGTGGAAGTGACTCGGATGACCCTGGATTTGAAGGGTGAGGCTCATGCAACGACGCTGGACTCGGAAGGACCGGACTACGCGGCGGCGCCTCCAACCACCATGACGATCCGGGGTAGCATGGTAGCCCGACTCGTCCGACGAAGACGAATGCTGCGGAGATGCCGGGGATGGTTGCGGAGATGTTGGCCTATCCGATGGTGCCTCCGGATCCTCTGCTACGACCGTCTCATCGGCGCGCGCTCCATGCATCTCCTGCGCTACTATAGGAGCAGCAAGGACGAGGTTGAAAATGGAAAGGATGAGAGAGATTTGAGCAAGTATCCTATACGGGTGCATTTGTGGGATGTGTGACGTCGAGTATATCTTGAACCGTCAAGGTACCAGTAAAATGTACGGCAATCAAAACAATGAAAATGAACGCAAAGTCTAGAAGAAACGAAAGAGGGCTATGATACGAGGAAGTTATGGATTGGTACAATCGAAGGAAAAGATACACGCACTATCCAGTACCCGGTAACTTCACGGTGAGCAGAAGATAGATAAAACATGAGTTACAACAACAAGGTTATATAGAGGTATGATGGGGGGACTCAGAGTATTTTTAGACGCCCATCAGCGTCTCCCTGAAGAGTCTTTACCTCACTGCACGCTCACACACGGTCAGCGCTTAGTACACCACCTGTCCGCGGACGGGACGCCAGACTCTACGGAAGCTGTTTCACAGCCCGAAGCGATGTCTGGGCGTGCTACGATTCTTTTTTTTTTTTTTTTTTTTTTTTTTTGGAAAGCGTTATATTCCTAGTATTACGTACAGAGGTAAACTAAGAATAAATGTCAGGTAGCAGGAGACGGGAAGGCGTCAGCTCTAATCTGGCACGCTGTAGCCGGCCCGGGGGCCAGGTGAGGAAATGCTGCGGTGCACGCCCCCGGTTAGGGGACAGTGTGGGGCTCTAGAACATGCGTCCTTCAAGGGCAAGGCACTATGGTCTTCTACCCACTAAAACCTCACGAATAAAGATCCAATTATGGGGTATGTCAGCTGATCGCTTGAGGGCTAGTTCCCAGGTTTCCTTAACTCGCTGGAGGGTTTGTTCGTTCCGTTTAACTCTGGTGGCTGTTATCTTGTCTTCGGTGAGACGTGCGTTGATTGCTTTGAACCATCGTGTTCGGATTTCTCTGTCTGTGTGTGTGCGTTCTTCGTTTTCTTCGTCTTGGATGACTCTCTCGCATCTCAGGACCCATATGAGGTGAGCGGCTTCGGATAGTAGGATCTGGAGGAGGCGTTTGGCTCCTCGTTTCTGGGTTCGCTGTGCTATGTTTCCTCTTCCGTTGGGGGCTCCTTGGTTTTCCCCGAGAGGTAGGGGGTGGGGATTTCCCGGGGCTTAAACTTGAAGTGGCATCAGTGGGGGCAAAGGTGGGAGTTCAGACTCAGAGGGGTTTCGACTCAGCTTCCTTTCATGCTTTGTGTGGGTTTCATTTGGCGGTGGCACGTCGGGTACTGTGGAGTTTGGGGTCGTTGTCGAGCTCGGTGTGTGTCTAGCACTGGCGTGCAATGGTATTGGATTGTTGCTGTGTTGTAGATGCGTCTACTAGTAGGTACTGGTTGGGGGTAGTGTCGGGTTGTGTCTTATAGTTGGCCACGATGGGCTGGTAGGTGGCCGCGATGGGCTGATAGGTGTGTTGATGATGGTTATCATCAGTCTGTTTCTCGTTTGGTAGAACATTTAGGGGGGCCGGTGGTGAACGTAGGCGGGGCGACAGAGGCACTGGCATTGCAGGGGCCTCTTGTTGTCGCATCCCCGTCTATCCTTGCCCCGGATCAAGCCGTGGGAATCTCGCACCATGATGGCGGTTGCGGTTCAAGGAGCCCTGGTGCTACGATTCCTCGAAGAGACGCGTGTCTGTACCAAACCACGGACCGCCTGGGAACCCGGATAGTTGGTATCTACATCGGGATCATGATTCGGGACGAGGATCCAGAATAGGGCTCGGTTTACTGCCCATCAGTTTTACACACCACACACACACACAACTGCGCACAGTGGCAGCCTACCTCACATTATTAGACCGCTTCTGTGTCTAAGGTACATGCCCGGGCGATTTCATCGCATACAGTACTGTGTGCCCTGATGCAGTGGGGATGTACAGCCTTGTATATGCACTAACTGGCAACTTGATCCTTAAGTCATATCCCTGATTTTACATCAACCACCACCTGTGCTTACCGCATTGATGCGTCCAAATATGTCTCGGGCCACGGTTACGCCGCAACTTACGCGAGGTTTGGCAGGCGGTAACATTCTCAATACACTGAGTAGTACAGTACACGGATGCTCGATAGGGCAGTCGTCCGCATTCGGGCATCTACTGCTTAAATCCAATGCCCACTGTCACGTACTGCCGTTCTACCTCTTCCTCTTGTCCACACACACTGTCGATGCATTATTGCCGCAACATGGCCTCAACATCGACCTACGACCGGGTACTAGTCGGGTGGCCCTCAGTCTCTCCACATGGCCTCGAGCCATTCCGGAAGGCGGCACGGCCAAGCAACTTTGCCGTGCTGGAAGAAGAGAGCACAAGCATCGTCAGCTCTGGACGTGCGGCGCGAACAAGGGGGTCGTTCGCCTCTGTACTTGAGATGATGTCCACGACTCTCGCAGTCGTGCCTCCACTACCCTTTACTGACCACGCAGAGGAGATGTCGGCTACAGCTCATTATGCCACCGCCAATCGTCTGGTTGCCAAACAACGGGAGTTGCCCGAGCAGAGGCGCGAGAACTAGAGCAATTCCACGGCTTGAAAGCTGTCCTTGAAGTTCGCTCAAGCAACGAGGTGATCCTACGGCGAGACCCCCACCTCGATGGGACTTCATGATGACTTACTGGCTTGCTGTATTTCCTGGGTGCGATGCCTTTGCATATACTGTACCCACAGACGGTTTACAATTTAACGGGTTTTCATAGGCCTGGCGACTGGTCATAAAGGTTCTGCGAGCCTGAGGACGCTGTCTTATTCGGCGTGACGACATGCACGCTAGCGCGAAGTACTGTAGTGCCGGATGTGTCTCAGCTACAGAAGCAGAGGCAGTATTATTGACAAATCCGACTGCACTATCAGCGCATAACTTACGAGCGTCAGGAGCTGGCGCTGAAGATCGGCCACGTGATCCTCCTTTATCGTAGAGGAGGAAGAGGTACGGACTCCAGAGGAGAGCGCGCCAGTCGGTTGAGGGCGGGATGCCTCTGCGTGCATTGGAAAGATAGGTACTGTGATGCGCTGATCGCTGGCGCATCACGTCGCATCATATTGAGTCAATTGAGGTCACATTTAAGTCATGTCTCGTGATGCGTCTGTTTTTTGTTTGGGGCGCAGTATATGAGGCGCAGTATATTAAAGCCTACTACGGCTCATGATGGGAGGGTGTCCGCGGAGACTCGGATGCACGGTGCGTCGGAAGTATGACGGATCGGATCTAGATCGAGCAGATACGGCGGGGATTTGGGAACGAGGAACGGCGCGTGCAATACTGTACTGTACAGTACAGGTCGCGAAAATTCACGGAAATACGGAGTAGCCATAGTGGAGTTGCAATAGGAAGAATTCGAAGAAGACATTCGAATTCTTCCTCTTGCACCTGTACTATAAGAGGATGTTGACGAATTGAACAAATTGAGGCGATAGTGAGCCACTGCGCTGTGTACTCAACCCAAACCCAGGGATCAGACAGAGGGAAACATTCATGATCACTGGCAAGCGGTTGGCACGTTGAATGATGCGGCGATGATGACATAAGTTATTGTTTCTCTGGGCGCGGATTGCCGGGATGATTGCGACCGGACCGGTGCGACAGGTTCACCCTTTTCTCACACTTTTTCCTTATCCTCGTTCTGGTCTCCCTCATTCCACCCCTTGGGTCCTCTCTCCTCCCCAATTCCCCACCTGCACGTCCCATAACCTGATCGAATGACTTCCCATGCGCCGCCACGACTTTCTTCCCACTCGTCCCATCAGCCGTGGCGCAAAGTCGACGAAAAACCCACTTACCTGAGTTCCCTCAGCTCAACTCTCAAGATGGGCTCAACCCGTGGCTGGCTGGCCAGTAACCCCCGGGATGCTATCCCTATGCACCATCACCAAAAGAGTGGTAATGACACGCTCGAGTGGAAAGGTTCACCACAACGTCATGGTCTCCTCACCAATCTCAGGAGAGCCATCCGCAATGCCCTCCGATCTTCAGACACTCTTCCTAATTTTACATCAACGTCACGCCGTGCAGGTGGTTTGTCCGTTGGGCGGCAAACCCCCGCCTCTATCACATCCCCTCACCTATTCTCCCTTCCGTCACCGTCGACATTGCGCTTTATATTCCTCTGTGGATTATGGTATGCTTCATCAGCGTTATCATCCAACACCGGAAAGGCTATCCTGAACCAGTTTCGTTACCCCGTCACCCTTACCTTTGTGCAATTTGGTTTCGTAGCGCTGTACTGCCTACTCTTCATGTCCCCTATTATTCGGTTTTCCCGGATGCGCCGCCCAACCCGAGCCATATTGAGGGACACGGCTACCGATGGGCTGCTTTCAAGTTGGCGGTCACATCTTCTCGAGCATGGCTATATCACGGATTCCTGTCAGCACGACGCACACCATCAAGGTAAGCGCCCATCTGCGCCCTTCCCCTAGTGACTGACATATCCTAATTAACCTTTTCCCATGTATCTAGGCGCTCTCACCTCTTTTCACTGTTGCCGCTTATGCCCTTCTGTTCGGGGTGCGGTATTCTGCCAAAACGTACATATCCTTCTTACCCCTTACTCTGGGCGTCATGTTGGCCTGCTCATTTGATGTGTCTGCATCCAACGCCATCGGTTTGTTGTGCGCGTTTGGCTCAGCTATTGTCTTCGTGTCATCGAACATTTTCTTCAAGAAGATCATGCCTACTGGTTCCTCGGCTTCTCACCACAAACTCGACAAGCTGAACCTCCTCTTCTATTCATCATCCATGGCCTTTCTCCTCATGGTCCCAATTTGGGTGTTCACTGACCTTCCGCTCCTCATAGCCGCCGAACCAGATCATATCACTCATCCTGCCCGTGGACATGTCACCCACTCAGTCACGTATAATGCTTTCCTCAATGGGATAGTCCACTTTGCACAAAACATCATTGCGTTCATCATCCTCGCATCTGTATCACCCGTCACCTACTCGATCGCCTCCCTCTTCAAGCGGGTGGCCGTAATTTGTATTGCGTTAGTTTGGTTTAATCAACATCTCCACCCTCTTCAAGGCGTCGGCATCGGGCTCACCTTCTTGGGACTCTGGATGTACAATAATGCCAAGGGAGACATCGCCCGTGGTGAGACGCGCCGACGTGGAGTTGAGGCAGCACGAGACGGTGTACTACCCATGACACGTTCGGAGGAGCGTGCCCTCGATATGACCGTGAATATCCCACTTGTACCAGCATACGAGCGGCCGACAGCGGTGTTCGGTCTGGCGGTGTCAAGTGCGCGCCCGCTGGATGCATCGACAGCACCGGTGCGGTCCAAGACGCACATGCCATTACACATCGACATCGCGTCCCCACCGCACAAGGGCAGTTTACCTGTGTTACCGCCTTACCCATCACCACCGACATCCTTGGACTCGCCACCGCTCACAGCTGCGCTAACCGCAGTTTCTGCACGCGCATAGCATTGCTGGGTCGCGCTTGTCGAAGTATACCTCTGGGACATCAGTATTACAGACTTGGACATGGACCGGTATAAATTTCAAGGATACGATATATTTATGCTCTTTGCTGTGCATCATCCACCATACAATATCACGATGTTATTTATAGAATTGAGCGAGGACGGTGAGTGTTTTGCAGCGGGACCAGGACCTCTTTACCTTTTGCTACTTTTATTTCGTTTTTCTTATGAACTTTGTGCTGCGAGTGCGTTGTTTTAGTGTATATAGTGCATTATACTTGTCCTTTCTTTACCTAGTTGAATGCAACACTATCGTCATTCGTTTTGTTCCGCAGATTCTGCGGCCGCGATCGGCTATCATTTATCAATTTGGCCTCCAGCAGACAAGACCGACTACGATACGATGCCACCTCGTCGTGGAACACCATGGGTCTCTCACGGTTCCCTCCTTTCTGACCGCATCCGCCCTCCTTCAAGGTCGCCCCAGCCGACAAAGTCGGAGAAAGGAAAGGGAAAAGCGAAGGCGGCCACGCCCGAGCCTCCTCCCCGCAGCGCCGCAGTGCTCAAGCTCGACGAACTTCTCGACGGTTTCCGCTCCTCGTCCACCTCCTCTAACCAACAGCCTAAAAACGAAACTAGAAAGGCCACGACGGCGCAGGGTGCTGACGCCTCCGTCGATCGCGAGGGATGTTTCTGCCAGGGTACGTCAGCCCTCTTTCCTTTTTGTACTGCTTTCTTACTGTACCTCTCTTTTGTTTCATTCAACTTGCTTGAACTATATTTTAACCGTTGTAGCTCGAATACACGCATTATCAGAATACACTCCCATCTGCTCGTCCTGCGGTCTCATTCTCTGCGCCCTACAACCTCCATATCGTCCCTGTCCACACTGCAGCTCACCGCTCCTCACACGCCCCACAAGAGCGGCGCTCTTCGCGCAGTTAGAGGAACTACGAGATCATATGCTTAAAGAGGAGGCGGAGGTGCGTGAGAGGGAGGCGGAGGAACTGCGCTTGGCTGAAGGCGCGTTTCCTGCGCTTTCGATTTCTGGTTCTGGTTCGGGCGGTGTGGGCGCTGGTGCGGCTGGTGGTGGTGGATTTGGAGGGGGGAGAGGTGGTGGACTCGGACTCGGACGTCGGGTGCTTTTGGTCGATTCGCGAACGAAACGCGTCAAGGTCGAGTCTTATTCGAGGTCGGGCGGCTTGGAGAGCGAAGACCTCGAAGAGGACGTGGCGGAGGAGGATATCGATGAGCGCGTGCCGCCGCCAGCGAGAGAAGTTGAGTGTGTGCGTGTGCAGCGTGGGCCTGCGACGCGATGGGTGGATTTGAAGGGTGGTGATGGGACGGTGAAGTATGTTGCGCCGCTCCCGGCAGCTGCATAAAATTGGGCCCGGTTTCATTTATTGGACTGAAGTCATTGACGTGGTGACATAGGAAATGTTGATCATGATAGATTCGAATATGATTTGTTGGTGATGATATAGCAAGTGCCAAGTTGTCGATGGCATGTACAACAACTACTACGACAACCACCTTCCCAGCCTGAACCAATTTCGAACAAACTTGCGGTATATCTGATGACGAGTATGCCGTTTTCTGAGAGTAATTATAAGCGGGTACATGAGCGCCACTCATGCCCAAACAAGCTATCGGCGGATGACTCATCATATCGATGGGCGCTGTCCTATCATCATCCCATCATCCTCCCCCACATCCCACTGTCTGGGCACAAACCACTTCCCCACCGAAGCCACCGCAATATGAGTGACCAGCCAGTAGTGTCTCACTTTCAAGTGCTTTTCGAGTCTGCCTTACGAGACTACGGAAGGCAGACGGGTATAACGTTGGCCAACCACCCACTCGCCGAGCAACTCCAAACTTGCCAGTCAGCTGAGTCCGTCACTGCCCTTCTCCAAGAGCAAGCACGGGCCTTTAGCGAATTCCGAGAAAGCGATAAAATCATGGGGTCGCTTAAGAATGTGGTATCAGCTCTTTCGAAAATTTCTGCCACCGCCGCCCTCGGTCAAGATTTCGGCACGGTATGTCCCAGGCCGCCGATTGGGTGTTCCACGGATCTAAACGCTTTTTCTATAGTCATTCCCACCTGCGCATGCGATACATACTGGCCTCGGTATACTACTCACTGTATGGGCCTCGTTTCGTTCTACGTTCGTATCCTTCTAATGTTCAGGTGTCTCAGGCGTTCAAAGGCGTCACTTCCGACTTGGAATCTGCCATCGAATTGCTCGAGTCGATAGAAAGCTTTCTGAATCGTCTCGATATTTATACCAAGGTCCCTCCTACACCCGCTATGACCGCGATAATCGTGAAGATAATGGTGGAGTTGCTCTCCACCCTCGCGCTCGCGACAAACCAGATTAAGCAGGGACGACCAAGTGAGTTCGTCTTTGCTAACATATTGCCTGGCTCAACGCTATGCAGAGAAATTTGTAAAGAAGCTTTTCGGAGAGAATGATGTCAATGCGGTTCTTCAGAGGCTGGACCGACTGACCCATGACGAGGCTCGGACCACGGCAGCGCAGACGCTTGAGGTCGTATACGGTCTCTTCCAGAATATGAGGGTGATCATAGACGGTGAGCGAATACATTGTCTTGTCGACCGCTGACTGTTGAGCGTCTTTCCCTTCAGACGGCGAGGCGTCGGCTGCAAGTATCCGGAATGCCCTTGGTGCGTCTGATAGACAACAAAAAGTCATTCTGTATCCGACTCGACGTTAGAAATCATACAGCAAATAGCAAACGAAATGAACAAATCAAAATGTGAGATATTTCATAAAGTTGTCATTGGTGATGGGAATCGCTAAAGTTGTCTGCAGATGACAAGTTACAGCAAGATGTTCGAAGTTGGTTCTCTCCACCTGATCCATGGAAGAACTACAATACTGCCTGCGGATCGCGACACAAGGAAACGGCAGCGTGGTTTGTCGGAGGCAGCACCTTCTCGGAATGGATGTCATCCGGTCCAAGTTCTCTTCTATGGATTCATGGAAAACGTCAGTTCCCCAACCTTTTACGCTTCCGCGGGGACTGATTGCTTTACCCCTTGATATAGCGGGTGCAGGAAAGAGCGTCATTTGGTATGTCAACCCTCCGCTATTTATGTCTTGAGAACTAATAGTGTTGGCCAGTTCCACGATCATCGAGAACATCGACTCCATGAGGAAATCTGGGCTCGTCTCACTGGCATTTTTCTACTGTGATTTTAGGGAGGATGAAAAGAAGGACTTGCGCGGACTGCTCTCATCCGTGCTAGTCCAGCTTTGTCATCAATCCGACTCATACTATCGGATTCTTTTTAATTTCTTCTCGGAACATGCGAACGGTTCGCGACATCCCAGCGATGATGCACTTGTGCAGTGTCTAAAGGATATCTTAAGGCTCTCTGGACAAGCGCCCGTTTATCTGATTGTAGACGGCCTGGACGAATGTTCAAACACGTCAGCTATGCCGTCTCCTCGCGAGAAAGTCTTGACTTTTTTGGAGGACCTCGTCGACTCGCAACTTCCGGATTTGCGTATATGCGTCACCAGCAGACCCGAGATCGACATCAAGCGTGTCCTCGAACCCTTGACTTTCCATTCCATTTCCCTACATGATGAGAGCGGACAAATGGAGGACATCAAGAAGTATATCAGGTCTGTTGTAAACACGGATCCGAAGATGCGAAGATGGACGGCAGCCGACAGGGAACTGGTCATTGATGTACTCATAAAGAAATCTGACGGCATGTAAGCATCAACGCTCTGGATATTCAGAATTCTTGCTCATCTCCCATATAGGTTCCAGTGGGTTTATTGTCAGATCGCCTACCTTCGGGGCTGCCTTCCAGGACGCATCCGGCACGCTCTGGACGAACTACCAGAGACGCTTGATGGGACATACGACCGCACCTTGCGAGATATCGATAAGGCAAACTGGGAATTTGCCCACCGCCTCCTTCAATGTGTCGCGGTGGCTTTTCGCCCACTCCGTGTCGAAGAACTAGCAGAGATACTTTCATTTGACTTCAAGACAGGACCAATTCCGAGATTCCACGAGGGTTGGCGCCTTGGAGATCCAATTGATGCCGTGTTGTCTACAACGTCCAGCTTACTTGCCATTGTCGACGACTGGGGTTCCCCAGTTATCCAATTCTCTCACTTTTCGGTCAAGGAGTTCATAACATCTACCCGCCTCGCCGAAACAAATGACGTCATTTGCCGCCATTATCATATTTCCATGACGACCGCTCATACACTTATCGCACAAGCCTGCCTCGGTATTCTTCTTCACCTGGATATAAACGTCGTCACCCGAGACAGCCTAGGGGAGTATCCTCTTGTTGAATATGCTGCCAGGCACTGGTTCGACCATGCGCGGTTTGAGGGTGTATCGGGAAACGTTGAAGACGGGATGAAACGCCTTTTTGACCCGAGCAAACCACATCTAGCGATCTGGGTCTGGATTTACGACCCGGAATGGTCTGGGTGGGACCAGGGAAGTGCGCCAGAAAGGCCGTTGCAACCCAGGGGATCCCCCCTGCATTACGCTGTGGTTTGCGGTTTACACACCATTGTGAAGTTCCTGGCTATTAAACATGCACAAGACCTGCACTCACGGTGCTTCGATGGCGCGTTAACTCCATTGCATCTAGCGGCGCGAGAGGGACATGGGGACGTCGCTCGCGTCCTTCTCGAGCAAGACGCGGATATTGCAGCCCAGATTAACGACGGGTCAACTCCATTGCATCTGGCGTCGCAGGAGGGACATAAGGAAGTCACTCGCTCGCTTCTCGAGTGCGGCGCGGATGTAACAGCCCAAACCAATTTTGGATCAACTCCATTGCATCTAGCGTTGGAACTGGGACATGGGGATGTCGCTCGCTTACTTCTTGAGCATGGCGCGGATGCAACAATCCAGACCAACGACGGGTCCACTCCATTACATCTATCGTTGGGATCGCAATTTACTCGGGCATCTGTGGAAACCGTTCGCCTACTTCTCGAGCACGACGCGGATGCAACAACCCAGACCAGCGACGGGTCAACTCCATTACATCGTGCGGCGCAATCCGGATCTAAGGAAGTCGCTCACTTGCTCCTTGAGCACGGCGCGGATGTAAAAGCCCAAACCGATGACGGGTCAACTCCATTGCATCTAGCGTCGGAACTGAGACATGGGGATGTCGTTCGCTCGCTTCTTGAGCATGGCGCGGATGCAACAACCCAGACAAACGACGGGTCAACTCCATTGCATCTCGCGGCGCAATCCGGATCTAAGGAAGTCGCTCGCTCGCTTCTTGAGCATGGCGCGGATGTAACAGCCCAAACCAATGACGGGTCAACTCCATTGCATCTAGCGTCGCAACAGGGACATGAGGAAGTCGCTCGCTTGCTCCTCGAACATGACGCGGATGCAACAGTCCAGGCCTGTGACGGGTCATCTCCGTTGCATCTGGCGTTGGAATGGGGATCTGAGAAAGTAGTTGGCCTGCTTCTCAGGCATGGCGTGGATTCAACAACTCTGACCAACGACGGATCAACTCCTTTGCATCTAGCGTCGCAACGGGGATATGAGGAACTCACATCCTTACTTCTCGAGCAGAATGCGGATGCAAAAGCTCAGACCAACGACGGATCAACTCCTTTGCATCTGGCGTCGCATGGCGGATACGAGGAAATCGCTTTTTTACTTCTTGCGTATGGTGCGCAAGCGACTGCTCGGACCAACGATGGGTCAACTCCATTGCACCTGGCATCGGAGAAAGGACATGGCCGAGTTGCTTACCTGCTCCTCGAACATGGCGCGGATGCAAAAGCCCAGACCAACGATGGATTAACTCCATTGCATATCGCGTCGCAGAGGGGAATTGAGGAAGTTGTTATCTTACTTCTTGAGCGCGGTGCGGATGCAACGGCCGAGAGCCACGATGGATCAACTCCATTGTCCCTAGGATTGAAATGGGGACGAGATGCAGTCACATGCTTACTTCTCCAGCACTGCAATTAGGATAGCTGCATTGTAAATAAAGTCTTTGCCCGAGACCAAAAAAAATTGAGATAAAAATGGCGTGAGACGACGTGGGCCGGGATCAAAGTGGGCTTGTCTTCTTGCGATGTAGGATGGCGCTGGAAGGTAGCGGGCCTTTGCCAGTGAGTCAGTGACGTGCTCTATTTGAAGTGTGGATGGGACGGTAACTGAACATCATGACATGCCACCATGACGTTGGGTTCCTGGCAGCTGAATAAAATTAGCTCCTTCCGTTGGACTAAATGCGCGAGCGCGTGGCGGTCTCAATATAAATAAAAATGCTATATCGTATTGGAAATAAGAGGAAGTCCGAAGCGAGTGAATACCAAACAAAAGAGGGACGCGAGTGAGATAGGAAGGGGTCGGGACTGGGGCGCTCTGGACGGCCTCAGAATGTGAAAATTGAAAGGGTATATGCGCCGGCGTGGTCTATGCAAGCGTAGCCGGACTTGTCCACCTTACATCCTCCACTTACTCTACACGGATAATTTTATGCAGAGGTCGCGAGCTTTTCAGGGGCGGAAATCCAAAAAAGAGTCCCATACACTGCACGGTCCATCCTGTTTATGGAACGAGAAATCCATAAATAAATAAACGAACTGAATTTTACATCATCATTTCGCGTGCTTACCGTGGAATTAGGTTGAACAGGTTGGACAAAATCTCCAAAGCCCACGTTTCCTTGATACGCAATTTTAGCAAGGGTGGGAGAACATGCATTCCCCGAAACCTCGGGTTCGTACGCGGGCCAATGAGGCGCCGGCGACGAGTTTGGATTTTTGGCAAAGTTTGCGAATGCAGTCTGGAGGCTTTGCGAGAGCTCTACTTCTGCAGAGGTGGCCGTCGATCTGTTGAATGTTCCGAAAAGAATGGACACTAACGAAATGGTAAAGGTATGATGATGACATTGTAAAAAAAACTTGTTATTATGGTAAACGGGACATGAGGTGACTTACATTCTGAGCCGTGCCACGCCCCCAAATTGGGGAAGGGCTGCAAATTGGCGAATGTTGCACCTATATGCATATGTAGATCAGTACACTGCCTCTCAGAGGAACTGCTGTGCGCGTACCGTAAGTATACCGGTACACATTCCTGATCCCAGATGAGACAAATGCATCGCTCCACAGTTTTGCGGGACTTTTTGAGAGCACGATTGCCACTCGTTATTTCCTTTCATATTAAACCAAAAAAATGGACGCACCACCGGAATACCATATCACGCTCAATGCTAGCGATTACTTGTGGGTCGCTCAACCCAGGGTATAACGCCCGTACATTATCGGGGGGTATGGAGCCTGCAACTGAACCAAACCGGCCTGTGAGAAATTCAGAAATACTCAGAGACGTATTATACGTCTGGGCAGTGCCGTCGTTTTCCATATTCCCGAGTAGAATGGGCACACGGGCAATCTGGCCCGTGCGAATGCGCTGCAGCGGGTCGTCAAGGAATGTTACGCTACCAATGACATGAGTACCTCCTCTTAGGTAGGATAGAACACGTACTTGTCGACCGCTGAAGTAAACAAGCCACTGTTGGGACCGTTCGTATAGGCTCGTATAGTGGAAGCTGGGACATTGCGGAGGCACTGTAGCCGCTGCGGGCCTGGTGTCTGCGCACATCCCATCGCAGTCGCAAACGCATCGAATATCGAGAAGTTAAGTACTGGGGAATTAGAAACTTTCGCGCCGGATAACATGATGCCAGCACGAAATGGTGGAGGAACATCCGGCTTCCGGCGGGTAATGGCCAGTGAGACGGACCAAGACCCTGCAGATTGGCCCTGCAATACCAAAGTCAGCTATGGTGTGATGGCGCGCATCTCTTGGGAACCATAAGCACCATGATTGTTACCATGTTCTTGTCTCCCCCGAACTGGGCAATGTTGTCTTGTACCCAGGCGAGCGCAAGTTCCTGGTCGAGAAGACCGAGGTTGTTATTCGGAGCAGAAATTTCCTGTGACGTTGGGAAACCGAAAACGTTTGTGCGGTAGTTGAAAGACACCAAGATGACGTCTTGATTTTTTGCGAAGGACGTGCCATCATATATCGGAAGTGATGCCGTGCCAAATTCAAACACTCTGCAAGACGGGGTTCAAACTGACCAGTCTAAAAAGGGAAAAGGATAATAATTCTCACCCGCCGTAGAACCAGACGATGACCGGTTTCAAAGGGCCCGATATACTAGTACTAGATGCAGGGGCCCAAACATTCCTACAGGGACCCATTGGCTATTTTCGAGATGAATTCATGAGTGAGCTCACAAGTAAAGGCAATCCTCGTTTTCGGCTGGCACAGGTGTATTATACAGGTCCTCGACGAAAGCTTGCCCTTGAACAGAAAATTGCTGAACGCATGATGGGCCAACGGAAGTCGCATTCTGAATGTCAGAAGAAACAAATGCCACTGGAGGTTCCCAGCGTAAATCTCCAACAGGAGGGTGTGCAAAGCGCTAAGCAAAAAGTCTCAGTTATGTTACTCCAGACGCGCTATAGTGGGTATCTTACGATTCCCTTGAAGGATGCCACTAGTCCGGTGCATTACTTGGGGTGAATAAGGCGACAAAGTGTAGAGGGAACACATACCTCCGTCAGCTTGGGTTCCTAATAGTCGACCAGAGGTTGTATTAACAGTAACGGTTTGCGACCATACTTGGATGATGAAGAAGGGAAGAATAACTAGAAACATCATCATGATGGGACGTACGATGAAGGAGGAGGAAGTGGGTATTGCCATATTGGGGCCATTTTATAACATGTGAGCGTCCCGGTATACTGTTATAAACCGCGCCCTAAGAGCCGCCATCTATTGAATAACTTACAGTGAGATACCTACTGCTCCCGTCCCAAGGATGTTACAGTATGTACCACGCAGGCATTTTCCAACGAATTCAAATCAGTTGCAAAAATCCGACCAATCAGATCTCGCAAAATAGCCGACTGAATTGGATTTACATTACCTAAGTTACTGCACCCGCTAGAAATTCAAATCAGTTGATAATATGAAAATATCTGACCAATCAGATCTCGCAAAATAGCGACTGGAACTTTCGAACTGATCCCGCGCCCGGATTTGATAGTTGCCGATTTGAACGTTCCGTTCCTCCGATTAGCTCTGCCGGAAATTTCAAAGCTCCCTTTTCAAACTGCTCCCGCGCCCGGATTTCAAGGCTGCTGTTTTTGTTGCGACATGTACATGAAAGAGAATACGATAACTATCGTAACAATCAGCTCCTTTTCCCCATGCCTGGACAGAGACTTTTTGCAATGATCACACTGGCAAGATGATGTGGCTTCATCATCTTGCCAGTGTGATCATTGCAAAAAGTGGTTGAAAGGGAACTCGATCGGACAAGTCCTGGTTCGAAGGATGGTCTTAGCTCCCCAACAGCATGGACAGTTCCCACAGCCCCTGCCTAACACCTATTATAACCGTCCGCCGAGCCACCACCTGGCACTCTGGACGAACAGTGAAACACGAACTTGAATATTACTTCCAAACTCTTAACCGCCGTGCTGTTCGTCCATCACGTCACATCCATCGATTATCAAAATATCGATTGACAACATATCCGAGGAAGTACAGCACCTGAAAAGAGCGATGCATGCAGAATCTGCGTAGCCAAGGCGGGAACAAGATTTATGTGCTCATCGATGACGCACTCGTAGCCACCTGCCCGAGAGGTAACTTGAATTTTATGGTCGGGAGACTCAGAGAGTGAGGTTAAAGTGAAGAAGGCGCCACAATGTAGCCCGAGACCCAGTGCGCGAGCTTCGTCGACATTGAGATGGCCGTAGACGTGGAAAAGAGACAGGCTATGGATGGTTGAAGACATCGCTCATGCGCAAGATGTATGCATGGATCTTGACTTCGCTTTGGACCAAGCATGAGGATCCAGTCGCAGTTAGGCTTTAACACGAAGCCGAGCCAGATGCTAAATGGACTAGAGATGCTGGGAGAGTTTCTCACACGCAAATACTCAACAAGGAGGAGTCGGATCTTCTGCTGGGCAGGGACCTGCATGTTTGAGAGCAGCTTTTACGCGGCGGCCGGGATTTTCATCGGTGCAAGAGAAGGCCTGTGCCGCAAAGTAATGAGGAGATAGAGGAGAAAGGAGCCGTTGGGCGGCTTATCACGGCATTGAGGAGGACGCTGGTCTTTGCGTAATCATTATACAAGGTTCCAATGAGTCGACTACAACTTGAACTTGAATCGTGTCGAAGATTGAAAATGGCATCATCGACTTTTGAACCAGGGTGGGGGGGTACTACTGTATGTACGCAATAGAACAGAGCGGAGGAACGCCTTTGCTTTCTCGAGCACATCCAAGCCGTAACCCCCATAAGATGTCCGCTGAGATCTTGCTGATCCGAGTCATTTCAGACTAGCAAAAGAATGGTGCACATGGCCATAACGCTGAAGCAAACGCAGACGCACAGTGAACATAACTTCGATCCGGTCCGGGCGTTGCCGTTGCGTCTTGTCGTCTTCGTTTGGTCTGAAAAGGTCGTCAAAAACACTTTTAGAGTGCGTTTGGCGTAAATGTTTTCGCGCGTGGCACCAAATATCGAATCACGCCGCGGAAATCTGCAGCATAGTGACCGTTCGGGATTCGTCTCCTTAACAAAATGCGGAACCCCCGCCAAAAATAAAAACAGGTCTGGACCTGGGGCCGTGGCCATCAGGAAAACTCAGACTCAAGCAGGTCCATTCTCTTAGAACTTGCTTGACCCAAGCGAATTAATTGTGCTAAGAACGCGTCAAGCAACCAGACAATTGGCGGTGGCGCGATGAGTTCTGGCGCGAACAGGATCCTCGACATCTCCTCTGCGTGGTCAGTAGAAGGTAGTGGAGGCAGGCGAGGTGGTACATCTGGATGCGTGCGCGCAACACGCTCGGTCGTCGTGAGGTTATTTAGCGTTTCGGTCGCTAAAAGAGCGCAGATGATGAGTGAATCAAAATTAAGAGACAAAAATGGATGATGACGACGTACGTTGCAACGTTGTGGTATTGGTCCATGCTGTTGGTATCGCGCGAAGGCGCGACCGCGAGCATCGTGGACATCGTCTCAATACAGAGGCGAACGACCCGCTTGTTCACGCCGCGCGTCCAGAGCTGACGACGCTTGTGCTCCCTTCTTCCAGCACGGCAGGGTTACCCGGCTGTGCCGCCTTCCGGAATGACTCGAGGGCGTGTTGAGAGACTGGCCTGAGGGCCGACCCGGTCGCAAGTTGATGTTGAGGCCATGTTGCGGCCATGACACATTGACAGTGTGTGTGGACAAGAGGGAGAGGTGGAGCAGCAGTGACAGTGGGCATTGGATTCAGGCAGTACTGTAGCATGAACTCAGTGTATTCACGCTACGGGCCGACGTCACCAGAGGATGATTGCGAGAGGCTTGAGGCGGCGTGGGAATGTTACCGCCTACCAAATCTCGCGTAACCGTGGTTGCCACCACACTGCCAGCCCGAGGTCATATTTGCACGCATCAATGCAGTGGACACAGGTGGCGGTTGATGGAAAATCAGGGATGCGACTCAAGCATCAAGTTGCCAGTTAGTACAAGGCTGTACATCCCCACTGCATCAGGGCATGGGAAATCGCCGGTGTATTGCTGCGATGCGCGGCCTCCGAGTCAGGTTGGACCATCAGTTGAACGGTCCAGCTTGGTTTAGGCCTCAGGGAGGTCCAGGCGCTGGTGGCTGTCAAGATGGATCGCGGATGCAATAACTTAGAGTGCGTTCGGCGCATTTTGACCCACGGAATTTTGTGGCAAATTTCCGCTGCCGACCACCCTGTCGGCAGCGGCAACGTTTCCGTAGTTTTCGAAAAGTTCTATTGGGCGTTCGGTGAAAAAGACATAAAATTTCCGAGTCGTTTCGATTTATGACAAAGCGTTACAACACGTGAGCAGTGTGACGATATGTGAGACTGCGCTCGTCACCTTCCATTGTCCAACCCAACTCTCCCTGTAGCGCAAGACACGCGCCGCGCAAGCTCCTCTTAACGTGTGTAACCCCAACAGTGACACAGTCAAGGGAAGGACGACACACGGACAACTCGCAAGGGCGCCGAAGAGTGCGTGCAGCCACCAACGCACCATCATACCGAGCATCTAGGAGAGTTCCTGGCGTGGCCACCAACTCTGAGTCTCCACGCTCGACACTCCCTTACCTAGCGCGACACTGATACGCCGGAGCCCCCAGAGCATGCGGAAATGCATGTACTCCGGCACTCCGGCCGCGATCCTCACAGCACTCACCTCACTCTCCAGCACGCTTTCTGGCGCTTTCTCGCGCTCGGGCAATGACATCATTCCTAGGTCATTTGTAGTGTTTTGGTTTCCTTTTACCTTACTACTGTCCCTTGGACTGTCACCCTACTATATAGTTCATGTAATTACATTATAGAGAAAAAGAACAGATTTCCCCCTTTCCCCCTCGAGTGACTCGACTCCATAGAGCTCAGTGTAGCTCTCCCTCGCCCTCCAGAGTGTGCCGCACGCGTCCGCGGCCTTAGAAATTCCGGAGGAGCGTAAAGTAGCTCAGTGCGGTCCCAGTCGCGAAGTAGCAAAGCGCGCACAGGCGTGCGCGACCAGCATCGATTGCCATTCTTCCGGCTCAGTGCAGCCTTTCCTTCCTGTTCCCGGCATCGCTGCACCCATGCGCGGCCTTAGCTACGCAAGTCCCACGCGTATCAGACCTAGAAGGGCACCCTTTCAAGTTTCTGTATTCCGCGGAGGCCTGCGCGACCAGCTGCGTCGCTTCACACTTCCTACTACTTGCACGCCGACCCCCGCACATTAATGGAATCCAAAAAAAACTGAACCTCCACATTAGAACTAAGGCAGCGCACAAAGCTTAACTTCTCCATTATATGGAGAAGCTCAAAAAAGTAAGTTTAGCTCTCGGAGGGACATAAAGTGATGTAAAGTACACAGAGTATGAGCGTGAGATATCGGCTAATGCCGTGATCGCTACATATCTAGATAACAGGTAATTTATCGTGTTACAGAGCTGTAACTGGACGTCACGTCACGCGTGCGGGTGCGGCAACTTTTTTCGGAACAGGTCTGGACCTATTCCGAAATTTGGCAGGGCACCCGCACTATTCCGCACCCGCATTTTTCCGAAAAAAGTGACGCCGAACGGTCCACTTTCCGCAGATTTCCGCAGTCTCCCCAATTCCGAACTTTTGGCTGATGCCGCGCGCGGAAACATTTGCGCCGAACGCACTCTTACTCTGAGTCCCTATTATATAAATTGTTACTGTAACTCCCGATGTTTTATCTAGCTCTTTTGCTCACCGTGAAGTTACCGGGTACTGGATAGTGCGTGTGCCCTTTTCTTCACTCGTAACAGGCTAACCCATAACTCCTCCAAACTTTAGCCCTTTTCGTTTCTTCTAGACTTTGCGTCCATTTTCATTGTTTTGTTGCCGTACACTTTACTGGTGCCTTGACCGTTCAAGATATACTCGACGTCAAACATCCCTCAAATGCACCGGTATAGGATACTTGCTCAAATCTCTCACATCCTTTCCATTCTCAACCTCGTCCTCGCTGCTCCTATAGTAGTGCAGGGGATACATGAGGCACGCGCCGATGAGATGGTCGTAGCAGAGGATGTAGTAGCCATGCCGAAGAAGTGGCGCGAGTTAGAGGCAGCATCGGACAGGTCGGTGTCTCCGCGGTCCATCCTGGACGCTATAGCATCTCCACAACATTCGTCTTCGTCGGACGGGTCGACGTCTTCGGGCTATCCTGCCCCGTATTTGTCGTCGGATTCGTCGGTCTCAGGCTATTCGTGGTTGTTGGACAGGCCGCCGCGTCTGAGTCCAGACCTTTCTGCGTCGTTGCATGAGTCGGCATCTCCTCACCCTTCAAGTTCAGGGTCACCGGAGCCACCTCCATGGTGGTTGCAACGGCTGGAATCTCCTCACCATCACCCTTCAAGTGCAGGATCATCGGAGATACCACTTCTAGAGTGGTTGCCAGAGTTCGCACCGGAGGAGATACCACCATCTCCTCCAGCGTGGTTGTAAGCTCTCTATCACCCTTCAAGTTCAGAGATACTACCATCGTCTCCGCAATTTACGGAGTCGGATCGGGGGACGACTGAGACCTATTCCCCGCCGGGCCAGTTTACGCCTTCGCACCATCCGTTGTCGTCGACGGATTTGTATATCGACGAGCCGATGCCTACACGATATTCGTTGGCCTCAGGCGGGTCACTGTCTTCGGCATCGGACGGTTCGGTGCCTTCGCACCATTCAATGTCGGAGGTGCTAGCGCCATCACACCATTTGACACCGGATGGGCCGCCGCCCTCGCCTTCTTCACCGCCAACTGAGACGACCCCAGACAATGCGGAGTTGTTTAACAAAAATATGATGAAAAACCTCAAGATTGTTGCCGGCGTGGCTATCGTTGGTGGCGTCATCGCCGGTATTACGGGTTCACAGATCAAACACCGTGATTTCCAAGACAGTTGACCCTGGCGGGTACGTTCTGCTTCCTCCCACCTCTACATTAATGATCCGAGTGACAAATATTTTGACTTATAATCTTCTTCAGTTCAAGGGTTGAGCATCTTGACACTCGCATCTTCACAATAACTCACAATTTGAGTGACCACCTCCAGGATCAAGAGGAAATGCTGTGCGTTATCTTGCTATTCTGAGGGAGGCTAGGGATGATGCAGGCTAGGTTGGTCTTTGTTGCTTCGTACTGTTTCGCTGCTCCTTACAATACTGTATCACCTCCTTATTCTCAGTGTCTCTCCTATTTCTCCCTCCTTCTTTTGCCCTTTTTGTTTCCTCTGATGGTACGACACTCATGTCTTACGCACGTACTAGTGCTCTAATGGATGCGTGATCCCTTTCCCCTTTTAGTTATAACAGGACTTCCTTTCCGGGTTACCTACATGATTTACTTACGATTAGCTGTCCCACTCACTGCAGTCTCATGTCTCAATTAGTATTGTAGCCTCACTGCGAGCTGTTCAAGCAAATGCAGCTACTAATTATGAGTGATTTAAGTATTACAGTAACAGCATTGAAAGTCATTAGAAAATAGACTTATACTATAATTGACTCGAAAGCTGAGTTCTTTGTTGTTACAGGCTAATTGGACAAAAAGACGCGGGCCATCCTTTATGGAATCCGCTGTAACAAGGTTTCCTTCCAGCTCAGAACCTAAAATTAGCACCTCCAGAGAGTGTCACATCGTAGAACTACTAGTAGCAGACCCTGACTGGCCAATGACTCGGAATCGGTAGACATTTTATCAATCTCTCCTTACCAAGATATCCAGTACCAAATCAGGAAAAACAAATTTTGCTAGCGAGCACTAGCGAGGGATAATTTCGCTTAATTTGGTAAGTCCATTTCAAATTATTCCTTGCTAATCCTCGCTAGCACTTGCTAACAAAATCCGTTTTTCCTGATGCATGTAAGATGATGTTAACTTGAAAGCTACCCCGAGTTCCTATCCATTCAAACTCGTCAAATTACATTGTGCGGAGTGCACGATTCCTGGCAGCCATCCTCGAACTGCCTTTAGTTCATATCATTATACCCGTGCCAGGGGTGCAAAGTCCCAATACATCGAGCCCCTTTTATCGCAGCGTAACGTACATGCTAGAGGATCGTTTTGTAGGATGTATGTTTGGTTCAGTATCATCGCTGTCTTGTAACATCATACGCTCAAAAAGTACAACCAGAAAGACATTGTTATCAACAACCTGACAGAGAAACAGACCAGGAAAGAATCGTGAGTAATTCCTTTTTATTGTAAGTTGGAGAGGTACGAGGTTCCGAGTGGGGTGACCAAGTCCCGAGGCTCCGTTCTGGCAAAAAAACGGCCACGAAAAAACTTGCCAAAAAACGTGATTCAATGACCACCACCGCTACCTTCGCTTGCAGTTATAGCGTATTCGTGTTTCATAGGGTCCCAACCATCAGCCCAGCTCGGTTTGCCGCGCCGTCCGCGCAGTATGCCCTCACGTATTGCGTGCGGGTTAGAAAACGCGGGCTGGGGAGGGAAGTCATGTGAACGTAAAGCAGGGTTACTAAGAGAGTGAACATCATCAGTCAATGCCGCCGTCATCGCGTGCGATGAGAATATGAACGAGGGGAAACAACACGTACTTGGCTGTGAGCGTCGGCCCGAGTGCGAGCCTGGCAAAATTGGTCGGGAAGAGTGGATTGCCAGGCCCACGCTCGCCCGCCATATCGTACGCCTCGCTGCTTGCGTTCGACGCCGCATAAGTCCACCTCCTCTTAGGCGGCGAAGAAGCGACTTGAGTCGATTGATGCTGTGCTATAGACGACACGGACGAAGTACGCGACAGCGACGTGGGCACGATCTGACCAGACTCAGTCGCGAAGAGACCCGGTAAGGCAGGCCCGGTCGAAATGCACAAGCCCTGTATAATACCTCGCGGGGGCGGCGAGGAAGAAACGGGCTCAGCGGTAGGCGTCGCGTCGCCTTCGTTCTGTTCAGATTCCTCTCGGACATCCTCGGATATATCGTGCATGCGGTGACCGCCAGGGCGTGTTGGTGGATGGTCGTGTTCGGCCGTGGGCGAGGTGGTCACGAGTACCGGTTCGATAGATAATGCAGAGATATCAGGAGAGCCCCCAGCAGGAACTGACACATTGGACTCTGACACATGGTCTGGCGTCGGCTGGGGTTCCGCATGGAAATCCTGAATGGGACTTTCAGTAAATCGCGTTCCAGGATCCGACGAATGGTCTAATTTCAGGTTTTTGAATATCAAGGG
Source organism: Russula emetica (assembly GCA_015178925.1). Classification (NCBI taxonomy): domain Eukaryota; kingdom Fungi; phylum Basidiomycota; class Agaricomycetes; order Russulales; family Russulaceae; genus Russula; species Russula emetica. Next base: position 350,150 of record WHVC01000031.1, on the reverse strand, counting down.
GTCATCGACAGTATAAGGATCCCTCTCGAAACCATCAGGATCAAGTTCCGGAGGTGCTCCCAGCGCGCCCTTGATTCGTTCCCAAATGAGCTCGCTTCGATAGAGGACACAGCGACGAATGAGGCCAACCCAAAGCTCATCCGGGGCAACGTCACGGTCGACTTGCTTGACCCAATAATCGAGTTGGGCAAAAGACCATTGCCTTGGGTCCGTCTCAAACACCGATTCGTCTGTTACGGGAGATTCCGGAACCGACTTTGACGGAAATGTCTGTGCGAGGAGAGCGAGTAACCTTGCGCCCGGTTGCGGGGACGTAAAGAGGGCCCAGACTTCCTGAGTGCGATCCACAAAAGGAAGGAATACGTCATCCGGAATTGCGGTGAATGAATTGCGACCCGATCCGGATGTTGCCGTAAGTGATCCACCAGGCGTACGGGGAGAGGCGGGTGCGGACTGTGGATGACAGGACTGCTGAGCGAGTGAGACGAGCTGGTCCGCGGAGAGACGTGGCTTCGGTGCAGAAGGACGTCGATGCAAGCTGTGACCATGTCCGTGAGTGGGACTTCCCGACTGCCGTCCAGGTCCCGAGGACGAGCCTGGCGGAGCAAAAGAGCCCGAAGCGAAGCTCATGCGCGTGTTCTCGCCCTTCCCCGTGCCGTGGCTTCCGAGGCGCCTATGTGTATTCTGGGAATGTGCGCCGAATCCGACGTGTCGACGGTGCTGAGGGGAAGGAGGCTGCTCATCGAGCTGGATTGGAGGTGTTGGGTTGACGCGCACGATTGTCAGTTTACAGGTTGTCGTTCGGCTGGGGTTCATGTTGAGCTCGAGGTGATTTCCCCAGGGATCCCCAGCACTGGTAGAGCCTCTGCGATGCTGGACGCGATGGGACTGAATGGAGCTGGAGGGCCCACTAAGTGACGGCGGGGAATGCGGAGGACTGGTAGGGGGAGACACAGCTGTCCGGGACATGATGGTGGTTGAGAGAGAACACGAGCATGGTTGGGATCACCAGAATGCGACGGAAAGGAACAGCGTTGACTCCATTACGGGGCCAGGTGACCAACTGACCAGAGCGAGAATGGCGGCCATTCGCCGGCTCAACCCAATAATTGAATTGGGTTGAATCCAGGCCCTCGATTCCAGATCACACATGCGACTTTCAGAGTCACAAAAAACGTCTTCCTTAGTTGCCCCATGGGCGGTCTCGAATGAGCCATACGGTTTCAAAGGTGTGCGCCGCATAGAATTCCGAGTACAGTACGGTGTACTTATAGAGGGCCGAGGGCAGTTTCACGTACTTGATGGACGTTCTTAATGGAGATGGACCGATGAATCAGGTAAGATCAATGTGCTATATTGTATTTGGTCTCTCCCGCCAACTTGAAGTGTCAATTCAAACCATCATCGATCCTCCCCTCCCGTCCCCGACTAGGGCCCGACTCCCCGTCCTGTGTGACAGTATTATAGAAGTTTTATGATTGCTACCGACACGAATAGTTCGCCCTTGAAAGGACGAGACCATTAACCAATGAGCAGACGTCGCTATCAGTGTGGCGCCATCAGGTGTGGCACTTGCATATTCCATTCAAGCCCTCGGGAAAAAGAAGCTTCGTAGTTCGTGTACCGCGGACAAACTGACCCAACTTTCTGGCTTTCCGCCCCTCCTCAACACAAGGCCACTTCTTCTGTGTGCTGTGGCCCATATTCACCAGCTGTCCGCGGGACCAGGTACCATTCACCGGGTTCTGGATGGGTTCTGGATGTCTTCGAATGTCTCTGCACCTCGTTTTATGACACAATTATTTAGGAAACTTCCTATCATACTGCATCCATGCTAGCATGCATGTACGGTGCCGTCACAGTCTTATATTGTACATTTCCGTACTTTGCTTGCTGTCACCTGCGGCCCCTATTCTGTATCGTACCATGAGCTCTTCATAAATGCCAGCGGTTTTATGCCCGACTGGAGTAGTACTCATCTTGCCCTGCCCGTGGACCATGTTTGCGTTCCACGGAGTTGTGCGTTATGTTTCCCCTTGTGAGAAACATAGAGTTAACTTATCTTTGAATAGGTGCCCCTGTTCCCTATTCAATACAATATACAGCCCACGGTAGGTGAGAGTGAGAAGAAGTGGATGTCATTCGTTGTCACCGCGGGCCAGAGAAAGCAATTCCATAAAAGGAAGGAAGGTCGGGTGAAGCCATGCGCGTTGTCTGCCAGTGACGCAGACAGTCAGGCTTGCGAGTTACAAATGTCCTCGTTCGAAAAGGTCGTCAAAAACGCCTGCAAACCAAAGCCTGCTCCTCCCAAATCAAAGGTCAGCACCCCTCGTTATTGCCATCCTGCGTCTCTGCCTCACCCCTCTTCCAACAGTACATCGACCCCATCATTGCAGCCACATGGTCTGACGACGGTGCCATCCATGACGTCTGCAGAGCCCTCGCTCCCCGTTTTCGGGAGCCAAATTCCATCGTCAGTTCTCTCATCTCGTGAGCCGTCGAAACCCCCGGTGGGCTGACACCTCGTCAGGTGGTGTTCAAAGCGCTCATCGTTCTCCATACCATGATTCGGAACGGCGCAACAGACAATGTACTTCAGTATTTGTCTTCTTCGGAGGTTTTACGATTAAAGAATGTGGTCGGTGGTCAATGGGAAGGTATGTCTTATGTGTTTTGCTTTATTCTTGGTGCCGGACCGAACCAGCTCATACTTTCATTTCAGGATATAATGCACCCACAAATCTCCAGCATTACGCTCTTTACCTGGACACCCGCATACGTTCATACCGCGAGCTGAAGCATGATGCTATCCGTGTCCAGTCTGAAACAAACCGTGACCTACGTTTATCCATGTCCCTCGAAGACGATGCACGTCAGAACCGTAAACTTTCACCTGAAGAGTTTCAAGGGACTGGCAGCTCGAGGAGAAAGACAATTATGGGCCGCAAACTCCGAGTCATGACAGTAGAGAAGGGTCTGCTGCGAGAGACCAAAGTAGTTCAGAAGTTGTTGGACGCACTTCTGGAATGCAGAGTGAGTTAAAACCTCATGGGCGATTCCTTTTCTTGGAGCTCACGTGGTTATACTTAGTTTTACCTGGATGACCTGGAGGATCAGCTAACAACTGCAGCACTACGGATGCTAGTCAAGGATCTCCTTATCCTCTTTCAGGCGGTTAATGAAGGAGTCATCAATGTTCTAGGTAAGCGCTGTGGCCGAGCGTCTCGAGAGCGCTTATCTTTACTCGACTCAATTAGAGCATTACTTCGAGATGTCGCATGTCGATGCCGAACAAGCTCTCGTTGTCTATCGACATTTTTGCAAACAAGCGGATCAAGCAGTCGAATTTCTCGGCGTGGCAAAAAAGCTTCAAAATATCGTCAATGTACCCATCCCGAGTTTAAAACATGTAACGTCGACAATATCACTTACCCGATGTTTCACCCACATCTTTTCACGCAGGCACCCGTCTCCCTTGTGGCGGCCTTGGAGCAGTATTTGAATGATCCAAATTTCGAGCAAAACAGGATTGAGTACAAGGCGAACAAGGATGCTGCGGATAGGAGCCTAAAGAATGGTCGGAGCGTTTTGAAGAAAGCGGAAATCGGTAAGCACCTCACTGGGGTTATCTAATAGCAATGTGTTCATACGTTACTGCCCGCATAAGCCTCATCTACCACGGCGGCAACAGCTCCTGAGAGTTCAAGTTCGAAGGAAACGCCAAAGGTCGAAACGGCAAAGGCTTTGACGGACTTTTTCGAAGCCATCGAAAATGAACGGACAACTATTTTTAATCCGCAATCTGGAAGGTGCGTACTGTTTACTACTGTAGATCGCCTCTCGGGTCTCATCAGTTTCGTCGCCAGCTTGCCATCCGCCCAATTCCAACAGGCAAATTTCAACCCTTTCCAAGCTGCGGGGACTTCAGCAGGTTCCGCGACAAACCCCTTCCCACAGTTCCAAGCCCAGCCTCAACCGACTGGCGTCCTGCAACCTCAGTTCACTGCTGTGCCTGGCGCCCCTCAGCACTCGTCGAACCCTTTCCCGACATCCCCTAATGCTCTTCAATCACAGATGACTGGCGCAAACCCTTTCCGCGCAAGTTCCTTACCCATGCAATCCGTGGGGCTTTCACCATTTGGCCAGACGAACCCACCTCCACCGGTGCCGATGGTTCCGAACCCTTTTTCGGCACAAAATGGCTTGCTTGGGACCAACCCCTTCCCGGCAAGTCCAAGTATGCACCCTACAAATCCATTCCCTAGTACCGGACAGACAATGAACCCATTCCCCGCCGCAGCGAACGCAAATCCATTCACTGTACCGATGAACAATTCTGCCCCAAATGTGACGAGTCCAAACCAGTTTCCCTCTCCGAGTTCGAATCCATTCCCCACCCAATCGCCGACTGTCTCCCAACCCTTTCCCTTTTTGCCCCCCAGCCAGCCCATTTTTGCGAACCTTTCCAATCCGATTATACCTGCGCAGACGTCTAATCTTACCGGACCAGCTTTTGGACCTGTGCCTGCCCGCCCAGCCTCGACACCTCTCACCCATGCGAAACCTTCCTCCCCGCCTCCACTGCCCCTCAAATCTCACCAAACTGGTTCACGCAACCCGTTCGGCGTGCCCAAGGCTCCATCACCTCCACCGGTTCCCCGCGCGCCTACGCTATTCGAGCTTGGGAAGGGCGCGTACCAGTCCCAACCGCAGTCACAAAGCCCGGTGCAGGTCAAACCCCAACAAACAGGTTTCCCAACTACCACTTTCTCGAGTGTTGCTTCCACGTTCATTACTGGTGGTACTAGCGGTGCACAGGCACCTCAGCCTACGACTTCGCCGTTCACTTCCTTAGGCTCATCAAGTACGAGCGCTTCGACACCCACGACGACGGCCACGGGGTCTACTTTCTCTGATTCACTTCTCAGCTCGTTCGGCGTGCAGCCCACGGGCAGTACTGCGCTGTCAAGCCAGCCAACTGGCGCACCGTTGCGCCCACAAGCGACAGGCTTTAATGGGGGCGTCAAGGCCTTCAAGCCGACTTCATCCTTCGGCGCATCGCTTCTCGAGGCACTGCCTCCAATTCCGCAGTCCGAAGCGACGACACCTGCAGCTTCGGCTTCAGTATCACCCCCAGCTTGGACTAGTGGAACTAATGGCGTCAGTGCACCCGGGGGAGTGGGTCTCGGCGCGGGTTTCGGCGGTGTAACCTCGTCGACGACTGGTTTTGGGACAGTAACAAGTGGTGCTCCAGGCTTCGGTACGGGCCTCAGTGGTGTGTCGTCGCCAACGACTGGTGTGGGAACAGCAGGCCTTGGCGGTAGTTTTGGCCTTTTCGCGCAACAAACTAGTTCACCTACCGCCAGTCCGGGACTGGGTTCCTCGGTCGGCGTCGGGCTGCGTCCACAGGCAACCGGCTTCGGTGTCGGTCTCGGCGCAGCGAACCCGTTCCGCGCGTCTGCCATGACACCAGGCATGGGATCCGCCGCCGGGACACACCCTCCTTTCAATCCTGTGAATGTTAATGCAGGCCCCAACTTTTTTTCGCAGCCTACTGGTGTGCCGTCGTTCGGTCAGAGTTTGTTCGTGGGGGCGCAGACGGATGCGTCGAAGCAGCAGAGCGGCACCGCGTCGTTGATATAGATTTTCTGTTTCTTTTCTTTTCTTTTTTTTACTTTCTTGGACCATGTAGCCTTTAGTGAAATGCCATGCAGCCGAAAATATGAGCTGTTTCTCTCTTTTTTTAACATTCTCGCGTCAACCTTCGGAACCCCCTACAACTTGTCTTATCTCTACGTTTACATCCGTGTATATTTGAAACATGCCTTTTTCAGTCCGAATTTCCTCGGCTTTTATGCTGCTTAGGTTTGAGAGTTCGATTCAATAACTTTGGGCGTTTCCTTTGGCGGCGCGGGAATAGATTACTTGAGGCGCGTCACGCGAGCCACCTTTACCTTTCTCTACCACCCAAACACCATGTCCGCGTAGGTTTTCCAATCCCATCCTCGGTCTTCTGAGGTATTCATCAGGTTCTGTCTGTCTCAAGTCAGGAACAAACCCAACAACAATCAACAACCACCGCAACCACCACAACTACTGATCCGCCCGCGACTGTCAGCGACGCGCTCGATCACGCGAAACGGGCATTCGCGTTGCGCAAATACGAACAGGCTGTCGAACATTATGCGACCGCGCTAGAACTCTTGTTCGTGTTTTTCCTCCTACGCCGTGCCCATTCACGTCCTCCATGATACTTATGTTACGTTGTGGTATCGTAGATCGAAGACGCACGCGGAAGACGCGCCGGAAATGGCGGACGTTTATTTCGCGTATGGAAGGGCGTTACTTGAGAATGCTATCGCGCAGAGTTCTGTTCTTGGGAAGGAACAGCAGCAGCAACAACAGGAGGGTGGTGTGGCTGCAGAAGGTACTGTTGTTGACCATTTGACCGATGATGATAATACTGATGCTGAAATGTTTTTGTTCCCATGCAGAACCAGCACCAAATGGCAACAAAATCCTGTCGTTTTCCGGTGACGCAGAAGATGAAGAAGATGGTGATGGTGATGATCATGATCATGATCCCGCCGTTGATTTGTTCGCGGAGGTGTCTAAGCCGGATGTTGAGGGCGAGGAAGAAGCTGGCGAGAACGCGGACGAGGCGGAGCCTGAAGACGACTTTAATGCTGCGTGGGAGGTACTCGATCTTGCGCGCGCGATATACGAGAAGCAAATGGACGGGAATGATCAAATGCGGCTCAAAGTGGCGGACACATTCATCATGCTGGGTGACATTTCTCTCGAAACAGGTGCGTCCTGCGTCCCTGCCCCTCTTTTTTTTTCTTCTTTTTTTCCCCCTCTACGTGCCGAAACTGAGTCTTTCACCTTTTGCTGGCCTTCTAGAGAAATTTGATCAGGCGATCACGGACTATAGTTCTGGCATTGCACTGAAAACGGAATTGCTGCCTCTATCGTCTCGTCAGCTTGCTGAGGCGCATTACAAGCTGAGCATCGCGCTTGACCTCACCGCGGGTCGGCTTGCGGATGCTATCTATCATGCGCAGCGTGCCCTTGAGAGCATCGAGATGCGCCTTGTTGAGTTGCGGGCTGGTCTCGCGGGCACGCTACCACCATTACCTGAACCTTCCGACACGAATGGAAAGGGCAAGGGCAAGCAGGCTACGATTTCTCAGGAGGAACTGGTACAGAATCGGAGCAAGACACAGATCGAAGCTGAGATTAAAGAACTCGGCGAACTGAAGCAAGATCTCGCGCTCAAGGTTTGTTCTTCTCCTCACGATACATGGCATGGCTGCTAATTCGCCATGGTTTGCTTCAGGTAGACGAGTTAAAGTCTGCCCCTAACGACGAGAGGGACGGCGGGCTGTCTGCGCCAGAGTTGGCACAGCGTGCGCTTGACCACGAACTCAATGCCATTTCGGAGGCGCGACAGGATCTACCGGTGAACGATCTCACGTCGATGGTCGTAAAGAAGAAAAAGAAAGCGCCTGCTGCTGTGCCCGAGGTAAGCGGTGCGGTTGAGAAACGCAAAGCGGAAGACGTGGAGGCGCAGACGTCGCAGGATAAGAAGGCCCGTCTGGAGGAGAGCCCTGCAGCGCCATGACCCACCACCATGATGACATGGCATTTGACACACGTTCTCCGAGATTCTTGTCTTGTCAGTTTTTTCTTGCTTTTCATATACGCACACTCCTCCAAAATATTCGTACATTATACTGTTCTATTCCTCTCTCTCTCGCATGATGTAAAATTTTCCTGTTTTTTTTAGAAAGGGAGCTCCTTCGCCTCGATGGGTTGGTGCGTGTATTGTTTCTTCCCTGGTTCCCGACCGAACTCCCCAACGATATGACCTTCCTCGCCCTGGCTCCTCAAAACATACTTATACGTCACGAGTCCCTCAAGGCCAACCGGCCCCCGTGCGTGGATCCGTCCCGTGCTGATCCCGACCTCGGCGCCGAAGCCATAGCGAAAGCCGTCCGCGAAGCGCGTACTCGCGTTTACGAACACGCTAGCCGAGTCAACGCCCCGCACGAACGTGCTGCCGGCTGGGGTCGACTCTGTGATGATGCAATCGGTGTGGTGCGAGCCGTGCTCGTTGATGTGCGCTATGGCGGCTGCGAGGGAGAACACTGTGCGCACGGATAGCGTGAGCGAGAGGTGCTCGGTCGTGTAGGCTTCTGGTGGGGCTGGTAGTACGTGCGTTTGGAAGTTGTCGGTCTTTTTGGTTGGGGAAGAAGTGAGTGCGGAGAGTGTTGGTTCGTCGCAGAGGAGCTTTACGTTGACTGTGAGAAGCGCTTCCGCTACGTCAGGCCAGATCGTCTCGAGCAGGTTTTGGTGGACTAGGAGCGTCTCCACTGCATTGCACGCCGCGGAGTAATCCGTCTACAGGAGGGGAGCGATGTAGGTAGTCCGACAGAGAGAGATAGAGAGCAATGCGACAAACCTTTGCGTCCACCACGACGCGCTTCGCCTTTTCTCTGTCCGCGGACTCGTCAAGGAATATCGCGCAGAGCCCATCCGCATGACCCATGACCGGTATCCGCGTACTGTGCTGGATCTCGCGCACTAGCGCGTTGCTCCCGCGCGGGATGACTAGGTCGATGTACCGGTCCTGAGAGAGCAGCGCAGTGACTTCGGCACGCGTCTCGACGGTCTGTATGAACGCCCCCGGGAGCGCGGTGCGCGCAAGAGCGGCTTGGATCGTGCGCGCTAGCTCCGCAGCTGTGCGCGTGGACTCCTTGCCGCCCTTCAGGATGGCTGCGTTGCCTGTGCATAAGTCCGTGAGATTTTGCATGTCGAGTGTGGATAAAGGTTGGTTGTGCACGTACCGGATTTGAGCGCGAGTGCTGCGATGTTGACGATTACTTCGGGACGCGCCTCGAAGATGACGAGGAGCACACCGATCGGGCATGAAACGCGGTAGAGGTCCAGATTATCGTGTAGCGAGCGCGCGTAGGTGATGGTACCTGTTGGGTCTGGAAGCGAGGCAATGTCTGTCACTCCTTGTAGCATCGTATCCCATTTCTCGCCTGAACGAAGGTCGAGGCGTTTCACGAGCGGAGACGCGAGACGCCCAGCGGCGACTTCCGCTTCTGCGCCCTGCACAACTACACCAGTCAACAACTCTCTTTCTCCTCCGAGTTTCTGAGACGGTGTGTGTGAAAAGTGCAACAACGCACCGCCATGTCTTCGCCATTCGCCCTCAAGATTGAATCCTTGTTCGCCTCGAGTTCTTTTCGGATTTCGTGCAGAGCACGAGTGCGTTCTGTCGCGTTGATTAGCTGGGAGGCCTCAAATGCTGCCTTGGCGGTTTGAGCGATGGTTTCTGCGCTCAAAGACATGGTTTGAGATTTGAGATGCCAGTGACGGCCGTACTTGGGTTTGATATCTCTTCGCTTCCTCGGTCGAGATCGATTAGATTAGATTATCGACTGTATCGGATCTTTGTTATCTGCAGCAGAGTGAATGAATTGGCTGGGCGTCCCGCCCGCGGGGAAGACATGATTGTAGGGTTAATCCCCGCTCTTCCAGCACATGCCGTTCTCGTGATGATTACACGGCGAGCGCTATGTTTGAGCTGGCACGATATGCAAAAATACCTTTGGAAGCAGGTAATCATATGATATGATCCACATCATTCATATGACCCAACCCATTTTCTCTCTATTCCGCGTAGACGACGACCATGTCAACCCTCAAGGAAAGCGAGCTTGTCGGCAGCCTCGACTGTGGAACGACGTAAGTTCACATTCTCGACAGTCCGCCACGGGCGTGCATTTGCGTTGACAACCGACTTGCAGCTCGACGCGATTCATCATCTTTGATCAGTACGCGAATATCGTGGCGCAAAGCCAAGAAGAGTTTCCTCAGTACTACCCAAACCCTGGGTAACCCTACTCCTCATTATTACTCCTGTCCACTAACTCGAGTTTCATCTCCTTTGATCAGATGGCACGAACATGATGCCACCGAAATACAGGAAGTGTGTGACAAAGTCGTCGAGCAGGCTATTGCCAACTTAGAAGAAGCGGGATTTAAGCGTAGCAGCGTAAAGGTCATCGGTGCGCCCCCTAGGTCATAATCAATGCCCGCGTGCTAATCAGCAAGTGACTAGGCGTCACCAATCAGCGCGAGACAACGGTGGTGTGGAGCCGCAATACAGGCAAGCCGTTATCCCGCGCGATCGTATGGGATGACTCTCGCACCCGTGGAGTGGTTGCCCATTACGAACATCTGCTCAAGACCCAAGGAATTATGGTCAATGGTCAACTGCGCAGCGGAGCAGACGGCGCTGAGAGCCTCAAGCAGTTGTTAGCCCACCTTCTCTGGAGTTCAATCCCCTGCGCTGCCGCTAATTGATCTGGCGTAGGACTGGCCTCCCGCTTTCCACGTACTTCTCCGTGATCAAGCTCCGATGGATGATCGATAATTGGGAGGATGTCCGCAGGGCGCACGAGGCTGACGACCTCGCATTTGGCACCGTCGAGTCTTGGATAGCATACGTCAGTCTCGAGCTACCCCGCTCCCTTTATACCTCTCGCGCAACCGTCATTGAGAGGCAGAACAGAATTTGCTCGGTGGCGTGAGCGCCGGTCAACATATTAGCGAAGTGAGCAATGCTTCGAGGACGCTTTTGCTCAACATCCGCACACTCGAGTGGGATCCTGTCCTCCTGCAATTTTTCGGCATACGGGTATCGGTTCTGCCGCGTCTCGTCTCGACGAGCGAGGTGTACGGATATCTGGCGTACGGGCCCCTCAAGGGCGTGCCGCTTGGTGGTCTCGTTGGCGACCAGCAAGGCGCGCTCATCGGTAACAAGTGCCTTACCCAGGGTGAAGCCAAATGCACGTATGGTACCGGCGCGTTCTTGTTGTTCTGCACGGGCACCGATATCGTGTACAGCAACCATGGACTGCTTAGTACGGTGCGTATATCGCGACGTTTAGTTGATGTATGCGTTGATAACGCTTCGCAGGTTGCATATCGAGTGGGTTCCCAAGGAATGACTGTCTATGCGTTGGAAGGAGCCAGTAAGCGAGAGCTTGAGGACTGAATCCTCGATGTTGTGCAAGTAATGCTGACTTTCTCTTAGTAGCGGTTGCAGGAAGTGCTATCAAATGGCTGCGCGACTCTATGAAGATGATCAAAACCGCTGATGAGATCAACACACTCGCGCGCTCGGTGACCTCCACCTCAGGTGTCTACTTTGTAACTGCCTTCTCCGGTCTGCTGGCGCCGTATTGGGATCCCGGCGCAACGGGCCTTCTCGTCGGCTTGACATCATACACGACACCAGCGCACATCGCGCGCGCGACGCTCGAGGCGAACGCGTTCCAGACGCGCGCGGTGATAGATAGCATGAAGCTAGACTCCAAGTCGGAGCTCTCGCATCTCAAGGTGGACGGCGGGATGACGAACGGGGATGTCGCGATGGAGGTGCTTGCCGATGTGGGCGGGTTCGAGGTGGCGCGGCCTGAGATGCGCGAGACTACCGCGTTGGGTTCCGCACTCCTTGCTGGGGCTGCGATTGGCTTGTTTGGGTGGGATTTGGCCAGGCCGGAGACACTTGCGCGCGTTAATACGGCGCGTAGCACACACTTTTTGCCGCGATTGGGGGAGGAGGAACGTAGTGAGGCTTGGAGGGGTTGGCTGCGTGCTGTTGACCGGTCACGCGGGTGGATAGAGACTGTTGAGTGAGCGGATGATCGTGTAGAGTCGTAGGCGAGGGCAAGGCAAGCACCGGTCTTCAACATACTCTCACAGTTTTCTTTCCGTGTCCACTAGTTCACTTACTAGCTATTACCGGGGCCCCAAGTGACTAGCTATACTGTATATAACCCCTAAATTCTGGTCCGTGAACACCATCAACCGGAGTATTGTCTGTTCTATAAGCTACCTGTCTGCTCAGAGAGAGTGACGTAGGGGTATGCGTACGTCACGGTCATCGTAAAGTATTATGGTGATTAATAGGGATAGTTGGGGGCATTTGTCTTAGACCAAGACAACTCAATGCTTGGTAATAATTTCATGATTAGGAAGATCGTACTGTCAGATAACATTAACGATGTACAGATATACGTACTTAATCCAGCAATCTCAAGGACTACTGTATATGGCAGCGAAGAGACAGACATCATGGTTTTTATATACACAGTAATGAAGAATTCAGGAAGATTGACAAAAACAAATGAAAATTGATGAGTAATCTCCTACAATCACAAACTTTCTGCAAACTTATTATCAAGTCACTTCTGCATATCTGCGGTGAAATCCCTACCCATAATGTAATGGAGTCTCCCCGTCATTGTTCTAGGCTATCAGATCCGCAGCGCGCTCGATAAGCATGCGAGCGACGTCTACTTGTCCCTCTTGCGACGCGAGATGCAACGAAGTCTCCCCGTCATTGTCTTTGGACTGTCAGATCCGCACCACGCTCGATAAGCATGCGAACGACGTCTACTTGCGACGCGAGAAGTAATGGGATCGACCCGTGATTGTTCTGGACTGTCAGATCCGCAACACTGGCACGCTCGATAAGCATGCGAGCCACGTCTACTTGTCCCTCTTGCGACGCGAGATGCAATGGTGTCTCCCCGTCATCGTTCTGGACTGTTAGATCCGCACCGTGCTCGATAAGCATGCGAACGACGTCTACTTGTCCCTCTTGCGACGCAAGATGCAATGGTGTCTCCCCTTCATTGTCCTGGGCTGTCAGATCCGCACCGTGCTCGATAAGCATGCGAACGACGTCTACTTGTCCCTCTTGCGACGCAAGATGCAATGGTGTCTCCCCTTCATTGTCCTGGGCTGTCAGATCCGCGCCGCGCTCAATAAGCATGCGAACGACGTCTACTTGTCCCGAATGCGACGCGAGATGTAATGGTGTCGCCTCCTCATCGATCTGTACTGTCAGATCCGCGCCGCGCTCGACAAGCATGCGAACGACGTCTACTTGTCCCTCTTGCGACGCGAGATGTAATGGTGTCCACCCGTAATTGTTCTGGGCTGTAGCATCCGCGCCGCGCTCAATAAGCGTGCGAGCAACGTCTACTTCTTCCTCTTGCAAGGCTAGATGCAATGGTGTCTCCCCTTCATTGTCCTGGGCTGTCAGATCGGCGCCGCACTCAATAAGCATACGAGCGACGTCTACTTGTCCCTCTTGCGATGCGAGATGTAATGGTGTCTCCCCTTCATTGTCCTGGGCTTTCAGATCGGCGCCGCGCTCAATAAGCATGCGAACGACGTCTACTTGTCCCGAATGCGACGCGAGATGTAATGGTGTCCACCCGTAATTGTTCTGGGCTGTAGCATCCGCGCCGCGTTCAATAAGCATGCGAGCGACGTCTACTTCTTCCTCTTGCAAGGCTAGATGTAATGGTGTCTCGCCTTCATTGTCCTGGGCTGTCAGATCGGCGCCGCACTCAATAAGCATACGAGCGACGTCTACTTGTCCCGAACGCGATGCGAGGTGTAATGGTGTCAAACCCTCATCGATCTGTACTGTCAGATCGGCGCCGCGCTCAATAAGCATACGAACGACATCTGCTTGTCCCGAATGCGACGCGAGATGTAATGGTGTCGAACCCTCATTGTTCTGTACTGTCAGATCCGCGCCACGCTCAATAAGCATGCGAGTGACGTCTACGTGTCCCCCTTGTAACGCAAGATGTAATGGTGTCTCCCCCCCATTATTCTGGACTGTCAGATCGGCGCCCCGCTCAATAAGCATGCGAGCGACGTCTACTTCTCCCCATTGCGACGCGAGATGTAATGGTGTCCACCCGTCCCTGTCTTGGGCTGTCAGATCCGCACCGCGCTCAATAAGCATGCGAGCGACGTCTACTTCTCCCTCTCGCGACGCGAGGTGTAATGGTGTCCACTCGTCCCTGTCTTGAGCTTTCAGATCCGCGCCGCGCTCAATAAGCATGCGAGCGACGTCTACTTGTCCCCTTTGCGACGCCAGATGTAATGGTGTCTCCCCTTCATTGTTCTGGACTGTCGAATCCGCGCCGCGCTCAATAAGCATGCGAGCGACGTCTACTTGTCCCTCTTGCAACGCCAGATATAATGGTGTCTCCCCCTCATTGTTCTGGGCGGTCGCATCCGCGCCGCGCTCAATTAGCTTGCAAGCGGCTTTCACGTGTCCGTTTCGCGAGGCTAAATGTAATGGACTCGCATTGTCGGTGGAGTCTCGAGAGCTCACATCCTGTGAGTGCTCAATAATGAGGAACTCTACAACAGGATATAAGCCCCAAGAAGCGGCATAGTGCAAGGAGGTCCGGGGAAGGGGCAGCGGCGTTTCGTTTCGTGTCATTCGTCTCCATGTCGGGACTGCTGGGTCATATATCCAGACGCAGATCGCAAGATGTGGTTTGCTCGGGTCAAATAGTTGTTTCATCCCATCCTCCACATTTCGCGACACGTCCTCGAACCGGGCATGATCAACCCAGTGCCTCGCAGCATATTCAGCGAGAGGGAAATCTCCCAGACTGTCGCTGGTGACATCCTTATCCAGATGTAGCAGAATGCCCAAGCAGGCTTGTGCTACAAGGGTATGCGCAGGTGTCATAGAAACATGATAACGGCGGGCAATAGTGTCGGTTGCTTCGGCAAGGCGGGTGGACGTCAAGAATTCCTTGACGGAAAAATGTGAGAATTGTATCACGGGGGAACCTTGGTCGTTGACAATGGCAAGTAGAGTGGAACATGTTGACAATACGGCATGCACTGGATCTTCCATGCGCCAATCCTTATGGAATTTCGGTATTGATCCTGCCTCAAAATCGAATGCGAGAAAGTCGGCCAATTCCTTGACGTGAAGTGGGCGGGAAGCCACTGAGACGAACTGAAACATGCGATGAGCGAGTTCCCAGTTTGCCTTCTTGATCCCTCGCAGGGCACGCTCATATGTCTCGTCCAGCGTCTCTGGTAACTCGGCCAGTGCACGCCGGATGCCTGCTGGGGTGCAGTCGCAAATGTGGACCACCTGACAATCCAGCCATCTGAACCTACATCACAGAAATGAGCAAGAGTCATCAAGAGTTCAGTATCGACGTCTTACATCCCGTTCGATTTCTCCGTGAGGACGTCGATGGCCAGTTTCCTGTGCCCGTCTTTCCACCTTCCGTTTATTGTACGCGTGTTAATGACCGACTTGATGTAGTCCTCGATATCCCTCTTTTGTCCACTCTCGTCATGCAGGGAAACAGAGCGGAAAATCAAAGAATCGAGGGCATCCTTGATATCAGTTTCCGGTCGGCTGGTGACGCATACGCGCAGATTCTGAATTTGTGTCTCGACAAGTTCCTCTATAAGGCTTAGGACTTTGGCACGGGGAGATCGGACGACAGATGGGTTTGGACATTCGTCCAAACCATCCACGATGAGATAGACGGGGGCCAGTCCGGGGAGTTTGAGTAGGTCCTTTAGACATCCCGCAAGTGCACCGTCGCTGGGAGGACGTGAACCCCTGTCATGTTCCGAGTAGAATTTGGAAAGGATATTGAAGTAGGAGTCAGACTGGTGATAAAGTTGGACTAGGAAGGACGAGAGCAGTCCTCGCAATTCCTTCTTTCGGTCCTCCCTAAAATCACAGTAGAAAAATGCTAACGACGCGAGTCCAGCTTTCCGCATCGCATGGATGTCTTCGATGATTGTAGAGCTGACGAACACGATAAGTTTTCCCGAGATAGAAATATAAATATTTCACGTACCAAAACACGCTTTTTCCAGCGCCCGCTGCGAAACGAAAAAGAAAAATTTAGTCTCCGTTGAACCGCAAAGTCAGGGATTAACAGACGTTTCCCATGGACCCATAGAAGTGAACCCGGGACTTCGGACGTTCTCCATTCTGGAAACGTGTTGCCATGAAGGAACCACTCTGCAGTCCCGCGATGGCGTGATTCGCAGGCAGCATGATGGTTCTTCCACGGGTCAGGTGGTGATAGCCACCCGAAAATATCTTTTTGTAAGCTGTCACCTGTTGGACAATCTCGGTGATCCCAGTCAGCTACCACAACATCGAAAAAATGGCTCACGCTTCGCCTTGTTCAAATCACTCGCGACTTGATGCATAATTTCTGATCCTCAGTCAGATACACTATCACTTGATTGTGGCCTGAAAAATATACCGAGGGTTTCCTTAAGATGGTCAACCGATACCTCGCCGTCTACAGGCAAATATTCTCAACACCCAGCGGGCGACAAGCCTGGTGGATTTGCTCACCGTCCATTACCACCCTCATATTCTCGACAAGACCATGGACGACCTTGAGGATCTGTGCTACCGTTTGCCGAGCCTCGTCCTGCGTCAATCTGTCCAGCCTCTGGACCATCGCCTCCATTTTCTTCTCGCCAACAAGCTTCCGAACAAATTTTTCTTCGTTCATAAGTCAGGTAATATATTCCCTCACGGACGATGGACTCACTAAGTTTTCCCTGCTTTGTCTCTTTGGTCGTCAACGCGAGTATGGAGAGCAGTTCTACGAGTATCTTGACAATCATTTCATTCATGGGTTCTGTGGGAGGGATCTCGGTATAGATCTCGAGGCGATTGAGGAAGTTTCCAATTGACTCGAGCAAATCAGCCAGAGCACTGTAGTCATCTGTGACGCCCTTGACCGCCTAATACGCTTAAATGTTACAAAGATGCGCGTTCAGAGACTAAGTATAGGTACATACAGAGAGTAGAATACCGAGACCAGTCTGTATTGCCTTCACGGGCGGGAAATGCTATAGGATGAGGGTTAGAGACGTTGAACACCCTGTTGGCGCCTACGGACATACCAGGCCGACATCCTGAGCAAGATCGGCATTGGCAGCGGAGGGAAGTCTATGCAAAACGGTTAAGACCTTTTTGAGTGGCTTCAATACTTTGTCTTTTTCCCGGAATTCCTTGAAGTCTTGCGCTTGTTCACGAAGAATGACGGTAACGGACTCGACGGAGTTATAATACTGGAGGCGCTCGGCGAGAGGATGTTCGGCCAATTCTATGCCCGTCTGCTGCTTGTAGTTCTCCAAAGCGGCCTCAAAGAGCACACGCAAATGTGGTGATCCTGACTGGTCACTCATGTGAAAAGTGGGGGTAGAAATGTGGGAATGGAAGGGTGAGTTGGTTCACGATATCGCGGGGAGGAAATGGTGGGGAGATAATGGGATGCGGTCACGGTGGTAGAGGGTTGAAATGGAAGGTCCGTGCACCACGACGACCACGCGCTAACCACAAAAACGATGACTCAGAGTCTGAGTCAGAACGGGTTGTGACAGACGTGACTTGGCGTGACTTGGCCGAATTGGGAGCGTTTGGCCGCATTGCGCAGCCAAGTACTGTACTATCGTTCAACCTGGCGTGCAAACTCACCCAGAGTTGCAAAATCACATTTCTTGCCTCATTCCGGCCAGCTTTTGCCCTCGGACTTTTTGTCCTTAGTTTATGTTATGTCTCACCTTGTAATCCCGAATCTCAGAATGGAAATCCATTGATTCGTTCGTGTGCGACAGGTCAATCTCTTGTGCTAATCACATCATTTAAGGTACAAACATGAGGCTCGAGAGCTCAGCACTGCACAGAAGCCAGTTTTATTTTGGGAGCGCAGTAGGAACATATTGAACTACTTGTATACCAATTTGCAAGTGCAGGGGTGTTCTGTGAAGGGAGATATGAGGTGTTGCAAAATCGAGCGTGACGATCAAGGTCGATGATCAAGCTGAGTTTGAAAATGCGTCAAATGCGTCAACCCCTGCTGCCGAGACAGTCGTTGCTGATTGGCTCATGCCAGTCGGGGACTGAATTGACGTGGTGACAGGTCGTGACAGAATCGTGACAGAATCTTTGCAACTCTGGTTTTTCAACCCGGAAAGTCTCCGACAGCAACCACAGGACATATTTCTCAAAAGTAAGTTGGTAGGATCAAGGTTTATATGCTATTCTAAGTGTCCAAAACAGCCAGTGGCTCAAAGTTGTGTTGTGGCCAAGTCCGAGAGCGATTTTGCCAAAATTTTGCAACTCTAGCTGAACGATAGTAGTCTGCCAGCTCAACACAAACGCGAGCGACGCCGCGACGACGCGTCCTGCCGACTCCTGCTTCATAGTGCATTACATTGCACTTATTCTAATTCATCATGTCGCCATTCATGAATATCGAAAATCACATCCACGCCAATTCAGTGCAGCGCGAAACCGTCCTCTGTACAGGCACGATTGTCTCTCCGACGGGCGTCTCTGGAACCCGATATCGCAACTGTGTCTCGTTTGTCATACGAAAAAGAACGATGCTGATGGTCTTCACCGTGCACAGAATTTTGTGAACAACGAAGAAGACCTGGAAAATCACTCGAGGCCTGTTAGGTCTAGTGAACGCAAGCATCGGCGCAGTGGAAGACATCGTTTGAGAATGTGGTGCAGAGAGCTCAGATCTACCCTCCGCCGTTTTGGTGTCTTGCAAGGATTACAAGGTCCCGACACTATGGCAAAGTGAACCACGAGAAGGCCTCCCTGAAGGTATACCGATTGTTCTAATCACCCCATGGAAGACCTCCTTCGAATCACAGTCACACCGATTGGCTCGAACTCAATTGCCCTTACGGTTAGCCTGGGTAATGACTGTCCACAAATCACAAATCACAAGGTCTTACGCTGCCGAGAATCAGATTGGACTTGGAGAGAACGAGGTTTGCTGTGGCCTGACTTTTGTTGCGCTTTCTCGTGTTACATCTCTCAACCGTCCCCTTTTCATCGAGAAGTTGGATTGGGAACGGGTGAAGAAGCTGGGCGGAAAATCCTTGCAGCCGTGATTAGAAGACTTAGCCCGTAGACACCAAGGTACTTAATCTGTGAATAGATATGTTTATTGGGCAAGCGAGCACCCCCAGATTTTGACTGCGTTCATACTTCACATGTACTTCACCTCACGTGACTCGTATCTCGCCGCCACCTGACTGCACTGAAGGCCTGCCAGTGGCGCTTAAGCATGCTCGCTCATCATGCATCATGCCCTGGTCAGCACTCCCAATCCAGTTGATCGTTCGCATACTAGAGGCTCTCGATCTATATGCAATACTGAACTGTAGAAGGGTAATGTCTTCTACTATGTATCTCCACCTTTCTTTCTGACAAATTCTAGACGAGTCGCCTTCTCAAATCGGTGGTCGATGACACAGCTGCCCTTCAGTATCGCATCGCGCTCCACTCATCCGGCATGGTGGATGGCCCACCCAGTGGACTGAGCACATCAAAACGCCTGAACTTACTCAGGAGCTACGAAACCTCCTGGAAAAATTTGGATTGGAACACACACACATCCCTTCCCGTCCCCGAAGGAAGTCTCTGGGAACTCTATGGCAATGTCTGGGCACATAGCAGAGGAAATGATGCTATCTTTTTCGTACAAATACCATCTCGTCTGCGCGACATCCCATTGCGTCAGTGGACAATCAGATTAGACTTTCCCATGCGAGACTTTGGTTTGGACCCATCCCAGGACCTACTTGTGGCGATTGAGATGGCTACGTAGTGTGTCTGGCTGACTTTTTTGGCAGGATAAAGACTCACTTTACTTTATATCAAGTGCCTCGTTCCGCTGTCGGATCCGGTTACTTTCACTATCAACTGGTGAAGAGCACCCATTGGCCAGAGACAACGGAACCCTTGAACACCCCCCGGCTGTTCCCCGCGTCCGCTGGATGCATTCGGTTCGGATAAGCGGGGACTACCTTGGGATACTGTTCATAAACAATGACGATGACGGTGACGATGAGGATGATGACGACGGTAATGAATTGGTGGTCTGGAACTGGAAAACGGGTAGTAAACAGCTGGTGAGTGAATACTTGCACCTTCTGTTATAGTTCACCTTCCGAGCCACTTAATTTTCAGACGGTTACATTGACCGGTATGATATCCTTCATTTTCCTCGGCGATAATTTTGTCTTGGCGTCTGCGTCGACATCACCGCCCCTAGACTACGACCAACCTTCGCTACTACTCTATAGCCTCGACCAGACGCTTGTTCGCAACATGGAAACCCCCAACTCTCATCTTCTACATTTCTTATTTCCAACCGGACGCCCTACTCGCGGCCACTCCATCATCTCTCTAACATCAGACCCTTCACCTATTTGGCCAACAGTTTCCGACCTGCGGGTGCCGTTCCAACTTTCTCGCGACGAACGGACAATTGCTTTTCGTCTCTTTCGTGGGACTCCTCGCAGTGAAACCTTCCTGATACCCGCTAGTGCTCTTCTCAGGCATATCAGAGACACTGAGATAGGGCGTGACATCCGGTGGGAATTATGGAGCCCGGCCACAAGCGTTGTACCCCTTCAAGGCCGATGGTCTGTGTACACGTGTTTCGTGTTTGGAATGCGTCATATTCTACCCAAGGCTGTTCCTCGCGACGATAGACGAGTAATGATTGTGCGCGATCTTTGTCCAAGGCGCTATATGAGGGCAAGCGAAGAGGAGCGCGAGGAAAGCAATGCTCTTTACAAGGCGATGGGTACCAAAGAACCCTATCCGCGTTCGATTGTGAAGAGCGTCCCGCTTCCGAGAAGCTTCAAGGACAAATCTGACATAGATCTCATGATCAGTGAAGATGGC
Organism: Russula emetica; assembly: GCA_015178925.1. Lineage (NCBI taxonomy): Eukaryota > Fungi > Basidiomycota > Agaricomycetes > Russulales > Russulaceae > Russula > Russula emetica. The sequence goes on along the minus strand of WHVC01000031.1, from coordinate 329,533 downwards.
ATCGTAGCGCTCGAGGTTCGTTTTACAAAAACTATGTGTCTTTATGGCTGCGGGACTCATGCCGTCGGGTTGTAGGAGGACCTTACCACTGGTAAACAACTGGTTCATCTGCTCACATTCTGACGAGCAAACGGGATTCAATGACCAGTCGACGGCATTTGTGTGAGTGGCGCTCTGACGCAGATGGGATTCCGCGTGTTAGGCATAGGTCAGAGGGTATTGGTCCTATTAGAGGCAGTGTACTAGTATGGGAGCGTCACGGTTGAGAGGCAAATTGGACTCCATTGTAACTTACCATCGAGCCGGACACGGAACAGCGCCACGCATTTGAGCTGTTTTGCGACTGGGACTGGGCCCGTGACAGACGCGTCAGGAGCTCCGAGCTCAACCCCATCCGTTCACTCCATCCCATCTATCCATGATTCATTTGCACATAAATACCGCTTCTCCTCGTACTCTACTCCTTCCTCATTCTACCTAGCATCTCAAATCTGCTTCGTATAAATTGGTTTCTGCTGTTGCTAAGCCTCATTCAGCTCAGTCATTCAGTGCTTTCTATGCTATCAGTACTCCTCTCCCCTTGGTTCTCCAACGTCACACACAGTCTCACGTTCATGTCGTTGCCACCATTAGACTGTAAGAGGCTTCTGCTACGAGGCAGAGCGTCCAGAGGACATCGACAGTTCATCCGAAAACGTTCGTTGAACGCGGTCAGCTTACCGTGAAAATTTACTCACCGCCGAGGTACAGGACTTTATTGTGTCTATCCTTCGCTCAAACCCCTCTGCGAGAGATGCAAAGTCATATCCAGCTCCTTTCGGTGCTCGATCTCGGCTAGTCACCGTCCCAAAACATCCACCCCTTCGATTGCCCGATCCCCAGGTCATTCATAATGTACAGCCCGAGCCTAGTCCCATCGTATCGTCCATCCTCGACCCTGTGCATCACAAAACCGCCCTCGTCAAAGTGTAGGGCCCTTTCACCGATCACCAATTGGACAGTATCTCCCGGGGCATCCGGGCACGATCTATCTACAAAAACTCGGCCTTGTCAGCGTCATCATCATCGAGCAAGACCGAGTGCCCCACGGCGAGGAAGGCGAACGCGAGGTCATTTTAGAAGAGACTACGCGCGTCGTGGAGGCTCTCGAAAAGCAAGGAGCAAAAGACACGCCCCGTGCTAGGCGCCGTCGTTCGCCTTGGTCCCATTCCTGGCGCCCCAAGACACAGCCACCAGGAGTTCATGTGCGCCCGTCCCAGAGGCACACACGTTGCTCTCCGATCTCGCCTCAATACGTTCTGCGCTGCGTGCCGGAGAGATACCCGTCCTTTCCCCTTTCGCTCTGGATTCGTTCTGCCGTTCATCTAGGGTGGACGCTAACGACGTGATTGCCGCTCTGGCTCGTGGCATGGTGGAAGTTGCCGAAAACGACCGTGGTCTAAAGCCGGTCGAAACAGTGACACGTCCGGAGATTGATGTTGATTTATTTTACTCCAATGCGTCTCATGATCATCAATAGGGAAGGTGGCATGCCTTCATATGCGCGGTTTGGCCTTCCTCATCTGCTCGCCAATTTGGAGGCGAAATCATACAAGTACATCCACGACACTTTCTAATCGTCTTGGAAAACCACTCATTCGACTTCGCTCTCAAATCTCGCTCTGGCGCATACATGTCCTGCCTACATGCCACCCTCATCATCGGCTATTATGGTAAATCACCGGGTGCCGAGTTCGCTGATCGGTAATTCAATAACAAACAAGCCAGCCGTAAGCTCAAGCCTTCCTCACGCGCTTCTCCAGAGAAACCGGAGTCTTACGTCCAATAAACCCACTCTCTTTCGCCGAGGTTTAAGCGTCGAGGTCATCTGGGATTGTGCCAACCTCGACGAAGCAAAGATGCCCAGGCTTTTAGAACAATCCTTCGGTCGCGTGCTCGATCCCGACGCCTTTTATACTCGTCTAGAAGAGACCCTCGACTTTGTCATTATCGCAGGTGATTATGCTGGCGTTGCCGTCGTCACCAGAGATACATCCAGCACAAATTCTTCTGCTCCTCCAATCGTTTCCCTCCACAAGTTTGCCGTCCTCCCGAGCCACCGATGGCACGGTAGATCTTCTCTGGGTCACGCTCCACGACGAGACGTATGGCCTTGGTTTACCATTTTCCGTCAATCTGAACGGTGGGAAGGAGAGCTGCGGTGAGGGCCAGGAACTCGTCTGGCGTAGCCGCTCCAACAATCCGGTCAACAAGTGGTATCTCACTTCGAGCGCATTTCGGGTCACGTGTGGATGGGTGACTGGGTCCTCTTCTGGTGCGACGGTGAAAAACGGCTAAAAACAGAGGAAGGTCGGCGTGCCTCTGCAGGCCTGTCATATGTAGAAGAGTGGGAGCACGGGAGATTATCATTATGGGCAGACGTCATCCCAGGGTCTGCTAGGACAGAAGAAACAGAACAGTGACACAGGGCGTATGTCGCATAGTCATCGTAAGGTACAATAGCTTAGGCCATGATCCGAGAAACCGAGGTGACAAACAAAACTTGACGGCAAACGGGGGTATAAGAAGTATACGACCTCGTTAAAGTAAGAAATATGTTTATGAGGATGCCATAGATCTCAGGCTGGCGGGTGTTTGACATTACAAAATCCTCTTTGAGAACGTCATGGGTCCCGTGCGGATGAATGTCTGCAAGGGTAGAAGGATGTGGGTAGTAGTGCGGGGATTTGATGAGAGGCTCGGTGGCTTGCATATGTATGCCGGGTTCAAGTATCGCGGCCATTCCCTGCCTCGCTGCACCCTGGCGTGATCAAGGGAGCGGAAGAGGATGATAACTCCCGAAATGCGAGCCAGGGTTACGTAAGCTCCTGCAGCTCAGGCAACCGCTCCCGGGGGGCTCTTCATCATCCGGTCGTAGACTATGAGTTCTCCGACGATCCCATGGTCGATGTGAAGGGTTTTCACGTTGCAAAGCGACCTAAGAAGTTTGCGCCACTCGGTGCGGTCGACCTCGTTGTGCTCTTCAGATGACTGATCATGTACCTCGTGTTCGAGGGTGAGATTTTCCACCGAAGAGAATATTTGGCTGAGCGAATCGAAAATTTAAGCCACGAAAGATACCTGCCAGACAAAGCGCTGGCAATAGATATATATAGAAAGAGCATACATCTTGGTCACCTCACGGGGGTACACCTCCGCTGCAACATACTCGCTTGAGAACAGGAATTTGGCACGGATGAACCTGAGGTTCTCTATTGTGTTTATAAGCTGTAGGAGACGTAGGATGGAAAAAGTAAGTTGCTCGAAGAAGAGAATTCCGAGCTTCTCGAGGCCACGGGCGGTGGTCCGACAAACAAGCGCTTCCGAAAGACACCTTGGGAAATAAACTGGCGGAGGTTAGGAAGTGTGACCTGTGTCGTGATTGACGTATATATAAGTTGCCTCTCCACATCACAGTTGGGAACAGGGTGCGAAAAGCCGATCTCGAGCGTCTCCAACTGGGGCATGGATGAAAGCCAGTGGAGCAGAATGGTTGGTTGAAGTCGGTGAATGGTACTATTATGTAAAGACAGTGTGATGAGCAGTCGTAAGTAATCGAGATCGTGTCGGAAATGAAAAACCGTACAGCGCGAGGTGATGTAGGTGGGGTGCTTGAAGTGTTTCAGGAAGCATCGAGACCGGATCTTCCTTCGTCAAAGGGCCCACGATCATATATTCCAGGATTGGGTATTCCTCATTAATGGCCATCACGAGGAGGAGCTTCTGTAACCTCAGAGTGGGCATCCAGAGGCGGATACGGCGGACGCGGTCACGTTGCTCGAGAGCGAGGACTATACCCTTTTCATCTTCTACGGTGACGTCGTAATCTTCATCGTCGTAATCAATGATGAGTGGAAGGGGAGGAGAATGTGCCAACATGTCTGCAACGGGTGTGTCAATCGTACAGACGAGGCAAAGATGGAGGTAGAATGCCGACCCAAGTATGAGATTCCGCGATCTTTGGAAACGTGCCCGAGTTTGTACCACCATTTTCACGGTCCCATCTCTTCCCTCCTTCGATAAGGTCTCCGTCATCCTCATCTCCGTCAAAGATGGTCGGTCGATAGAGATAAAAGATATTGAGAAGCGCATCGTCGTCAAGGATATGAATCGACGCAGTACGTGCCAGTGGACTGTTACTCGTGAGCCATGTTTACTCACAACTTGATAAGCAAAACAGGAGAAGGAAGCGTACCTCTGCAGTTGGGACTCGCTATATATTGCATCTTCGCTGATTCTTTCGGTGGACGAGGTAGAAGGAGCGAGATAAGACATGCCAGGAGAGTAGGTATGGAGTATGAAGGATGGTGTGGTTGAAGACAAACGTCGGCTTGACTCGTGTAAACATCGTGAAACTTTTGCGCGAATGGTTCAGATCGGGTGGCGCTTAACTGCCCTGTTTCGCAGGGCTAGTCTTTGGTTGACGCTTGCTTGGGCAGGCAAGAAATAATGGGTGCGAGGCGGCTGAGCAGTGAGAGAGAGAAAATGTGAAGGTAAAGGGGAGGGGATTGGTGAGCGAAACGCGCAACTATTGGGCCTGCTGAGGCGCTTGAGGGCCCGTAGTGGGCCCGTTCGGTAGCTCCGGTTTCAAAACCGGCGCCCGGCAAAATCGCATGGTCCAGTTTCGAAAACGCGAGTCTCCGGTTTGCCAGTGCGTTTCCCTCACGAGTCGTCGGAAACTCGGAATGTCGCATGCTTTTCTATCATTGGCAAGACCATCGTACGATTCGTACCCTAGCGCCAGGTTCAGTTTCGGCCTCGGATTCACCACCACCATGAGCATGCAAACGCGCGATCCAGAGAGTTTGGCCACACGTTTTCAGTGTTGATCAGACGAAGCCGACGACAAGCATACGGATCCGTCTCCCGGATGGCTCGAGAGATCCTTACTGCAATTCTTTCTTTTGTTAGGCTTATGAATGTGAGTACTGTCGTGTTCGGTCTATTTCCTCTGCATTAGAATGGTGTTATGGTGGCCCCTTTAAAGTTCCGTCATTGCGTGAGTGGCACATCCCCCATAGTCGTGTGCCAATGACTTCGCTCTCTCATATCCAACTTCTACTTGATCTACCTGATCTATTTATCTCTCTACTATTTTGAGATGACGCAAATAGAGGTCGGAGACTGCCTCCTGTTTGGATGTCAGATAGTCCTCGCGGGCACGTTACCACCATGGCACCATCACCCGAACCTTCCGACACGAATGGAAGGGGCAAGGGCAAGCAGGTTACGCTTGCACAGGAGGAGTTGGTACAGAATCGGAGCAAGGCACAGATCGAGGCTGAGATTAAAGAGCTCGGCGAGTTGAAGCAAGATCTCGCGCTCAAGGTTTGTTCTTCTCCGGCACCACCCCTCCTCCTTGTTCCCCACGATGCATGACATGCGCCGATTCGCCGTGGTTTGCTTAGGTGTGCGAGTTAAAGTCTGCGCCTAACGACGAGCAGGACGGTGGGTTGTCTGAGCCAGAGTTTGGCACAGCGCGCGCTTGACCGCGAACTTAATGCCGCTCCGAACGCTCGACAGGACCTACCGGTGAACGACCTCACGTTAGTGGTTGTTAAGAAGAAAAAGAAAGCGCCTGCTGCTGTGCTCGGTCTGGCTGAGAAACGCAAAGCGGAAGACGGGGAGGCGCCGACGTCGCAGGATAAGAAGGCCCGTCTGAAGGAGAGTCCTGCGCCATGACCCGCCACCGTGATGACATTTGACACACGCTCTCCGAGATTCTTGTTTTGTTATTTTCCTGTTTTTTTATAGAAAGGGAGCTCCTTCACCTCGATGGGTTGGTGCGTGTTGTTTATTCCCGGATTCCTCGACGCCAACCGGCCCCCGCGCGTGGATCCGTCCCGTGCTGATCCCGACCTCGGCGCCGAATCCAAAGCGAAAGCTGTCCGCGAAGCGCGTACTCTCGTTCACGAACACGCCAGCCGAGTCGACACCGCGCACGAATGTGCTGCCGGCTGAGGTCGACTCTGTGATGATGCAATCGGTGTGGGTGCGAGCCGTGCTCGTTGATGTGCGCTATGGCGGCTGCGAGAGAGGGCACTGTGCGCACGGATAGCGTGAGCGAGAGGTGCTCGGTCGTGTAGGCTTCTGGTGGGGCTGGTAGTACGTGCGTTTGGAAGTTGGAGGGGTGATTGTCGGTCTTTCTGGCTGGGGAAGCAGTGAGCGCAGAGAGTGTTGGTTCGTCGCAGAGGAGTTTCACGTTGACTGTGAGAAGCGCTTGCGCTACGTCAGGCCAGATCGTCTCAAGAAGGCTTTGGTGGACTAGGAGCGTCTCCATTGCATTGCACACCGTGCGGTAATCTGTCTAGAGGAGGGGAGCAATGTGAATAATCAGACAGAGAGAGAGCGCGCAATGCGACAAACCTTTGCATCCACCACGACGCGCTTCGCTTTTTCTCTGTCCACGGACTCGTCAAGGAATATCGCGCAGAGCCCATCTGCATGACCCATCACCGGTATCCGCGTACTGTGTTGGATCTCGCGCACTAGCGCGTTGCTCCCGCGCGGGATGACTAGGTCAATGTACCGGTCCTGAGAGAGCAGCGCAGTGACTTCGGCATGCGTCTCGACGGTCTGTATGAACGCCCCCGGGAGCGCGGTGCGCGCAAGAGCGGCTTGGATCGTGCGCGCTAGCTCAGCAGCTGTGCGCGTGGACTCCTTGCCGCCCTTCAGGATGGCTGCGTTGCCTGTGCATGCATGCGTTCGTGAGATTTTGCATCAAGTGTGTAGCGTAGGGGACAGGAGGGGGGTGAATGATAAAGCTTGGTTATGACACGTACCGGACTTGAGGGCGAGCGCTGCGATGTTGACGATTACTTCGGGACGCGCTTCGAAGATGACGAGGAGCACGCCAATCGGGCATGAAACGCGGTAGAGGTCGAGGTTATCGTGTAGTGCGCGCGTGTAGGCGATGGTACCAGTGGGGTCTGGAAGCGAGGCAATGTCCGTCACGCCTTGTAGCATCGTATCCCATTTCTCGCCTGTACGAAGGTCGACGCGTTCACGAGCGGAGACGCGAGACGCCCCGCGGCGGCTTCCGCTTCTGCGCGCTGCACAACTACCGGTAAACACCTCTCTTTCTCCAAGACTCCAACCGAGTTTCTGAATGGTGTGTGAAAGTACAACGCACCGCCATGTCTTCGCCATTCGCCCTCAAGATAGAATCCTTGTTCGCCTCGAGTTCTTTTCAGATTTCATGCAGAGCACGAGTGCGCTCTGTCGCGCTGATTACAGTAGCTGCCTCAAACGCTGCCTTGGTAGTTTGAGCATACTCGGCCGAGATTAGATTAGATTATCGGCTGTATCGGATCTTTGTTACCTGCACCAGAAAAGAGCGAGATTAATTGGGCGTCCCGCGGGGGGAAGACAAAGACATGATGTGGGGTCAACCCCGCTCTTCCAGCACAGTTGTTCTCGTGGTGATTAAGTTACACGGCGAGCGCTATGTTTGAGCTGGCACGACATGCAGAAATACCTTTGGAAGCAGTAATCATATGATTCACATCATTCATATGACCCAACCCATTTTCTCTCTATTCCGCGTAGACGACGACCATGTCAGCCCTCAGGGAAAGCGAGTTTGTTGGCAGCCTCGACTGTGGCACGACGTAAGTTCACATTCTCGACAGTCCGCCACAGGCGTGCATTTACGTTGACAACCGACTTGCAGCTCGACGCGATTCATCATGCATCATCTTTGATCAGTACGCGAATATCGTGGCGCAAAGCCAACAGGAGTTTTTTGTTTTTTGTTTTTTTTTGAATCCATTAAAGTGCGCCTTGGGTACAGAATCCTATGTAGCACTTTACTAGTACAAATGGTGTCCGTCTCCTCCAGTCTGATCCATCTCTCGCCACTAAAAATTTTGATTGTTTTGATGCGTCGGCGTAGAGCCATTGCGCTGTGCCTGAAATCGAGTGGGTGGGTGTTGTCGGTGTGAGTGGAGCAAAATCGGTCGCCTTGGGGCGATGTTTTGATGCCGCGAGTGGTGGATGTTGAGAGGGATGGCCAACAGGAGTTTCCTCAGTACTATCTAAACCCGGGGTAAGCCTACTCCTCATCATTACTCCCGTCAACTAATTCGAGCTTCTTCTTTGATTAGATGGCACGAACATGACGCCACCGAAATACAGGATGTGTGTGACAAACAGGCTATTGCCAACTTAGAAGAAGCCGGATATAAGAGTAGCAGCGTAAAGGTCATAGGTACGCACCCTAGGCCATAATTAATGCGCGCGTGCTAATCAGCAAGTGACTAGGCGTCACCAATCAGCGCGAGATAACTGTGGTGTGGAGCCGCAAGACAGGCAAGCCGTTGTCCCGCGCGATCGTATGGGATGACTCTCGCACTCGTGGAGTGGTTGCCCTTTCCGAACATCTGCTCAAGACCCAAGGAATTAAGGTCAATGGTCAACTGCGCAGCAGAGCAGACGGCGCTGAGAGCCTCAAGGAGTTGTTAGCCCACCTTCTCTGGAGTTCATTCACCTGCGCTGCCGCTAATTAATTTAGCGTAGGACTGGCCTCCCACTTCCACGTACTTCTCCGTGATCAAGCTCCGATGGATGATCGATAATTGGGAGGATATCCACAGAGCGCACGAGGCTGACGACCTCGCATTTGGCACCGTCGAGTCTTGGATAGCATACGTCAGTCTCGAGCCACCCTGCTCCCTTTACACCCCTCACACACCCTCATTGAGAGGCTAGACAGAATTTGCTTGGTGGCGTGAGCGCCGGTCAACATATTAGCGAAGTGAGCAATGCATCGAGGACGCTTTTGCTCAACATCCACACACTCGAGTGGGATCCTGTCCTTCTGCAATTTTTCGGCATACGGGTATCAGTTCTGCCGCGTCTCGTCTCAACGGGCGAGGTGTACGGATATCTGGCGTACGGGCCCCTCAAGGGCGTGCCGCTTGGTGGTCTCGTTGGCGACCAGCAAGGCGCGCTCATCGGTAACAAGTGCCTTACTCAGGGCGAAGCCCAATGCACGTATGGCACCGGAGCGTTCTTGTTGTTCTGCATGGGCACCGATATCGTGTACAGCAACCATGGACTGCTCAGTACGCCTCGTAAATCGCCACGCTTCGTTGATGTAGGCATTGATAACGCTTCGCAGGTTGCATATCGAGTGGGTTCCCAAAGAAAGACTGTCTATGCGTTGGAAGGAGCCAGTAAACGAGAGCTTGAGGACTGAACCCTCGATGTTATGCAAGTAATGCTGACTTTCTCTCAGTAGCGGTTGCAGGATGTGCTTTCAAATGGCTGCGCGACTCTATGAAGATGATCAAAACCGCTGATGAGATCAACACGCTCGCGCGCTCGGTGACCTCCACCTCAGGTGTTTACTTTGTAACTGCCTTCTCCGGTCTGCTGGCGCCGTATTGGGGTCCCGGCGCAACGGGCCTTCTCGTCGGCTTGACATCATACACGACACCAGCGCACATCGCGCGCGCGACGCTAGAGGCGAATGCGTTCCAGACGCGCTCGGTGATTGATAGTATGAAGCTGGACTCCAAGTCGGAGCTCTCGCATCTCAAGGTGGATGGTGGGATGACGAACGGGGATGTCGCGATGGAGGTGCTTGCCGATGTGGACGGGTTCGAGGTGGCGCGGCCTGAGATGCGCGAGAGTACCGCGTTGGGTTCTTCTGCACTCCTTGCCGGGGCTGCGATTGGCTTTTTTTTTTTTTTTTTTTTTTTTCCGAATTTTTATTCCGCGCGCATGTAACTACAGACAAAGAGGCGGTCACGCCAAACAGCGTTCTATGTGTGACTGGGGGTTTGACGCTTGCCCGCTGGGGTGGTGTGTACGTATGGGGTGTTTTGGTGAATGGGGTGGGAGACATTGCACACTTCGGTGCCGATCAGCTCCCCTCCTAGTGAAGTGTGGTTGAGGCAGGGACCCGCAGGTGTGCCACGTACAGGGGGGGGCCCGAGAGACCTTATCGTAACAAACTGTTGTATGTAAGAGTCAGAGTTGTATTAGTAAGAAGTGCCGGTTTATTATCACTCCTGGATCCATCCAGTTGCCAAACTCCGTTCCACCTGCTCAGGACGCATTAGCTTGTGAAGGCCGGTCTTGGTGTGCACCATCGGCACTAGTAGGGGTGGGGTTTCCCGCGAGACTCCAGTTACCGCGGGTATGGCATTACTATTTGTTGGGGGAGGGGGTGCGTGTTGGGTGATTTGGGCGGCTGGCTTGTCCAGCTGTGCTAGTGACGTGGCTTGTGAGGCCTGTCTACTGGCTGCTTCCCTTGGCATGCGGACCACTTTGGATTTGGGGCACTTGTGCTTGCTGGCGGTTTTGCGGGAGTTGAACTTTCGTCCGCATGCCACGCATTGCCGCTCGCGAGGGGGTTGTTTGGCCGCTTTCGCAGCTTCCCGTTCCCTTTCTCGCTTAGCAGCACGGCTCCGCTTCCGTGCAAGACGCCGCTTCTCCTTTTGGGCATTATTGGCCTTGCGGCCGCCCTTCTGGAGTTCGAAGAAGGCCAGATGACCATCCCCATTAAGCAGCTCCAAAATATATCCAAACATCACCTTTTTCACCTTATGGATGGGGTGAGGTACGAGTGCGACAGCACACTTGACCAGGTGGGAGTGGAATTGGGGAGTGAACTCAACCCATGAAATGTTTCCATCTTCAGCTTTTTGAGCCGAAATGGCATTGGCCAAGAGGTGGGGCCTTGAGAGGAACCAACGACGACGGAAGATGTTGAGGATGTCAAACACCGAAAGTTCAACATCCCCAGGGGGGGACTGTTTCGGCCTAACCCCTCCTTTCGGTTTCTGGGGGGGAGTGGTGGCCGTGGTAGTGTCCTTCGAGGAAGGGGAAAGGATGCGCTCAGCCAACAAGGGAGAGGACATGGTGGTAGGAAGCAAAAGAAGATGGCTGCAATTGGCTTGTTTGGGTGTAGGGTTGCCGCAGTTCGGTTCAGAACCAAAGTTCGAACCTGAACTTTTCCGAACCTGACCGAAGTTCGGTCCAAGGTTCGATGGCTGTGCCGAACCGGACCACAAGTCCGGTTCTGCGTTCGAGAAAGGCAGAACCGCATTGAACCCGGTTCAAACCGAACTTTTAACTTCTCATGACTCTCATCCAATTTGGTGCTGGCAATGATCACAGTCTCACTGGCCTTCATGCTCATAATAGAAAGATGAAAGGAAGACTTTTTTGAGAGACCTAGAGAAGAGTCAGCAGCGATGCAGCGATCAGATCCGTGTGTTGGCTCGGCGGTTCGGATCAGTGTGAGGCGTGAGGCTTCATCGGGTGGGCGGCAAGGATGCAAAAGACAGGCAGAAGGGGAGGGGAAAGCGTATGCCGTCCTGAGACGGCGAGCACACAGAGAAGAAGAGATAGAAATGAGAGCTAAGATTCAAGGACCCGCGTGGTCGCTCTCTCCTTGACTAGCAAGGAGGCTGCTTAAATACATCATGAGTGCTACAGTACTAGAGGTCCGTGTCCGGCGAAAGTGATGTCCGGACAACTGTATGAAATATGTCAAAATGTCAAATAAGTGGTCAATAGCTAGGATACAGGGCTAAGGAATAAATTCGAGCGATGCACTCCCGGCGTGTGGTTTCGGCTAGCGTCGATCTTCGTCGTCCAAAGGCCGAAAGGGGAGGGCGAAACCGGAGCGAAAAGGGTGAGGAAGGGCTTTTGATTGCAGGAAAGCATCATATCCACTCGCTGTTGTCTTGCACCAGAGGTCGAGGGAGAGGTGATGAGCGTGAAGCGATAATAAAAAGGGAGTGTGTGAAGTGATGATAGACAAGCGTGTGAAACTGTACAGTTGTGGCTGGGCGCTCCGGTGTGGGCTGTTCCGTTGCTCTGTTCTGCACAGGGCGCTTGGACGGTGCACGCGCAGCCGCACTGCACACCTTACAAAATCAAAATTGATACTGCCCACAAACCTTCAAAAGCCACTGAACTTACTAAGCCCCACATCTCCCCTCTCACACCAAGCCCGCCGGCCTCAGCGCCCACAACCTTAGCTCTGAGCCTAATGAGCCTACTAACAGCATCGCGCATAGCAAGTTTCTCGCACGCACACAAATACACGCCCAATTTCGAGCATATGACATGGAAGGACACGGTCGTCATGGATGAGGTGCACTCGAGGCGCAGTGTCGACGCACTTGGGGTGCATGCCCACATCATTCGGCTCCGATCAACACTCATCTTTTTTTCATTCCCTTTTGATTCCTGCTCGCGCTCATCGTCCTCACACATCAAATGCGACTTGCCCTATGCACTCGCGCCCTCACTTAGTAGCTTTACCTTTGTACCTGTTTCACTTTCCTTTTCATCCTTTGTCCTTTCGTCCTCGGCATGCTTCACTCTGATCATACTATACCTCCTGATGTGTACATACAAAGAGTCCTGTATGTACTTAAGTCCCCTGTCTAGTGCCCGGAATGTTATTGCCATCGTCTCCAGCTCCTTCTTCCTCCTCTCGTGTGAGTGCAGCTGCACATCAGCCCCATCGCCGTCTTGTTCTGGTGCCGCCTCATCGCCCGGCCGTGTCGTCTTCACCTCTCGCGCCCCATTCCCGTTCGCTAAGGATCTCCGAGACTCGGGCAAAGAGTTGATGGATGATATCATGATATGATCTGCAGAATCGTCAGTATACACGTTGCAGTGCTGGGAGAGTGAGAAGGTACACACACGACGCGTGGTAGGCTGAGCTGCGATGAGCAAGAGTTCATCCTGAAAATACTTGAGTAACTTCGGTCCGAACCTTGCTGAACCTGAACTGGACCGTCCCGAACCTGAACCGATGGTCCAGTTCAAGGTTCAGGAAATTCCCTGAACCGAACCTGAAGTTCAGTTCAAGGTTCAGCAAAATACCTGAAGAACCGGACTGAACCGGACTTCGGCAACCCTATTTGGGTGGGATTTGGCCAGGTCAGAGACACTTGCGCGCGTTAACACGGCGCGTAGCACGCACTTTTTGCCGCGATTGGGGGAGGAGGAACATAATGAGGCTTGGAGGGGTTGATTGCGCGCTGTTGACCGGTCACGCGGGTGGATAGAGACTGTTGAGCGAGTGGATGATCGTGTAGAGTCTTCCCTCTAAAGGCGAGGTCAAGGCAAGCACCGGTCTTCAACATACTCTCACAGTTTTCTTTACGTTGTTCACTTACTAGCTATTGCCCGCGCCCCGGGTGACCACTGGTTATATATACATACACTCGAAAAAGAAAATCTTCGAGCTTCTCTAGCACACGCGATCACATCACGTGACTGAACGTTACATTTCGTGACACCGCCGTTTTGCTTTTACAGTCACTACTGTATTTCTAGCTTCCACTTTCTTAGGCAAGGAAGAGGTGATGGTTGCTGAAAAAGGAAATTGCTTAAATCCATCATTTCACATAACTTAACATGGGGGTGAGTCGAAATCAAAATGCATGAAATTATCTTATCTTATCATGCAGCCTATATCAGGTGCGAGCTTGATAGTTTAACAGTAAGTTAAATAAATAAGATAATAATTATATCACATCGCCCAGAATGAAATTCAATTCGCGTTGTCGTGGGCACCAGAATCAGCATTATGCTGGACAAGAACATGTATGATTTCTGCAAGCCCACGTTGCAATGCGAGAATAAATGCAGTCAATCCATTTTTATTCCGGGCATTGACGTCTGCGCCGTGTTCGAGAAGCATATGGAAGAATTTCTGCATATTTCTGTGGTGAGATCAGGGCCCATAATGGTGGAGCTGCAATGGGGTCTCCCCATCATTGTTCTGGGCTGTCAGATTTGCGACACGCTCGATAAGCATGCGAGCGACGTCTACTTGTCTCTCCTGCAACGCGATATATAATGGTGTCTCCCCGCGTTTATTCTTGGCTGTCGGATCCGCACCGCGCTCAATAAGCATGTGAGCAATGTCTACTTGTCCCCTTTGCGACGCGAGATGTATTGGTGTGCACCCGTCATTCTTCTGAGCAGACAGATCCGCGCCGCGCTCAATAAGCATGCGAGCGACGTCTACTTTTCCCCAATACGACGCAAGATGTATTGGTGTCCACCCATAATTGTTCTGGGCTGTCAGATCCGCGCCCAGCTCAATAAGCATGCGAGCGATGTATACTTGTCCCCTTTGCGACGCGAGATGTAATGGTGTCCACCCGTCCCTGTCTTGGGCTGACAGATCCGCGCCGCGCTCAATAAGCATGCGAGCGACGTCTACTTGTCCCCTTTGCGATGCGAGATGTAATGGTGTCCACCCGTCATTCTTCTGGGCTGACAGATCCGCGCCGCGCTCAATAAGCATGCGAGCGACGTCTACTTGTTCCCTACGCGACGCGAGATGTAATGGTGTCCACCCGTCCCTGTCTTTGGCTGACAGATCCACGCCGCGTTCAATAAGCATGCGAGCGACATCTACTTGTCCCCAATACGACGCAAGGTGTAATGGAGTCGGCCCGTCATTCTTCTGGGCTGACAGATCTGCGCCGCTTTCAATAAGCATGCAAGCGACGGCTACTTGTCCCCAATATAACGCAAGATGTAATATAGTCTGCCCGTCCTTCTGGGCTGACGGATCCACGCCGCGCTCAATAAGCGAGCGAGCGACGTCCACTTGTCCCATTTGCGACGCGAGATGTAATGGTGTCCACCCGTCCCTGCTTTGGGCTGACAGATCCGCGTTGCGTTCAATAAGCATGCGAGCGACGTCTACTTGTCCCATTTGCAACGCGAGATGTAATGGTGTCCACCCGTGATTGTTCTGGGCTGACAGATCCGCGCCGCGCTCAATAAGCATGCGAGCGACGTCTACTTGTCGCTCTTGCAACGCGAGATGTAATGGTGTCCGCCCATCATTGTTCTGGGCTGACAGATCCGCGCCGCGCTCAATAAGCATGCGAGCGATGTATACTTGTCCCATTTGCAACGCGAGATGTAATGGTGTCCACCCGTCATTCTTCTGGGCTGACAGATCCGCGCCGCGCTCAATAAGCTTGCAAGCAGCTTTCACGTGTCCGTTTCGCGAGGCTATATGTAATGGAGTCGCATTGTCGGTGGAGTCTCGAGAGCTCACATCCTGTGAGTGCTCAATGACGAGGAAGTCTACAACAGGATGTAAGCCCCAAGAAGCGGCATAATGCAAGGGGGTTTGGGGAAGTGGCAGCGGCGTTTCGTTTCGTGTCATTCGCGCCCATGGCGGGACTACTGGGCCATATATCCAGAGCCAGATCGCAAGATGTGGTTTGTTCGGGTCAAATAGTTGTTTCATCCCATACTCCACATTTCGCGACACGTCCTCGAACCGGGCATGATCAACCCAGTGCCTCGCAGCATATTCAGCGAGAGGGAAATCTTTCAGACAGTCGCGGGTGACATCCTTATCCAGATGTAGCAGAATGCCCAAGCAGGCTTGTGCCACAAGGGTATGCGCAGGTGTCATAGAAACATGATAACGGCGGGAAGTAATGTCGGTTGCTTCGGCAAGGCGGGTGGACGTCAAGAATTCCTTGACGGAAAAATGTGAGAATTGTATGACGGGGGATCCTCGGTAGTTGACAATGGCGAGTAGAGTGGAACATGTAGACAGTACGGCATGCGCTGGATCTTCCAGGCGCCAATCCTTATGGAATTTCGGTATTGATCCTGCCTCGAAATCGAATGCGAGAAAGTCGGCCAATTCCTTGACGTGAAGTGGGCGGGAAGCCACTGAGACGAACTGAAACATACGATGAGCGAGTTCCCAGTTTGCCTTCTTGATCCCTCGCAGGGTTTGCTCATAAGTCTCGTCCAGCGTCTCTGGTAACTCGGCCAGTGCACGCCGGATGCCTGCTGGGGTGCAGTCGCAAATGTGAACCACCTGACAATCCACCCATCTGAACCTACATCACAGAAATGAGCAAGAGTCGTCAAGAGCTCAGTATCGACGTCTTACATCCCGTTCGACTTTTCCGTGAGAACGTCGATTGCCAGTTTCCTGTGCCCCTCTTTCCACCTTCCGTTTATTGTACGCGTGTTAATGACCGACTTGATGTAGTCCTCGATATCCCTCTTTTGTCCACTCTCGTCATGCAGGGAAACAGAGCGGAAAATCAAAGGATCGAGGACATCCTTGATATCAGGTTCTGGTCGGCTGGTGACGCATACGCGCAGATTCCAAATTTGTGTCTTGACAAGTTCCCCTATAAGGCTTAGGACTTTTGCGCGGGGAGATCGGACGACAGATGGGTTTGGACATTCATCCAAAGCATCCACGATGAGATAGACGGGTGCCAGTCCGGGGAGTTTGAGTAGGTCCTTTAGACATCCCGCAAGTGCACCGTCGCTGGGAGGACGTGAACCCCTGTCATGTTCCGAGTAGAATTTGGAAAGGATATTGAAGTAGGAGTCAGACTGGTGATAAAGTTGGACTAGGAAGGACGAGAGCAGTCCTCGCAATTCCTTCTTTCGGTCCTCCCTAAAATCACAGTAGAAAAATGCTAACGACGCGAGTCCAGCTTTCCGCATCGCATGGATGTCTTCGATGATTGTAGAGCTGACGAACACGATAAGTTTTCCCGAGATAGAAATATAAAAATTTCACGTACCAAAACACGCTTTTTCCAGCGCCCGCTGCGAAACGAAAAAGAAAAATTTAGTCTCCGTTGAACCCCAAAGCTGGTGATTAACAGACGTTTCCCATGGACCCATAGAAGTGAACCCGGGACTTCGGACGTTCTCCATTCTGGAAACGTGTTGCCATGAAGGAACCACTCTGCAGTCCCGTGATGGCGTGATTCGCAAGCAGCATAATGGTTCTTCCACGGATCAGGTGGTGATAGCCACCCGAAAATATCTTTCTGTAAGCTGTCACCTGTTGGACAGTCTCGGTGATCCCAGTCAGCTACCACAACATCGAAAAAATGGCTCACGCTTCGCCTTGTTCAAATCACTCGCGACGTGATGCATAATTTCTGATGCCCAGTCAGATACATGATCACTTGATTGTGGCCTGAAAAACATACCGAGGGTTTCCTTAAGATGTTCAACCGATACCTCGCCGTCTACAGGGAAATATTCTCAACACCCAGCGGGCGATGGGCTTGGTGGATTTGCTCACCGTGCATTACCACCTTCATATTCTCGACAAGACCATGGACGACCTTGAGGATCTGTGCTACTGTTTGCCGAGCCTCGTCCTGCGTCAATCTGTCCAGCCTCTGGACCATCGCCTCCATCTTCTTCTCACCAACAAGCTTCCGAACAAGTTTCTCTTCATTCACAAGTCAGGTAATGAATTCCCTCACCGACGATGGACTCACTAAGTTTTCCCTGCTTTGTCTCTTTGGTCGTCAACGCGAGGGTGGAGAGCAGCTCCACGAGAATCTTGACAATCATCTCATTCATGGGTTCTGTGGGAGGGATCTCGGTATAGATCTCGAGGCGATCGAGGAAGTGTCCAATTGACTCGAGCAGATCGGCCAGGGCACTGTAGTCATCTATGACGCCCTTGACCGCCTAATACGCTTAAGTGTTACAAAGATGCGCGCTCAGAAACTAATATAGGTACATACAGAGAGTAGAATACCGAGACCAGTCTGTATTGCCTTCACGGGCGGGAAATGCTATAGGATGAGGGTCAGAGAGGTTGAACACCCTGTCGGCGCCTACGGACATACCAAGCCGACATGCTGAGCAAAATTGGCAGCGGAGGGAAGTCTATGCAAAACGGTCAAGACCTTTTTGAGTGGCTTTAAGACTTTGTCTTTTTCCCGGAATTCCTTGAAGTCTTGCGCTTGTTCATGAAGAATGGCGGTAACGGACTCGACGGAGTCATAATACTGGAGGCGCTCGGCAAGAGGATGTTCGGCCAATTCTATGCCCGTCTGCTGTTTGTAATTCTCCAAAGCGTCCTCAAAGAGCACACGCAAATGTGACGATCCTGACTGGTCACTCATGTAAATAGTGGGGAAGAAAAGTGGGATTGGAAGGGGGAGTTAGTTCGCGGGGAGGAAATGGTGGGGAGATAATGGGATGCGGTGACGGTGGTAGACGACTGAAATGGAGGGTCCGTGCACCACGACGACCACGTTGCTTATCAATATAACAAACGGTCACGAGCTAATCACAGTATGCCAAAAACGATGGGGCGCAATTGGTGGAAGATTGACGAGCGCTGCAGTTGAGCGCTCGACCGCTTTTGTGGGTTCACACTTCACAGTAGATGAGCCCGAGGCAGGAATGGGATCTTACACAAGGCATTCTCTCTCTGTCAGAGCTGAGCGCCCGTCTCCGAGGTCAAATGCAGAGATGCAAGGTGATCCCTCCGACAAGATACTGTACAGTTTCAGGACCAAAGACGACAAACATGGCGACCACGTGGTACAACACAAACTATGAAGGGCACCATTGCAGCTGTGATCGGCTCGGCTCGGCTTGGCTCAGCACCAGCTCATCCAAAACAGGGAGCTGAGCTACTGTAAACCGTTCGAGCGACCTTGATTTGTCCTTTTAAGGTAAACTGCTTGACGCGAGGCCTCGCGACTGCGTGTCACGGTACAGAGAGCGGTTTGGCGCCAGACCAGGTCTCTGACTCTCAGCCTTCTGGGTATGGATTCTTTTCACTCGAGTCTGGGTCCTTCTCTTACTGCCTTTTTTTTCCCGTCACCACTAGTCGTCCCGATCCCCCTTATCCATTCTCAACGTCCCGCTAAGACGACCTGTAGAAAACACGCTTCGCAAGACGCGCCAATTCGGAGGTGGATTACGTTCCTACGTCGTACTCGAAGATCTGGCTAGAGTCTTTGCGAGTTCTAGCACCAACTCGGTGGTTTCATCCCCAAATTCTGTGTCTGTGTCTGCCAGTGTGTTTGTCCTTCAAGTCATCGGAATGCCGCGTGCTTCCGAGTCTCTACGCATATTCAAACTTGAAACCTTGTTGGCCCTTTCTGGATCATGGACCTCTCACCGCTGGTGGTACGCGATTCCGACCTTCTGCGTACGCGGTGCACTCAATCGACGACGGAGGACACATCATCGTCGCACCCTCAACCGCCAGTGTCCTCCTCAACAGAGGTGTTTTGCGAGCACTGGGAAGCGGGTAGCGTCGAGACGCACCCTGCCATATCGCGACCGTGACGTCGTGGCAAATGATCTAGATTTTCGCCGTTTCCCATGGATTATGGGGGATAGGGAGTGGATAGTAGGGATGATGGCTTTGGTACGTCCATTATTTCTCTTCTGCGGGCCCATTTCTCGAAGCGTTTCCGATGGCGCGAATCTGATCACGCGAGCGCCGCGGCGCAACGACAGGAAGGAGGAACTTCGATCACTGTGTATCATGTAGGTTAGATACCCGCAATAAACTGTAGGTACAGACTGTACAGTATGCTCCGACCTAGATTTGCATTACGTGCCCCAGGTCCAAATATAATGTAGCAGTATGTCCATCGCCGCAGGGTCGCCAATGGGTCTCCGAGAGTCGCGCGGGCCAACTTCACCAGGATGGGTTGTGGCTCGTCATTATTTGCGATTGTCATTGGTTGTACTCTCTGCGGACGTGAGACGACGCTCCGGGGCGGGTCTGCTGATCTGGTCGGTACGTTGGATTGCGATCTGCTTGAATGGCCATAACCTGGATTCTACCACCTTTCAGTGAGAGTTTTTAAGACATTTTCATTTTACCGCGTCTCTTTGTTGACGATATCATTCGTAAACGTGCTTCAAATTGTGCTATTTATAAATCACATAAATGAGCGTCCATTTATTCGTGGTACGTTCTATTACTCTACACGAATCTAGGTCAAAAATGGTTAGCCAGTCAGCATTCCCCGAGCTTCGGGAAAAGAATTCCGCCCGTGTGGCGTTTCCGTGGGTGAGACTTGTTCAAAAGTTTGGCACTGTGAGACCAGAAGGGGCAACGATGAGGAAGTAGGGTTATACTACGGCCTGATGAGTGAGTGGCCTCCAATCACCACCCGACCGAGAAAGAAAGAGCCGGCACGTACACCATCCAGGGACCTAATTTATTAATACCAAGAGTTACCAAGAGTACAGTATGCAGTAAGTGAGCGGATGAAAGGCAGACGAACATCGTTCTTCATGGGGTATTTCTGACCCGGTGCCGTTACCATGACGGTGTATGGTGAGAAGTAAACAACCACCCCTTATTCAGTACTTATCTCCATGTCCCCCGGACGCTTCACCTGTACTTGCGGAGGAATTCGTTTCGTATCCGATGGTGGTAGGGAGCAGATGGAAGAAAATGAGGTGGGCAGATGACAGACGTGGCGATGCACCGCGAGATGATGGCAGTCGTAGCGATTGTGGAGACTCGTTCACCCACTCCCCCTCACGCTGCCAGTGATGTCAGTCGAGCCCTGTACGCCGGCCTTCCCCACCCTTCCGACCGAGCTACTCATCCTTATTCTTTCTTACCTTCCCGTCGTAGAACTGTGCGCTGTTCAGAGGACATGCCACAGGATCCACAACATCGTCACCGAAAGCGCGCACCTCCAGTACATCCTTCGCACACAAATATACGGCGTCGACGACCTCCTACCCCCCGAATGCCCGTTTTCCGAACGCCTCGAACTATTGAGACGTCATGAGAACGCGTGGAGTAACTTGCAACTCAAACTTTCCCATGAGTTTGCTTCCCCACTTCTCGACCGTCATTTTCTTCAAGATGGATATTTAATTTACAACAAAATCGCGGGGACCTTGCAATATGGATACGTGGACCTTCTCACGGCCGTTCCGGACGAGGAACTGTGTTGGGCCCATATTTCGAGAGAGGATATCCGTCATCCTTTGTGCGTTGTATTCTCGGTGGACAATAACTTGGCTGTAGTCCTGAGGTATCTATCCCTTTTTTGTCTACCTCCTACCAAGTGTAATATGTAACCGATTGCGCAGGACCCAGCAAGTTAGGCCCGGTTCGCTCGTCAAGCTTACGTTTCTAGACTTCTTAACAGGCGCGCCCCATCCCCTTTCGTCCAAGCCCACCGTGCGGCTCCCCTCGAATACTGTCGTCGACGTGGCCTATGCAGAGGCGGAGATCTTGGGAGATTATGTCCTGATTACGGTGATGTCTGGACGCGATGTCTGTTGCTTCTACCTTGTCTCGTGGAAATCGGGAGTTGTGACCCTCGTGCGTAGTTGTTTCCTCTCTGATGCTTCAGTTGCTTACGTGGGTTTTTTTTGTCTGCCTCCCGCAGCTCCGCGACATAGAACTGTCAAATCGGTGGAGACCGTTATGGGTGCCGAGACTCGTGGGTATCGATGACGGCTTGATAATGCTGGCGAACTGCACCAAGAACAGTCTTGAGATCTGCAAGCTCGAGTTTGCCTCTCAAGAACCGCCACGCTTGCACACCGTGTGCTTCCTCGAATTACCGGCATTAGAACCATACGCTTTCGTCATCGTGTCCAGAGTCGACAAAGAATGGGTTCCGACATCCTCATGGTGTGGAACCCGATCCCAACAACAACAACAACTCCCACGGAAACGCGTCGTTCCCTTCCGCTCCTCCAAAGTGGGTACGATAGGTCTCCTCCTCGAACATGAAATGCGAACGGCGAGCGTTCGCGTACTGCCCAGCTGCTGGATGACCGTCAGCATCGCAGCGCTACTTTCCGCCATCTACTATGGCTGCTCTTCTTCCTCCGACTCCTCTGACGATGATGATGACCATACTGGTGGAAACACCGCCGTGCGCACCTTGTATTGGCCGGATTGGGGCCCGACTGCTACACGCGTCCTCGTCAGCTCTCACGGGGGCAGGCTGCCGAAGCCGGCTGGCCCTTTCTGGATCACGAGCTTCTCGCCGCTGGTAATCCGCGACTATGATGTGCTGCGGATGCGATCCACGCACGCGGCGGCGGCGGCGGAGGCGGAAGAGGAGGAGGAAGATGACAAGACCTCGTCGCTCTTTGGACCGCCGGTATTCAAGTCTACCGAAGTACTCGGCGAGCACTGGGTAGAGGGTAAACTTGTGACGCGTTTGCCATATCGCGACATCGTAGCGAAGGATTTGTACTATATAGGGGTTGTTGCAGATAGGGAGTGGATAATTGGGATTTCAGTCAAGGTACGTTTTTTTGTGCCTATATTTATCTGAGAGAGAACGTATCTGACCGAGCGCATGGACAGGGATCTGAGGGGTTGTATTACACTGTTTATCATGTAGGTTAGGGCAACTACTGAATTGAACGATATTGCTGTTTCTTTAGATACGGATGCCTTGCAGCTCCCTCTGCAGTTTGTGTGCACCCCACCGACTCGCGTGTATAGCAGTAGTAACGCCCCCCAAATGTGTTTTTTCTTTGCGCGAGGAGTATGGGCATTTTTGTGTGCTGTTTCGCCAGGTGTTCAGTAAAAAGCCCGAGAAGGGTGACATATGAGTCAGGGACCATATTTAACTTTAACAGACATCGTGTGGGTTTACCAAGGGGGGAAAAAAAGTCCCTAGGTACCCAAGCGCTGGAAGGGCTCGGAACCGGTAAGGAACAAGAGATTGTCAATTTGTCATTCGCAACGGCAGTCCCCCCGAACCTCTGGCTGTCACGGTCCTGTGCCCTCTGACAGAATGGCCTTGCTTATCCGCGGTGGCGCCACCACGCTCAAGGACCACCGCCTTCCATGACGCTTGGACACTTAGGACATTGGACAGAGGGACTTGCATAGGCGTTGTTTCACCACACGGGTCTGCGGCTCGTTGTCTATTAGGGTGAGGGCACCTACACAACAGGCTATGACAACGGTGGACGAAGAACGGCTCGGCCTGTTCCTTGCGTGGTTTGCTGTGCGCTGGCTGTGGGACCCTCTGGCACGACTATAGTAGGAAGCTGCGAAGGGATAACAAGATGGAGTGAGGTATATGCGTTCCTAATATGTCCTATTGCCACACTACTGTATCTCAGTCAATTAGAGAGAACAGGAATTTTGAACTAAAGGTACCGTGATGGTGTTGATCTGTGGACCGAGCGGGGCGGATTCCATCGTAGTTTCTGCATAGCCGGTATACTGGATGTCCGTATGCCAACATTTGAAAAGTCGATAATAAAGTGTGGATCTTCAGAGTGTTGAACATGAATGTATAATGCAGAGCAGTGGTCATCATTTCTACGGTACTGCGTTGGGTTATAATAATACAGAGAGTGGTCGAGTGGATGAAAGACCTATAACAAATGCCATCTAGTATGATACCAATCAGTCACAGCTCCCATCTTTCGGCCCATCCCTCCACCGCTCGTCAACGCGCGCACAATCGAAAGTAGGTTTGCCCAACTCGACATTCACCTCGTTATGCGTCGCACAAAGCCACGCCGCGAGCGTAGCACGCGAACGGACGTCAGGTGGCCGACGCTGAATGCGCGTGCCGAGGTCTTCCGCGCAGTGGGAACATGGGTAGAGTTGAGGTAGGGCGTGGAGGAGCTGTAGCATGTGGGCTCGTTGAGTCGTTGTAGGGGATTCTGGGTAGTATGCGGCGGTGGTGTGAAGGAATGTCCAGGTAGAGCGGCCTAGTGACTCCACGTCTGGTGGACAATGCGACGCGCGCCATGCGTCGTCTCCTTCGTTCACCGTTGTGGAGGACGCGGACGCGGCCAGCGCGGCTGCTGCGGTGGAAGAGGCGATAGCATGCGCTGCAGAGTCACTGGAGCCCTTGTTACTTTTGTTCCCTCGCGTCGTCGTCGTTGTTGTCGTATTGCCTGTCGTACCAGTGGGGGGCTTCCAATTGCGGAAGGAAGTACAGATTTTGCAGGGCTTGCCGTCTGGTCCGAGGACCATGCCTGGTGGGAGCGAGCGTGCTCTTGAGGAGAAGGATGAAGATTGCACAGTGGAAGTATCTGTCCTGCTGGAATTGGTACCCATTGTTGCACCTCGGCAGCCGCGAAGAGGGACGGGAGGTTAGATTGTAAGTTACACTGCACAGCGGAGGTCGTCGGCCTGCGGTCGCCGTCGCTGACGCGCGATCGTGTGACTCCGGGCCGAAGTCCCGCGCAATGCACGGGATTGGCCGACACAAGTCAAACATCCAACAGCGCTTACTGTACCCATACACGCCAACATGCATCATCCTTAGCCACCACCCTAACGTCACGGTGTCAGTGATGTTATGGAACTCACAACTTGTAAATGTCAATTCGTTAACTGACCAGGTCCTGCAGTGGCCGCTTCTGACTTATAACCTATCATGTCACCGTCAGAATTCCGGAGTACAAATAGTCCGCGCCAATGAAATATCTATTTCACGTGGTCACGTCAAGAATTTCTACCGAACGTCGCGTGACGGGCAAATGCAAGTTTATTTAGGCACACTTGAAAGGGGGAAATGGATGACAGAAAGGGGAGGGTTCAGGCTCAGAAGGCGAGTGCAATCTTTGGTGCAATCCGCGCACTGGTATGCAAACTCAGACCTCACTTAATTTACAGCTGCACCGGTGACTGTGTAGGGTACTTGTTGGCACCGGACCCCAGGAATTGCGTAGGGTTGGAAATCTTGATTAGTTTACTGTATCGATTATACCGGTCGGCAGACGAGACCGCGAGGGTACTCGGCGCTTCCGAGGGTTTGGCTTCGCGACGGAGAATTCAGTAGCCCAGGCTGGCAGGGTACAGTGAGTGCATGAGCTCGACATGTTCCCAGCTCGAATACCATGTACTAACTGGGTCCAAGCAGATGTGTGCATGCTCAAAATCTAAGATCCCCCGGTCTCGAGAGAGATGCTGTAATTGATGGAGGAGTTACTGGTTACTGTAGAGCCATGGGAACTGCAAGTCATATTTAAAAGGTACCTGGCCTGGACGGTCCATCATGAGGACCCTCGCGGTTACGCTGACCCCAGATTATAACTACTGCAATCCTCCCCTTGCTCCTCTAGCTCTTCCCCTCCCCTCAACATGTCGTCAGGCTCTACTAACTGCGGCTCAGGTGGCGGTGACACCTCCTTGGAAGGCCTTCGCATAGCCTCCCTTTTCATCATCTGGACCACCGGCACCTTTGGCGCCACCTTCCCCATTTTCGCCCATCGCTCACGACTGATCCATTTCCCGTCCGCAATATTCGAGTTCGTCTCCTTCCTCTGCCAATTTCTATTTCTCACCAGCTCTCCACAGAACGGCCAAATATTTTGGCTCCGGGGTCATCATCGCCACTGGGTTCATCCACCTCCTCGCCCCCGGCATCAGTGAGCTTACCTCGCCCTGTCTTGGACCCGAATGGCAGATCTATGTTCGCAGTCTCTCTCCAATCTAAGCGACGACAAATTCTGACCGGCGCATACAATGCAGCCTTACGCCCTGGCATTCGCTCTCCTATCGTCTTTTTCCATATTTCTGATTGAGGTTATTGCCTTCCGCATTGGCACTGCCAAGCTCAAGAAACTTGGCATCCATCATGGTATGTGTTTGTGCACCCTACAATATGTATGCCGTATCAATTCTTCTCGTTCTTGAATAGATCCGCACGGACATGCCGTCGCCGTGGGTGCTTATACAGCACACGGTCCAGAAGCGGAAATTGCCTCCACGTCCCGTGATCATAATGATCCTGGTCATATTGACCTCGAGAAAGTAGCAAAGGATTCCCCGGCTAGCCACGTGCATATCCACATGGACGACAGTAAACAGGAATTGTTACTGACGGACGAAAATGCCATGGCCCAGTTAATTGGCGTCGCCATCCTCGAGTTCGGTGTTGTCCTGCACAGGCACGTACTTTGTTTTCGCGGGTCCGCATATTATTCTGCATATCGTTAACTGAGTCTGCCTCTCAGCGTTTTGATTGGACTTACGTTGGCCGTAGACGACAATTTCAAAGTGCTTTTTGTCGTTATTATTTTCCATCGTATGTGTTCTAAAGCATCTCGGTCGCCCTGACTGGACCGCTCAACCATTCCATGGCCCTGTCGTAGAAATGTTCGAGGGCCTCGGCGTTGGTTCCCGCCTCGCGTACCTCGTCCTACCTCACAAATATCGCTATGTGCCCTACTTTGGTTCCGTCCTCTATGGCATCACGACGCCGATAGGAATCGCTGTGGGTCTCGGCATACGCACGACATACAACCCCGATTCGACGGAGGCGACCTTAGTCTCGGGGATTCTCGACTCGCTGAGCGCGGGTATCTTAATTTATACAGGATTCGTCGAGCTTCTCGCCCACGAGTTTTTATTCAACCCCGAGATGCGCGAGGCGAGCCTCGGGAAGCTTTTGTATGCGCTAGGTTGCATGCTGCTCGGTGCTGGGATTATGGCACTGTTGGGCCGATGGGCATAGGGCTCTCGGAACCGGTGTCCGCAGTTAACTTATCAGTGTTTCTGCCAAGAACAAGAACAATTCCAGAGAATTGATGGGAGATAGAATGATAACGATCTGACGTGTTCAATACACAGAATTACATGCCAGTGGATATATTAATCGGAATATTTATTCGTCATGTACAGTACGTGGGTAGTACTTTGCACCGAAGATAAACAAAGAATTGTAGGGGACGCCTTACTAATAACCATGGGAGAAAGAACCAGCTGACCGGGGTCTGGTGATAAACTATTTGTTGACAGCTTCGCTGAAACGCTCGCTCCACTCCCGATCCCATCACACAAATTAACCCCACAACAACCTCTACGTAGCCGACCCTTTTTAAAGCAAAAAAAATTTAACAAAAAATGTTCTTTCCCCCGTAGGGGCTGGCGGAGTTGATCATAAAAGCTGAATCGGACATGCCACCCAGGTAAAGGTTAAGGGCAATATTGGGGGAGCGATGATTCTTTCTTTGGTTAGTGTCGGTAACTGGGCAGGTACGCAACGGGATGACGTGGAGTAGATTTACGCGCAATGCCGCCTGCAGTGTACACATTATTAATCTACCGCATAATCGGACTATTTTTATTTGAGATCTGTGGTCAGATATACGGCTTCGACTTAGTCATCAATTTGTTGGACAGTATTCGATCCTTTAATTGACTATGAGCGGACTCGACAAAACTTGGTCCTAAATACTGATCCCAACCCTCATTCACGTTGCCGAACACAAACATGCTCTGAATGTTTACCTGCAATGAATGTGGCTTGTTACAGAGTTTTTATGCAATGCTACAGTAAGCCAGAGCTAAGACTTCCCTTGAGTCTTCCCATGAATTGACGCTTACCACACTTTTTGTTCACTCAGACTCAGTCCTCAAGTAAGTAAAACAAACATGCCGAGCTCAACTCAAGAAGCAAGCATGTCTTCATTGTTATTTTGAATTGTAACACATTTCTTTATACTCAGCCTACGTCATTCCTCGTTCCCCTTAGAGGGCCATTAGCTAATCAAGGCTCTCAAGGAGCAATCTGAAGACGCAAGCGTCACGATCCTTGTTGAACTAAAGAAGATCATAAGTCAGAACGTTCTGACTCGGGTTGTCAAAGTCTCGGCGGGAAGAGGGGAGGGAGGAAGCAGAAGCGTACCCGCCAGGGTCAACTGTCCTGGAAATCACGGTATTTTTTGTTTTTTCTCAGTGAAGACCCAAGAGTGGCGATGATGTCACCAACGATAGTCACGCCGGCAAAAATCTTGAGTTTTTTCATCATATTCTTGTTAAAGAACCCCGCATTGTCTGGGGGCGTCTCAGCTGGCGGTGACGCCGGTGAGAGCGGCGACCAATCCTCCAATCCCATAAGTTCCGGAGGTGGCAATATCTCTGGTGCCACCCACGACGCTGGAGGGTTCGGACTCAGACGCGCCGGCCTGTGCAACATCCACGAATTGCCTGACCTCGACGAACCCTCCGACGAATACGGGTCAGGATAGCCCGAAGACGTCGACCCGTCCAACGAATGCTGAGAAGATGCCGGGAAGGATTGCGGAGACCGTGACGTCGGCCCATCCTCTGCCACGACCATCTCATCGGTGCGTGCCCCGTCCGACGAATGCTGGGGAGATGCCTGGGATGATTGCGGAGACGCCGGCCCATCCGGTGCTACGACCATCTCATCGGCGCGTGCCTCATGAATCTCTCTCCTGCCAATGCACTACTGTAGGAGCAGCGAGGACGGGGTTGAAAATGGAAAGGATGTGAGATATTTGAGCAACTATCCTATACCGGTGCATTTGTGGGATGTGTGACGTCGAGTGCTGTATATCTTGAACGGTCAAGGCACCAGTCAAGCGTACGGCAATAAAAATGATAAAAATGGGCGGAAAGCGGCTCGTGATTTGGAGAAGTTATGGATTGGTGCAAGGGAAGGAAAGGTCACACGCACTATCCAGTATCCGGTAACTTCATGGTGGGCCAAAGAGCTGGATAAAACATAGGGAGTTAACGAAGTTTTATATTTGCACGCATCAATGCAGTGGACACAGGTGGCGGTTGATGGAATTCAGGGATGCGACTCAAGGATCAAGTCGTCAGTTAGTAAGGCTGTACATCCCACTGCATCAGGGCATGTGCGTTGAAATTGTCGGTGTTGTGAAGCTGATACGAGGCGAGATACGATACGGGCGCGCCGCGGCCTCCGACTTGGAGACGGTAGTCCGTCAGTCGACCGTTTTTTATGGTCCAGCTTTCGATGCTGTTGATTTAGTGAAGGGAACGGCCCGGCACCAAGGGCCGGCCCAGAAAAACTCAAAGCCGGAGGCGGCGGGCCGGGGCTTAATTAAGGTCACTGACCGACGACCGTCGTTCCACCGTGCCCATGCCATTCTGTACCACCTGTCCCCGCCCGTCCACCTTCCCTCCAGATGATGAAAGGCTTGCCATCCCACTCGCGTCGTCGACCTCATTCTTGCGTCCAATAATGGCAATGTCCAAGAGTCGTAAATTGGGCCTTTGGCTCCCATCGCCACCAAATACCCCCATCTCTTTGTCTCTGTCATCGAGCACTCCTATATCCCCTTTGTCGTCAACCCACACCAAATTCTTTGCCACCACTGAGTACCTCACCGCCTCCAGCCATCGTTCTCACCGCCATCGGACAATATTAGGGGCAATATCAGATCACGGAGTGTGGACACAAGCTCACTGAAACTTACTCCCTCCACAACCTCTCACGGACGAAATTGGTGGGAATTTGTCTGTCCCTCATGCGCTACCTTGGGGAGGCTACATCTCACATTTCTTGACCGCATAAACCCGAAACACATCCTCCATTGCATCCGCAACATCATAACCCCGCTTCACGCCTTCTACACGCTTCTACTCATCACAGGGCATATTCCCCACCCCACCTCCTTCGCCAGCTGAGTTGTCATGATTACTTCTGAGGGGTCAGCCCCACGTCCAAAGATCATGTCCCCGATGCGCTGAAAGCAAGTCCAAGTCCTGGCCTCCTTCTCCTGCATCCCCCTGTTTGGCACAATGCGTCCCTCATGTCTCCACCGTTGGTACCACAGCCTTTCCTCTCTTGCTCCCTATGTTCAACGCCATCGCTGGGCACTTGACTCCCTGCAACCACTCTGGGAAGTTGCCTGGTTTCAAAAATTGCTCGAAGAACCCAAGGTCCTGGAATTCCACGGTTACTCATAGATATCCGACACGCCGCCGCCCCCTAAGCCAGGTGCGGATGCTGTGCAGAAGGAGCAACGGGAGGCTCTCGAGCAGATGCTTCTGCGAAACACTTTTTACTATGAGACAGGAGGCAATTCCAAACACCAGTTGCGCGAACATTTGTTCGAGAATAAAATTAATCAGGTAGACCACAGTGCAAATTGTATATTCTGTACACCCGGCCTGAGCCGAGCCGCTAATGGGGGCTTACGCACTTACGCTCGGCCCAGTGATTGACTGAGCCCCGGCCTTTGGGCTCTAATTCCATCTCTGATAGCGTTAATATTAATTACTACTCAGACGTTCAGATAGCGATCAGACCGTGAGACGACACCTTTGTCCGCTGGCATCGTCCTGCCGTGCCATGGTAGCTCGACTGCGTACCCGTCCCATACATAGTATAGCGGGAGACTCAACGTATGAAGATGCATTGTGCGGCGGTTGCTTGATTAGCTCACTGTTATTCATACACATGTTATCCCGGACGTCATAGCATAACATTTGAAAGAGAATATCGCAGGTGCGCCGCCGACGTTCATGACAGTGAAAATGGCCTTCTTTACCATGGTCGTTCACATGCGACTTATCGGCAACAGAGATCGTTCTTCAAATAGGAGACGTAGTTACACACTTACTTTAGCTATCTTACGTAGTGTAGTTGGCCATATATATTACGTTTCTGCGTTTCAAATGATGCGGCGCGTTAATGAGGGATTGAAATTTGCTGGCGATGCAGTTATAAAAAGCAAGCATGACTAACTTAGCGTGCGCCATCTCTCGCTTCCCTATGCTAACCAATCACGGCTCACAAGAAGCAGTCAGAGATCCTCTTCTCTCAGGATAGCAAGACTAAGCGGCAACAGCTCCTCTTGATATCAGAGATGGTCACCCAAACTTCAAGTATTGCGAAGGGGCTGGTGTCGAGATCCTTAAATGTTGAACTGAAGAAGATCAAAAGTCAGAATGTTTGTGACTCGGTGCCAGGATATGAGGTGGGAGGAAGCAGCAACGTACCCACCAGGGTCAACTGTGCTGGAAATCACGGTGTTTTTTTGTTATTTTATTAATCTATGAAATCAAACCATAGACGACGGAGCCATCAAGGATACCCCCTTCCGCAGTGACCCCACCAACCGCCAGTTTTTCCTTCATAGAAAGCCCCGCATTGTCTGGAGAGGTTTCGGTAGGATAGCCCGAAGACGCCGACCCGTCTGGCGATTGCCGCGGAGATGCCGGGGATGATTGCGGAGACGTTGGCCCACCTGATGCTGCCCCCGCACCCTCTCCTACGACCGTCTCATCGGCGCGTGCCTCATGTCTCCTCCGCATTAGGATAGGAGCAGCGAGGACGAGGTTGAGAATGGAAAGGATGAGAGATATTTGAAAAATTATCCTATACAGTGTACCGACACCACTTTTCACACCCACATCACTTTTCACACCAATAGAGAACTTGCTCAATTTTAGCCCGTTCTTGCTGTTAATTTACACATGGATAACTACCTCTTATACCTACAGTTTGGCCAATTTTGGGAGCAATCGGTTGAGTTGTTACTGAGCACACGCCGCGGTTGATGGAATTCAGGGATGCGACTCAAGGATCAAGTTGCCAGTTAGTACAAGGCTGTACATCCCACTGCATCAGGGCATGTGCGTTGAGATTGCCGGTGCATTGCCGTGAAGTTGATACGAGGCGAGATACGATACGGGCGCGCCGGCGCCGCGGCCTCCGACTCTGAGTCGACTTTCGATGCTGCATTGGTTTGATGAGCATGACCTGGCTCCAGCCTCCAGGCCGTGAGCCGAGGGTGAGCGCTTAGGCGCTTAGGCGTGGCCCAAGAAAACCTGGTAAAATAAGCATGCCAAGCTCCTCAAGCAAGCATGTCTTCATTGTTATTTTGAATTGTAACACATTTCTTTATACTCAGCATACATCATTGCTCGTTCCCCTCAGAGGGCCATTAGCTAATCAAGGCTCTCAAGAAGCAGTCTGAAGACGCAAGCGTCACGATCCTTATTGAACTAAAGAAGATCATAAGTCAGAACGTTTTTGACTCGGGTTGTCAAAGTGTCGGGAAGAGGGGAGGGAGGAAGCAGAAACGTACCCGCCAGCGTCAACTCTCCAGGATATCACGGTGTTTGTTGTTTTTCTTTATTCTGTTGTATTGCAAGCGCAATGAGGGCGATGACGCCACCAGCGACACCCAATTCCGTAGCAATCCTGATTTTTTTGTACCTAATATCGTCAACGGACCCCGCATTGTCTGTGGGCGTCTCAGTTGGCGGTGGCACCAGCCCCCCCGGCCTAGTAGTCGCCCGATTCGATCCCGTAAGTTGCAGAGCTGGTGCGAACCCTTGAAACGACGCTGGACCGTTCGTACTCAGACGCGGCGGCCTCTCCAACATCCACGAATTGCCTGACTCCGACGAAGCCTCCGACAAATGTGGGGTAGGATAGCCCGAAAGCGTCGACTCGGACCCGTCCAACGAATGCTGGGGAGATGGCAGGGATGGATGCGGAGACATCGTCCCATCCGATGCTGCCTCGGCACCCTCTGGTACGACCATCTCATCGGCGTGTGCCCCGTCCGACGAATGCTGTGGTGATGCCAGGGATGGTTGCGGAGACTTCGGCCTATCCGATGCTGCCTCCGCATCCTCGGCTACGACCATCCCATCGGCGCCTGCCCCGTCCGACGAATGCTGGGGAGATGCCGGGGCTGATTGTGGAGGCGTCGGCCCATCCGATGCTGCCTCGGCACCCTCTGGTTCGACCATCTCATCCCCGTCCGACGAATGCTGGGGAGATGCCGGGGCTGATTGTGGAGGCGTCGGCCCATCCGATGCTGCCTCGGCACCCTCTGGTTCGACCATCTCATCCCCGTCCGACGAATGCTGGGGAGTTGGCGGGAATGGTTCCAGAGGCACCGGCCCAACCTCTGGTATGACCATGCTATTGCCGCGTGCCTCATGAATCCTCTGCCAATTCACTGCTGTAGGAGCAGCGAGGACGAGGTTGAAAATGGAAAGGATGAGAGTGATTTGAGCAACTATCCTATACCGGTGCATTTGTGCCAGTGGGATGTGTGATGTTAACTATATCTTGAACGGTTAAGGTACCAGCCTGGTCAAGCGTACGGCAATAAAAACGATAAAAATGGGCGCAAAGTCTAGAAAAATGAAAGGGGCTATGATTCGGAGAAGTTATAGATTGGTACAAGGGAAGGAAAGGTCACACGCACTATCCAGTACCCGGTAACTTCACGGTGGGCAAAAGAGCTGGATAAAACATAGGGAGTCAACGAGGTTTTATATTTGCACGCATGAATGCAGTGGACACAGGTGGCGGTTGATGGATCAGGGATGCGACTCAAGGATCAAGTCGTCAGTTGATACAAGGCTGTACATCCCCACTGCATCAGGTCGTGTTGCG
Source organism: Russula emetica (assembly GCA_015178925.1). Classification (NCBI taxonomy): domain Eukaryota; kingdom Fungi; phylum Basidiomycota; class Agaricomycetes; order Russulales; family Russulaceae; genus Russula; species Russula emetica. The sequence continues at coordinate 296,573 of WHVC01000031.1, read as the reverse complement.
TTGAAATTGCCGGTGTATTGTTATGAAACTGATACGAGGCGAGATACGATACGGGCGCGCCGCGGCATCCGACTTGGAGTCGGTAGTCCGTCGGTCGACCGTTTTTTATGGTCCAGCTTTCGATGCTGTTGGTTTAGTGAGGGGCACGGCCCGGCACCAAGGGCCACTCAAAGCTGGAGCCGGCGGCATAGGCGCTTTTAATTACTCACAATAAGTTAGTGAATTTTTAACGATGTCACTGACCGACGACTGTCGTTCCACCATGCCCATGCCATTCTGTACCACCTGTCCCCGCCCATCCACCTTCCCTCCAGATGATGAAAGGCTTGCCATCCCACTCGCGTCGACAACCTCCTCCTTGCGTCCAATAATGGCAATGTCCAAGAGTCGTAAATTGGGCCTATGGCTCCCATCGCCACCAAATGCCCCCATCTCTTTGTCTCTGTCATCGAGCACTCCTATATCCCCTTTGTCGTCAACCACACCAAATTCTTTGCCACCACTGAGTACCTCACCGCCTCCAGTCATCGTCCTCACCGCCATCGGACAATATTAGGGCGACTATCAGATCACGGAGTGTGGACGCAAGCTCGCAGAAGCTTACTCCCTCCACAACCTCTCACGGACGAAATTGGTGGGAATTTGCCTGTCCCTCATGCGCTACCTTGGGAAGCTGCATCTTATATTTCTTGACCGCATAAACCCGAAACACATCCTCGGTCAAACGCACAGCCTCACGAACAGGCCCCGCCTCTGCATCCGCAACATCACACCCATATGGCATCCGCTTCGCGCCTTCTACGTGCTTCGACTCATCACAGGGCATATTCTCCACTCCACCTTCGCTAGCTGAGCTGTCATGATCACTTCCGAGGGTCGGCCCCACGTCCAAAGATCATCATCCCCGACACGCTGAAAGAAAGTCCAAGTCCTGGCCTCCTTCTCCTGTGCCCCCTGTTTGGCACAATGCGTCCCTCATGTCTCCACCATTAGCTCCACAGCCCTTCCTCTCTCGCTCCCTTCGTTCAACACCATCGCTGGGCACTTTGACTCCCTGCAACCACTCTGGGAAGTTGCCCGCGTTCCCAAATTGCTCGAAGGTCCCGGCCTGAGGTCCTGGAATTCCACGGTTGCTCGCAAATACCCGACACGCCACTGGCACCGCTCCCTATGTCAGGCACGGATGCTGTTTAAAGGGAGCAACGGGAGGCTCTGGAGCAGATGCTTTTGCGAGGCATTTTTTACTATGAGACAGGAGGTAATTCCAAACATCAGTCGCGCGAACGTTTTTTCGAGAATAAAATTAACTAGGTACAGTAGATTTCAGCACAAATTCTATATTCTGTACACCAAAAGCCGAGCCTGAGGCTGAGCCCCGGCTTTTGGGCCGAACCGGGTCCCCACATCACTAGTTTGATTCTTCTCATCTCTAATAGCGTTAATTATTCAAGTACTCGGACGTTCAGATAGCGATCAGACCGTATGACGACACGTTTGTCCACTGGCATCGCGCTGCCGTGCCCTGGCAGCTCGACTGCGTACGCGTCCCATACATAGTATTGCGGGAGACTCAACGCGTGAGGATGCATTGTGCGGTTCCACGGTTGCTTCAACTAGTTGCCAGATTATAACTAGTGTAAATCCTTCCTTGCTCCTCTAGCTCTTCCCCTCAACATGTCCCTTCGTAACTGCGGCTCAGGTGGCGGTGACACCTCCTTCCAAGGCCTTCGCGTAGCCTCCCTTTTCATCATCTGGACTACTGGCTCCTTTGCCGCCATCTTCCCCGTTGTCGCCCGTCGCTCACGAGTGATCCATTTCTCGCCCGCAATACTCGAGTCCGTCTCCTTCCAGAACGGCCAATTTTTTTTTGGCTCTGGGGTCATCATCGCCACTGCGTTCATCCACCTCGTCCCCAGCACCTGTCTTGGACCCAAATGCCAGCTCTATGTTTGCACTCCGATCTAAACCAATATCTTACAATCGAAAGGTATACAATGTAGCCTTACCCCCTGGTACTCGCTTTCCTATCGTCTTTTTGCATATTTCTGATTGAGGTTATTGCCTTCCGCATTGGCGCTGCCTGCTCAAGAAACTTGGCATCCATCACGGTATGTGTGACTCCCCTACAAGGTGCATATCTATGCGGTACTAATACTTCCGTTCTTCTCGTTCTCGAGTAGATCCGCACGGGCACGCCATTGCCGTGGGTGCTTATACAGCACATGGTCCAGAAGCGGAATTGCATTAGATCCCACGTCCCGTGATCATAATGATCATGATGAACATTCTGACCTCGAGAAAGTAGAAAGGATTCCACGGCTAGCCACTCGCACAGCCCCATGGGCGACAGTAAGCAGGCATTGCATCTGACGGACGAAAATGCCATGGCCCAGTTAATTGGCGTCGCCATTCTCGAGTTCGGTGTTGTCCTTCACAGGCACGTACTTTTGTTTTCGCGGGTCCGCATATAATTCTGTATATCACTAACTGGGTCTGCCTCTCAGCGTATTGATTGGGCTTACGTTGGCCGTAGACGATAATTTCAAATTTTCCATCGTATGTGTTCTAGAGCACCTCGGTTGCCCTGACTGGACCGCTCAACTATTCCATGGCCCTGTCGTAGAAATGTTCGAGGGCCTCGGTGTTGGTTCCCGCCTCGCGTACCTCGTCCTACCTCCCAAATATCGCTATGTGCCCTACTTTGGTTCCTTCCTCTATGGCATCACGACGCCGATAGGAATCACTGTGGGTCTCGCCTTAGTACTGACAACCATGGGAGAAAGAACCAGCTGATCGGGGTCTGGTGATAAACTATTTACTGACAGCTTCGCTAAAACGCTCGCTCCACTCCCATCACATAACCGCACAATAATCTCCGTAGCCGACCTTCTTTGCAGTAAAATGTTTTTTTTATTAAATGTGGGTTCTTTCCCCTGCAGGGGCTGGCGGAGTTGATCATGCAAGCTGAATCGGACATGCCACCAGGTAAAGGTTAAGGGCAATATTGGGGGAGCGATGGTTCTTTTTGTTGGTAGTAACTGGGCAGGTACACAACGGGATGGCACGATAAGATGCACGCGCATGCGGTCAGGTGACTTGTTGCGGGAGTTGAGGTCAGATAGGAACGAGATAAGCGAGATAAGACTGCCAGGAGTAGGCTAGTAGTATTGCACGCAATGCCGCCCACAGTGCTAGCAAGTGACTGCGTACCCTCAGGTTTATTATTATAGTAACAGAGTTTCAAAGCAATGCTAGGCCAGAGCTAAGTCTTCCCATGAATTGACTTATTGTTTCACTTACCGCAAGCCCACTCAGGCTGACTTGGTCTTCAAGTAGAATTCCCAAGTAAAATAAGCATGCCAAGCTCAACAAGTCGAAGCAAACATATTAAGAGTCTTCATTGTTATTGTGTAACACATATTTCTTTATACTCATTCCTCGTTCCCTTTAGAGGGCCATTAGCTGATCTAGGCTCTCAAGAAGTAGTCCGAAGACGCGAGCATCACAATCCTTGTTGAACTAAAGAAGATCATAATAAGTCAGAACGTTTCTGACTCGGGTTGTCAATGTGTCGGGAAGAGGGGAGGGAGGAAAAAGAAACGTACCCGCCAGGGTCAACCGTCCTGGAAATCAGTTCAAATCACCGCGTGTGTTGTTCTTATTTTCTTTCCGTGAACTACCCCAAGCAATAAGCGCGATGGTGCCAGCAAGGGCAGCCATAACCCCACCAATCTTGAGTTTTTTCATCATGCTCATACTATTCCGAGTCTCCGCATTGTCTGGGGGCGTTTCAGCCGTCGCTCGATCCAATCCCGTAGCTTGCTGAGATGGTGGTATCTGAGGCATCGCACTGCCAAACCCTTGAAACGACGCTGGACGGTTCGGAGTCAGACGCGCCGGCCTGTGCAACATCCACGAATTGCCTGACTCCGACGAATGCTCCGACAAAGCCGGGGTAGGATATCCCGAAGACGTCGACTCGGACCCGTCTAACGAATGCTGGGGAGATGCCGGGGCTGATTTCGGAGACGTCGACCCCTCCGATGCTGCCTCGGAACCCTCTGGTTCGACCATCTCATCCCCGTCCGACGAATGCTGGGGAGTTGGCGGGAATGGTTCCAGAGGCACCGGCCCAACCTCTGGTATGACCATGCTATTGCCGCGTGCCTCATGAATCCTCTGCCAGTTCACTGCTATAGGAGCAGCGAGGACGAGGTTGAAAATGGAAAGGATGAGAGTGATTTGAGCAACTATCCTATACCGGTGCATTTGTGCCAGTGGGATGTGTGACGTCGAGTATATCTTGAACGGTTAAGGTACCAGCCTGGTCAAGCGTACGGCAATAAAAACGATAAAAATGGGCGCAAAGTCTAGAAGAAATGAAAGGGGCTATGATTTGGAGAAGTTATAGATTGGTACAAGGGAAGGAAATGTTATACGCACTATCCAGTACCCGGTAACTTCACGGTGGGCAAAAGAGCTGGATAAAACATAGGGAGTCAACGAGGTTTTATATTTGCACGCGTCAATGCTGTGGACACAACTTGAAGCGGTTGTTGATGGAATTCAGGGATGCGACTCAAAGATCAATTCGTCAATTGATACAAGGCAGTCAAGGCTGCACATACCCACTGCATCGGGGCATGTCACGCATGTGCGTTGAAATTGCCGGTGTATTGTTGTGAAGCTGATACGAAGCGAGATACGATACGGTGGGTCGACCGTTTTTTTATGATCCAGCTTTCGCTTTCGATGCTGCCATCACAAAATTTGCAAAATTATGATTTGAGATTGTTGACTCGGCTGGAACCTAGATCCAACGATCGGTATGGATCATGCTACAGACGGGGTCCATCGCTATGATTGAGCAGATATCTGGTCTACTAGATATGATCGGGATTGATAGAATATAATATTGATTATCAGAGCATCGAGCAAATCATGCTAAGTTAATTTGTTTGATTGTCAATCAGCACCGGTAAATCACTGGTAGACGACGGCCCGAAGACCCGGGCCCCCTCCTTTCCCTTCCTCCCCTCCACTCCTAACGCGCCCGCCCCTGTTCACGCATGGCTCCCAGCTCACTCACTGGCAAGGCACCATGCGCATGTGGATATGAAAGTACTCGGCCATCGCCCAACACCTTGTCTACCTCACCCACAAGGACACCAAATTCGCCTGGCAAGAACAACACAACCGTGCAATGCAAGAACTCAAGAACGCGATCATCAATGCCCCTGCGCTCATCCCTATAGACTACACCTCTTCCCGTCCCGCGTTTCGTGCGATCTACTCTTCCTGGCGTGCAGCAGAATGGATCCAGGTTCTCTCAAAAATGTAAAGATGGACGACGATGCAGGCCCTCATATTTCGGCTCAGTCGCATGGAACGACAGCGAGAGTCCGAGTCCGACTCAGAGTCGCTACTTCAAGCTGAAGATTGAGCTCATAGGGCTCTTTCGTACTCCCACGTGCTCCGAGTCCACATCGTCGGCATTGCTAAGTGACCAGACCTGATCACGTACAATCCCACCTCTGCAGATTTTGTGATGGCATCGGTTTGACTGCATGGGCTTCAAGTGCCGACCCAGAAAGCCGGAGCCGGCTGCTCAGGCCGGGGCGAACACCATGCCCATGCCACTCTGTACCACCTCCCCTCCATATAATGAAAGGCTTGCCATCCCACTCGCGTCGACGACCTCCTCTTTGTGTCCAATACTAAAGGCAATATCCAAGAGTCGTAAATCGGTCTATTCGTCCAGTCACCGCTGATGACTGGACCCATAGACCGATTTACGACTCATCAGCTCCTTTGTTTCTGTCATCGAGCACTCCTATATCCCCTTTGTCGTCAACCACACCGAATTCTTTGTCACCACTGAGTACCTCATCGCCCCCAGCCATCGTCCTCACCGCCATCGGACAATATCAGGGGCACTATCATATCATGGAGTGTGGACACAATCTTACAGAAGCTTACTCCCTCGACAACCTCTCACAAAATTGGTGGGAATTTGCCTGTCCCTCATGCTCTACCTTCTACATCTTATATTTCTTGACCGCATAAACCCGAAACACATCCTTGGTCAGACGCACAGCCTCACGAACAGGCCCACGCCTCTGCATCCACAACATCACACCCATAGTATAGCATCCGCTTCACGCCTTCTACGTGCTTCGACTCATCACAGGGCATATTCTCCATCCCGCCTTCGCCAGCTGAGCTGTCATGATTACTTCCGACGGAGGGTCGGCCCCACGTCCAAAGATCATCATCCCCGACACGCTGAAAGAAAGTCCAAGTCCTGGCCTCCTTCTCCTGTGCCCCCTGTTTGGCACAATGCGTCCCTCATGCCTCCACCGTTAGCTCCTCGCTTCCTTCGTTCAACACCATCGCTGGGCACTTTGACTCCCTACAACCACTCTGAAGTTGCCCGGGTTCTCAAATTGCTCGAAGGACCCGGCCTGAGGACCTGGAATTCCACGGTTGCTCGCAGATACCCGACACGCCACCGCCCCCTAACTAGGCCTCTAAGGATGTTGTGCAGAAGGAGCAACGGGAGGCTCTCGAGTAGATGCTTCTGCGAGGCGTTTTTTACTGAGACACCTAGGTAATTCCAAACACCAGTCGTGCGAACGTTTGTTCGAGAATAAAATTAATCAGGTAGACTTCAGCACAAATTCTATATTCTGTACGCCAAAAGCTGAGCCTGAGGCCCCTTGAGCCGGGCCCGCACATCACTTCATCTCTAATAACGTTAATTATTAACCGGACGTTCAGATAGCGATCAGAACGTTTGACGACACGTTTGTCCACTGACATCGTCCTGTCGTGCCTTGGCAGCTCGACTGCGTACGCGTCCCACGCCGCCGACGTTCATGAAAATGAAAATGGCCTTCTTCCGAGTCGTTGCCCTGGCCATTCACATCATGATGTGAGTTGTCGGCAACAGAGATCGTTCCTCAAATGATGCAGCAACGCGTTAATGAGGAATTGAAATTGCTGGCGATGCAGTTCAAACAAAGCAAACATGACTAACTTTGCCTGCATCATCTCTCGCTTCCCTCTGCTAACTAATCACGGCTCCCTCTTCGAGTCGCTTAGAATGGCAAGACTAAGCAACAGTTCCTCTTGATATCAGAGATGATCACTCAAACTTAGGTATTGCGAAGGGGCTGGTGTCGAGATCCTCAAATGCTGAACTGAAGAAAATCAGAAGTCAGAATGTTTGTGACTCGGTGCCAGGATAAGAGGTGAGGAAGCAGAAACGTACCCGCCACTGGCAGGGTCAACCGTCTTGGAAATTTCGGTATTTATTTTCATTTTGAATCAGTGAACCCACAATACTGGCGATGGTGCCACCAACGATAGCCACGCCCGCAACAATCTTGTCTGGGGGCGTCTCAGTGGGCGGTGAAGAATGTGAGGGCGGCGGCCCATCCGGTGTCAAATGGTGTGATGGCGCCAGCTCCTCCGGCTCAGTTATTGCCCGATCCGATCCCGAAAGTTGCGGAGATGGTGGTATCCCCCGGCCGCTAACCCTGAACTTGAAGGGTGAGAGAGAGGTGTCAACTTTTGCAACCGCGCTGGAGGAGATGATGGTATCTCCTCCGGTGGCAACACTTGCCACCGTGGAAGGTACTGAGATGGTGGTATCTCTACTATCAACCTTTGCGACACCGCTGGAAGTGGTATCTCCGATGACCCTGGACTTGAAGATGCCGACTCATGCTATGCAACGACGATGGAAGGTCCGTACTCAAACGCGGCGGCCTGTCCAACAACCACGAATAGCCTGACTCCGACGAATGCTCCGACAAATACGGGGTAGGATAGCCCGAAGATGCCGACCCGTCCAACAAAGACGAATGCTGCGGAGGTGCCGGGGATAATTGCGGAGACGTCGGCGCATCCTCTGCTACGACCGTCTCATCGGTGCGTGCCTCATGTGTCTCCTGCCAGTGCACTACTGTAGGAGCAGCGAGGACAAGGTTGAAAATGAAAAGGATGAGAGAAATTCGAGCAACTATCCTATACCGGTGCATTTGTGGGATGTGGGTGACGTCGAGTATATCTTGAACGGTCAAGGCAACAGTAAAGTGTACGGCAATCAAAGCGGTGAAAATAGGCGCAAAGTACATATTGCTAACTAATATTCTCCTCACACGTAAACGGTGGGCAATGATTTGGAGAAGTTATGGATTGGTACAAGAGAATTGAAGGAAAGGTCACACGCACCGTCCAGTGCCCGGTAACTTCACGGTGAGAAAAAGAGCTGGATAAAACATAGAGAGTTAACGAAGTTTTATACTATTTGCACGCTTCAATGCAGTAGACACAGGTGGCGCTCGATGGAATTCAGGGATACGACTCAAGGATCCAAGGATCAAGTTGCCAATTAGTACAATGCTGTACATTCCCACTGCATCAGAGCATGTGCGTTGAAATTGCCGGTGTAATGTATTGCTGTAAAGCTGAAGATAAGGGTATCTCGGAAGTCGGTCCGACTCGGTCGACTCGGTTGACCGTTATTTATGGTCCAGGCACGTCCAGCTGTCGACTGATAATTATTACTCGGGCGTTCCCAGTCAGATACCGATCGGATCGTATGACTACTGGCATCGTCCTACCATCCCCTGGCAGCTCGACTGCTGTTATCACGGACGTCATAGCACAATATATGAAAGAGAATATCGCAGGGGCGCCTTCGTTGCCCTGGCCATTCACATGTGACTTATCGGCAACAGAGATCCTCTTCCCTCGGAATAGCAAGACTAAGCGACAACAGTTCCTCTTGATATCAGAGACGGTCACCCAAACTTTAAGTATTGCGAAGGGGCTGACCCTTAAATGTTGAACTGAAAAAGATCAGAAGTCAGAATGTTTGTGACTCGGTGCCAGGATAAGAGGTGGGAGGAAGGAGAAACGTACCCACCAGGGTCAACTGTCCTGATAATCACGGCACGTACTTAACGAACGAACTTGTACTAGTAACTTTGGCGATGAAGCCATCGATGATAGCCACGCCCGCATAATCTCGAGTTGTATCTTCACGTCCTTGTTGATGAATTTCTCCTTCTCCGGAGGCCTCTCAGTTTGCGAAGGACAATGCGCAGATATCGACACCTCTAATGTTGGATGGTGCAAAGGTACCGATCCGTCCGAGGCCGACGAATCGTGGCGAGGACAGCGTCGTGCCGCTTCTTCGACACGACTTTCACATCCTCTGCTACGACGTTCACATCGTCATCTGCCTCATGTATCTCCCTTATTAATATGAGAGCCCCGAGCACGGGGTCGAGGGTTAAGAAGACTTTGAGTGTCTAATACGGATGGATTCTTGTCAGATGTGTAATTTCGGATATACGTTGAGTGGTCAAAGTGCCAGTAGGTTTTGCCGTCTTCAAAACAATGAAAAAAACACAACATCTAGAACAAACGAAAGGGACTAACATTTGGAGAAGGTGAAGAGTGTACTAGTTACAAGTGAAGGAAAGGGCACACGCACAATCCAGTACCAGCAAAGGAGTGTTGACAAGTTTTTAGGAGTTGATTGATGGCCCGATGGGTAGGTATCACGGATGCGAATCGGACTGTGTCGCGGGAACCGCGGGAATGATCAACAGAGGGTTGTCGCTAAATGCCGGTCCGGTACATCCCTACTGCATCCGAGTTATTTCTAAATCTCTCTCCCTCAGTCCATCACAGGTTTGTTCTACTAATTCGTCCAATCTATTCAATACCAGACAAAACTCCGTATATTGAGTATTTGGGGAGATATGCTGGTTTTATTTACAGTCTTTTTTTCTTGTGGCAACTTACCCGAAAAAGACAATAAGTTGCCGAAAATAAGGGATAAAAAGGGGGGGAATAAATAATAATATTATCTATCTGCTGCCCATAGGAGGATCGTCCTCTGCAAGAACCCCGCGATGGGTAAAGTGCGCCGTTGACAGGGCCACAATGTCCGTTTTGGTGATCATGCCTGTCAGTGCTCCCCTCTGTGTGAACATAATGTGCCGTAGGTTCTAATACAAAACCACAATGTGTCAGTTAGAACTACGCGATCGTCATCAGTAGTTGAAGTAGAGAGAGCTTACTAGTTTGCGGAACGTGTTCACGACGAGTTCCAATGGAACCTCTTTCCGTAGCTGCATGGTATCTTCCAAAAGCGGTGATAGGTCCGCAGAATCCCCGTCTTGCGGTTCATGAAACTTGCCTATGCGCGTTGCACCGCCCCTCTCGGAGAGGAGAGGCTCTGCCAAAGGGTTAGTCAGGTCAAAGACCACAACACAAAAAGAAAATGCAAGGCACGAACCAATGAAACTCCTGAGTTTCTCACGTACTACGTAGCCCAACAGCGTCCCATTTTGTACAACCGGGAAGTCGTGGTACTCCCACGTTTCCACTAGTCTTCCTGTTCAAAAAGCCGTGTCAACCTTGGTTTGTGTCATCCATCCAAAAAAAGACTAACTAAGCTCGCTAAGAGGCGAACCCTCGCGCAAGACGATTAAGTTGTTGACCGGAGTCATCGCATCAGCCGCAATTTCGCCGTTATCACGAAATTCGATGGGGGCGAGCCACGGGTATCGGCGAAGCGCGATCCACGATGCGTATATTCCATCCGGGCCAAGTGCGTCGGCGACCCACTTCGAGATCATGACCGAGATCATGATCGGAAGTACATGTGATAGCGCACCGGTCAACTGCGTACAATTAGCAAATTTACTTTCGCGAGCACCTTCTCGCTTTACCTCAAACACGATCACAACGAGTGAAACTTTCCCGTCATAAGCATAAATTCCTATCAAATTCGGGACTCACTTACCAGTCATCCTAGTAACGCCTGCCAACATTGATGATGCGCCAATAACAGCGTAGAAGCCAGGATAGATGCAGCGGACTGTTGGGTCGGGTGGACAGGCGGAGAACAACCACGCTTTAGGATACGCCCGATACAAACCCTGACTAGGCCATTTTCAAGACAATTGAATCCCGGGAGTGAAATCAATCCGTACGTCAAGAGACCGACTGCACGCCCAAGTGCCGCACCTATCGCAATCGTTGGCAGGAATATTCCAGCTGGCACCTGTGGGGGCCATAAATAATTGTCGAAGCCATGAAATAGCTCATACCATCATGCCGAATGTCCACGCCGTTAAGCCGATCTTCACTACTCCGGTCAATACGAGAAGAAATACATTCTCCCACATAGCAGTTGGGCTAGGAAGTCCTCAGAGTTGTTTGTTACTTCTGAACAACATAAAATAAACTCACTTGCATAAACCGTGAAAGTCGATGCGCTGGGGGTCACACTCTTGGAAGAGGTTGGCGACCAGATCGGAAGAGGGAACTCTGGATTGTTCATGTGGACGGATACAGATGCGTAGAACCTCAGCCTTACCTAAGGAAAACAACCTGCAGAGATATCAGCCTCTGGCGCATCCAAACCGACATAGCATGCATGACACCCACCAGGTAACTCACGGCTGCAGTTATGGCCGCAGCACCTGTGACCTCTAAAATTGGCCATTCGTGTAATGTGCTATTCCTTCGGTATACAGCAGCCGCGATGTTTAGCTTGATCAGAAGAGAGCCGAGAACGCCCTACGCAGTATCTATTCAGAATGCCGTCTCGCAGGTAAAAGTTGTAGGATGGGCGTACCCCAATCACAGCAAGAAACAGCCATGGAATCTGCGCGGCATCAGATTTGATACAATAAGAAGTCAGGAAGTACACAAACGAGCTCAAACGCTAGCCAAGTGTCACTGCCGTTAGTCACCTGCGCATATAGGCTGTCACCGCGTCGGCAGAATAGAAACAAAATAGAACAAACTTGAAACAAAACGAGTTTGGAGGTCCTAAATGGGTCCACATACTGCAGCGCGACGGCCGCAATGACCGAAGTCACGAACCCGCGCCACAACACGTCGAAGTCACCACCAATCGCGTCAAGTTCTGCGAAGCAGTGCTGAGCGCCACGAAAGCGCCGAAGCAGACAGATTAACGTACCCTCGAGGCCGAAGAGGACCCCACCAAGTGGGCTTCCGAACGCTACTGAGACACCGGCTGCAGCCGCTGCGGCCAAAATTTTGCGTTTTTGAGCTGAATCATGCGATGAGCGGTGCTTAGAGTCAAAACGGAAAGCACACATTCGTTCCGGTGAAATTGTGAGAAGAGTCTCATGAAAAGAAACGACATGCAACATGAGACATGTACCAGAGGACCCTGGAACTATTAGATGACAATAAGTTTATGAGATGCGATGTTCACCTCCTTTCCGAGAGAGAGCCCAGAGGAAACAGAAAGAGCGAGACCGAGCGCCTTTATAAGAAGAGTCCAGGAACTCAGAAAAGAGTCGAAGACATAACCGCCAATGATCTGCGGAGTGGGATGGTGATCAAAGAATGCTGGCTTCATGACCCTACTCACTGCCTTTATTTCTGGAACTGGAACCCAGTTCGGCATAAATAGAAAGATCCATCGAAGAAGCACTTACTTCCTGTATGGAAAGCGCTACCTTTCACAGTCTAGTAAGCTATCAAATGTATTCGCCTATGCGGGACTCACTATGGGGCATATGAAATTACGAGGATGGCGGCACTTGATGCGAAAGCTGTCTGAAGACGGATGGAGGTGACAATACATTTCACACAGCGGGGGGAATTCGCGTACGGATAGTAGAATGTATGTGGTCGATTGGAGAAGCGATTGACCCAGTATAGAGTCAATCCCCAAGTACACCCCCCAGGACTGCCAATCACGACAGACCTCACCCGCTAGCGAAACTTTATAAGTCACATACATAAATGGGTGAATGGAGTCCACATACGCTCCATTCCGGCGCAGCACGAGACTTGATTCCAGAAGAATCCTCGCGCACACCTCCCCTCCCGAAGACCAGATAACCTATAATATGTATATTTAAGACCTAATTCCTGTCGATGGAAAAAAGAGTGCTCACCACATGACTAGTATGTCGAGCCATCCACCAGCAAGGCCCACGCAAATGCCGGTAAAGATGACGACGAGCCATAGCTTGGTGACATCCACGAAAGACAAAACAAATCCCCTGAACCCGTACTGCGACACCAACCTCTTCCATCGTTCACGTTCCGATGCGTCTTCGTGCCACCAGTCGATTGTATCACCGTCATGATAGTGAGGACGAAGCCGGTGCCGGTGAGCACTCTTCGACCATTCCTCGAATTCTGGATTAAGTTCGTATTCTTCACCGGGTAACGAGGGGCCCTCACGTTCGGACGATCGCTCAAGGTGCGGCGTTGACCGGGGCCGAGTTGGAGAAGGTGGTGAGCCACTGTGTGGAATTCTCTATGAGCGAAGGAGGTGTAAAATAGAATATATGCTCACCGTGAAACGTCCCGGTTCCCTGACCATAAATTTTCGAGAGAAGACGCAGGGTCGCTGATGGACATGTTTGGGCACAGAGAGTCCGAGATTGCGAGCAATGCGAGGTCGTCCGCGGTCGCAGAGCGGAAGGGTGTTAACTTACATACAGTAACTCACGTGATGCAGGTGCCATCACGAGCCACTGGCTACCAGGTGGCGACAGGTCATTGGGTACTAGTCAATAATATTGGCACTACAGTACTAGTACCTGCGCCATTTCTTGCGCGGAAGGTTTTCCCCTAGGTGACGAACGCACCCCATCAACCATGCACATCTCTCAACAGTCAACTGAGGATATAGAATGATACATTTGTTGAATCTCATGGCTAAACTTCAGAGACGCATCCTGACCATGGCAGTCACATTCCTACAACGCAGCTATAATCTTTGTTGAGAGGAGACGTTGACGTATGTTCCTACAGCCAGTGCCACTTGACGTCTTCTCTGGTCTTACTGAAGTGAACTACTGAAAAGCGCCAATCGTTCTTCTAAGTTCCCGCCCTTCCGGTTCTCTGTGTTATCGTCCGTTCAGTCCCCGAGGTACCCGCTCAGGTCCCTTAGTCCTCAATTGCAACCCTGAGGCTTGCGGAGTTAATCACACGGACACCATGCTCATATCGGAAGAGTTTTTTACGCGAATCTTTCTATGATTCCCATTCCTCGCTTGCTCTCTTCTCCGTCTTTTTTGTCCACAGCGTGTGCCATCTATACATTTCTTCACTTGGTCAGTACAATCTTTTTTCAAGTTCGCCCGCTGTCTCCACTCCGCTCTCGCTATTGCATTATTAGTTCCTAGCCGACTGTTTCCTTTCTTTGCTAACGTGGTGTGGCAATGTGTTTCCTTGTCGCGAGTGCGCTCATGAGATACTGGACGAGGCAGCTGGTATTTTTGGGACCCACGACCCCGCCAGACTTGATCGGGTTATCCATTCAACCCGTCATTCATCGTCCAACCTACAGTAACTGGCGAATAGATCCGCCTGCGACGTCTCTAAGATGATTAGCGACTACACTGTGACTACTACTCGACTACTACTACAGTAATAAGCTGAAAAACAAAACCGCCCACTGCAAAAGCAAAGTAAAAATTCCACCTTGTGTCGTACTGTAGACGTCAGACGTCACTCCAGTCAGTCTGATCGTCCCTGTTACATTTGATGTGGTGAGCGCCCCATTCCAATTGTTGTACGGTTTTGTACACAACGCAGCGCGAGAGTACTGTAATCTAGATTTGGTGTGTCCGGCGGCCGGGCGGCCCGCTACGACGAGTCAACATCCTGAGGACTGAGGACACTATTGCCTTGTAGCCATGGCGAGTAATCTACGAGGAGGTCTGTCCCATTCAATGCAGCAGCAACCCCGCGGCCCACTTCCAACCGATTCTATGACACACCTTCTGCTTGGCCCTCTCGATCACTTGAACAGCGTCGCCCGGCAACTTTTTCAATCGCTTTCCCCAACCCATACTAAACCGCCACCGCCACCAGCGATTGCTGCGCTCGCCAATGCAGACGCAGCTCTCGCGGAGGCCATACAGTCAGCTCATATTCATCAAAAAAAGCAGCAGCGCATCGAAGCATTGAAAGCGGAAGTCCTTTCACTGGAAGCTTCCTGGCGCACCGTCATAATGCAGCTTGAAGAGGGAAGACGTGACCTGGAGGCGATAATTTTGGAGGGCGATGTACACCTCGATGCCATAGAACAGGCAAAGGCTGGTACGGCCGTGCATGGTTTTGTTCGATCAATTTTCGCAGTTATTGATGGGTCGTTGTTAGGCGCCATACCCTACCCCGAGCTCCTTGCATATGCGCAGAGTTTAAGCGCATTTACTTCTGCACCGCCTAACCTTCCCGACCTCTCTTTGCCCGGTCAGCATGCTCCCCCACTCTTTTTCCCTCCCTTTCCAAACGAGGAGAAAATGCGTCGGGGACATCTTAATTCCGAGGAACCCCTCGGACCATTGGGAGAGACCCACTCGGTTGGCAGGCGTAAGTGCTACCCCAACGTGTTCATTGATTACGCATATATAATTGTCATCCCCGTAGCGCCATCGCCATCTCCAGAGCCTCATCGGGTTCAAGTGGCCAATCCTTATCGACCGATGGAGAACAACCCCCCACAGCCGTTGTTCGACCTTGATCTTGATCTGAATCCAGATCTTTAGTTAACACATTTACTTAAGCTGGCTTCTGGTACGGATGGAGCCGAAGGTATAAGTAGTCTCGATTCTAACCCCAAACCAACCTTCTCTCCAGCCCATCATGTCTTCGGAACAACACACCCAGGCGGTGATGCTCAGACGTGGCAATTCATCATCACCTCTCGATACTTTACCTACTGCCCCGCACCCAATCACTCTCCTGCCCGTCGAAATTCTCTCCGAAGTAATGTGTTATATGCCGCTGTTTTATGACCACGATGCTCCATCCATTCGTCCCCTCGACCGAAACCTTGACCCCTCCAGACGATTCACCAGGGATGGCCCCATTCGCACCCCACATTGGATCGCTGTCAGTCATGTCTGCCATCACTGGCGCCAGGTGGCGTTAAGGTGCAAGGCTTTATGGACATGCGTCCCCCTCGTGAGCGTCCGTTGGGCGCAACGTGCCCTCACGCTCTCCCACCCCTATCCTATTGCCCTTCGTATAGACTCCCGAGACAACTCTCTCGATAGGGGCTACGTGTCCGTCGACGCATTGTGCCACGCGCTTGTGCACATTAGCCGCATCCGGAAAATCCGCATACATTCGCCCTGGGGGACCAAATACGCCGATCGCATCATGAGCATCATATATGGTGCCCTGCTCTCTGGCGCGCCGGCACTCGAGGAGTTTGACCTTGCTTCAGATCTACCCTTTGTGGTAGACTCGGGCCCCAATGGGAGTAACATGGTGTCCGCCATCGCAGTACTGCGCGTGCTCCGCCTCGATGAGTGTTACTTGCCCGCAAACTGCTCCCTTTTCCATCGAGGATTAACACACCTCCGGTTATCTGGAACACAAACCATGTGGCCAGCGTTGGAGTCCATGCTCAGCACCCTTGCCCTTGTTCCCAAACTTCAAATCCTCGAGCTGTATGGCGTTTTGCCCTCAGGACACTTGCCGTCATACGATCCTCCCTTGTACGACCTACCCTCCCTCAAAGAGCTACACCTCGGTGGCACGGGGCAGAGTATTCTGGCACTGCTACAATCTCTGAATCTCTCCGAGAATGTACAGGTTTTCGTCACCCTCCCCAACACCGCCGCCGAGGACGGATCTCGCTTGCGATGGTTGATGAAGCTCCGCGGAAGGCAGGGCATTGCTCCGGACCATACCTACAGTGTCTATTGACCTACCCAACTTTTATGCTCCTGTCGAGGACTACGTTGGGCGCTTATCGTAAACAGGCATGAGGTCATTGCTCCTCATTCATTCCATACAGGGAAACGTGAGGCAAACAAGGGACCGCTGTCTAGACTTTGATGCAATTCGATGTTTTATGTGGGGTTGTGGGGTCCAGTGTTGGAGACGTTGGTCAGTGTGATAGTGGGGATGACGTCCGTCACCGTCCAGCTTGGCGTTGGAGCTATTTCCGCGAACCAGCCTTATCCCTTTTAGACATCGTTCGATACCCAGTTCTTTAATTCAGAGGCTTCGGGCAGACAACATAGATCGCATCTCGCTCGTTTATTTTAGTAGGAAAATTGGCCATCAGCAAAATTATTTTTCGGTATCTGTGCAACCGTGATGCGTTGCCAGTGCCGTATTTTTAAAGTCGACTTGGCGGATATGCCTGAGAAGATGGAAAGTTGTAATAACTCCGTCTGGGCAATAAGCTATAAGCCGAACAACTGAAAGCACACGATGACGGGAATCGAACGTTATATCGAACCCCAGCAGGCAAGAAGTTTACTGTAATATAACATAAATGACAACATACTGGCAAAATGCCTCTCGTCAATATTGATGACGACGCATCCCAGCATCCCGGGCAGTCAGGGAATTCGAAAAGGTAGGTCCCAGTGCCTCCACTGGCAGGACCAGATCATTGACCTTCCAAAGTGATTGTGACAGCCTGAGAGCATTGGCATTGGCGGTGGCGGATCAAGGGCATGGATCGGTCTGTGCAGACCGACGAGCTTGAGGGTGGTGTGTGATGCATGTGATGTGATAACAGCACGTTTTAGTGTGGTTGCTGTCCTTCCTTTACAGTACGAGCAAAAGAGAAAGATGGCAGTATAGTACTGTAATACAATTTTGTTCTCCAAGCCCCCCCCCCCCCGGTTGCTACTGCTACAAGTTTCAAAAATTAAAACTCTCTGGTGCCGTACTGGTTGTACTGTCACGGCGTATCGACTGTATCGGGTTGGGTTCAACTACGATAGTGGGGGCTGTAGCAAGTGACCGCTTACTGACCGCTCTCCGGGTAGGCACAGGATTTGTAAGCAAAAGACTGCCAAGGCGGTTGAGCCATAAAAGCATGCATGGTGAACGCGGTCGGTACAAGCCATGTATATACGAAGTTATGGAAACACAGAGAAACGTATGCACGACTTAACTTGCGGGCAATTTATAGTCAGTTTGTGACGGTGGAATTTCAAACGTTGCAGAGAATTTGTACCTATTTGTTCTGGGGAATATCAGCCCATTAGCCGATAATTGCTTCGCTCCGCTGTAAAACCCATACAGTACGAGCCAGCAAACTCGTGATTTTCCCGCGGGCCCGTGCCAGTGAATGGAATGGCCTTCGCTTACAGAAATCGAAAGATAGTGGGCCACAGCACCGGCAGCTGCGCAGTATTACGACGGTTGACAGCATCCGTTGTGCAGATTTCCCCCTACTATTACATCCATCACTTCTCTTATATATATATTCTCTGCTTTTTAAGTTTTAGGCATTTTCGCGTCACATCAGCCTTTTGACGATGACACTACGTCTCAATTGGACGTGCAGACGTTGGTTGATGTGCTAATCAACGCAGTCCGGAATAAACCATTACAGTAGTTCATCGTACCGCCATCCTTACTGCGCCACCACAGTTGATGTCGGTGTAGTCAGCCCAAAAAAGTGTTGTGTGGTCACAAAGTCTAGATTTAGTTCGCCTGCAGCAGGAGCAGACCGCTGAATACAAACCCCGGCCACTGCTTATTTGCATCTTAGCTAGCGCCATCGTTTTACATTCTTATGTCTTCTGAACATTACAGTAGTGCTTCTACCGCTGACGCAGACGTGGACGCCTCCGTTGTCGGATCGGGCACCTCTCCGATCATCTTGCCAGCATTAGGACCTGAGATAGTATAAGATAAGGCCAGAGCTATTGATTACTTGGCCGTCAAACGGCGGCTTTAATGACGCACCGATGATAAAGGGCCCGTCGAGGAACCGGTGTCTCGCTGACAAAGGTGCCGACCCGCTTAATGGCTCCGAACCCTGCAAAAGCGCAGACTCGTCCAAGGGCAATGAATCGTGTGGAAGTGATGCGTCCGACAACGACGATTAATATTGCGAAGGTGTTGTCCCGCCCGGTGGTGCGTGCCGTCGCCTTCCTGACACAGTTGTCACATCGTCCGCCACGCCGTTGCCTGTGTCGCGTACCTCCTGTGGTACTGCAGGGGCCGCAAACACGAGGTTGGGAATGGAAAGGACAAGAAGGGTATGAGCAATTGTCTTATACTGATGCATTTGTGGGATGTGTGACGTCGATTAGTATACGTTGATTGGTCACGAAGCCAGCCTGAGTGAATGTACAGCCGTCAGAAGAATGGGAAGGAACTCGAAGTCTAGAAAAGAAAAGAAAAAAAAGGGCTAAAACATGATGGATTAGCCTGTTATATTGGTACGTGAAGGAAAAAACACACGTACTATCCAGTACCCTGTAACTTCAAGTGAGCGAAAGAAGCTAGTGAAAACATGAGAAATCGAAAAGCTTTTATATTCGCATGGGACAGGGAGATGCCAGTGGACATGTGCGATTGATGGCATCATTGATGCTACACAAGATCGGTGTACACGACCATTGATATCGGTCGCGTAAAAATTCATCGTGCGGGAATGCCTCAATACAAATGCAAAGACATTTCAACCCGTGGTAGCCGCGTATCTGGAGCGAAGCGTGTGCAGAATGGCATCCAGTTGTGTGATAAATGCTCACCGCATCTCGACATGTGGGTTGGAATAGCAGTGATATGCGTCCTGATAACGACGACCGAGCATAGGACGCAAGGCACTTTTCATTGCGAAAACATCTCAAATTACACTGTTGATTACAGTAAGCTTAGAACCGCGAAGACCGCGTAATATCGATGAACTCTTTTGATACCTTTGTCGTATCTCTGGGCCACATGTCTCTTGGCCGTAGCGTCTATGTCCGAGTGCGTTCACTTCAAGGGACCGGACATCTTGCATCATGAGAGCCTTGGAAGCGCCCTGCAAGGCTAATGAGATGTCACATGCGCGAATGAACTCCACAACTCCACATTAACGGACGGTAGCAAGTCAATCATGCAGAGCTCTGAAGGGAACGACACATTACCACGAGAGTAATATGAGGTAACATGGCTTCGTTCCGAGTCAGAGGTGTAATCGCCCTTTACAAGAAACAATTACAGTAATAGCGGTCAAGGTCGGGTCGCACTTCGAACGCGCACGTGATGTCGGGATGGTCGGACCGGTCGGTTGAGGTCACGGTGATGCATCATGATCATATCGCGCTAGGACTGAGGTAAGAGTACTAGTCTCTCCTTCTGTAGATCAACGATCAATTCATCCTATACTCGAGCGCTTATTAGCACTTACTCCCGAAGGGCGACACTTACTCGGATCGCATGCGCGTATATATATACACCTCAAGTCAAATCATACGCGTGTTCATGACCTCGTACCTCGTATTTTCCAAAGTGTTGCTTCCGGGATTGAAATCTGCTGGAGAAGCAGTTCAGACAAAGCAAACAAGACTAACTTAGCCTGATCCTCGCCGTGCTCCCTTTTCTTGGATGGTTTGCCCAAGCATCCAGTACGTATCATAATCGCCGTCACCATTTGGTTCGTTGTCGGAGAATTACAGTACTAGTAGGTGGTGGTAACAGTCGAGTTCGAGTTCGAGCCTGACATTTCACTTTTCATAATAATACGACTTGGTTTGGGTTTGTATGATAGGATCTTCGTCGCGTCTCCTGGACCAGTTTTCGTGGAGACTCCGGTCGCGGCATTTCCGGCGCATATGTCAGGCAACGCCATGCATATTATCCGCATAGAGGAAGAGAGCTGGACCGACGTCGTCGAAGAGAAATATGCAGATTTTCAAATTGTCCGTCTCATCCAAGTTAGTTATCGTAAGTTAACGGTAAGTACGGTAAGTCGCGAATGAGTACAGCATATCAGATTAATGGAACGGGCATTCGGTCCCCTTATACCTCTACAAACTGCCGTTCCTTTCCTCTTGTAAATTTCAACGTTATATCAAGAATGATATACGTATCGTCCATTTGATTCTCCGTTTCAGAGATGAAGACCACTTTGCGTAAGTTACATGGTGTGCTTCACCCACACACCCCCGCAGTCGAGCAGATTAGGATGCCATGCAGTGATAACGATCCCTGGACAGGGGTCAGTCAGCGCTCAACGTTCAACGAGAGCTGTGCCAAGCTGATATCACCCCATGGAGGCCCGCCCAGGGTGGTTTCCGGATCTTACAATAACACACATCATCGCACATGTCAACGCTCGAACTTTACGCCCCATTAGCGAAGTGTGCCCTATCACAATGCCTATCATAACGTACATGACAGATGGGGTTGTTATATTTCTAGATATGACGTAAAAGATATGGGAGAAAAGATACATAAACGTACATATAGCAGGCGTCTGATTGATTCTGATGAACGACGGCGCCTCGAAACGTTGCATCTGATTGCGCTGCAGTACTCATACAAAGATTCAATTTCACTTTTACCAATACTCCAAAGTGCGATGTGGGACGACCCCAGGCGGACGCTTCTTGCGCTCTGCTTCCCATCGCGCGATCCAAGCGGAGATCTTCGCGCGGCTGTTTGCGCTCTCTACGTTGACCGTCGCGACAATGCGTGCCCAGTCGAGCGAAAGCGCGAAACACGTGAGCTCGAAGAAAGAACTGTGTTCCGAGTATGGCACGCCGAAGAACTGCGCAGTAGACGTCGAACCGCGTGCGGGACGTAGATGCGCGTACGAGAATTCGCGGTGTGGTGGGCGCGCCAGGATGGAGGCGATGGATGGTGCCGCGCTGGTACCGGCGGGAGGTGAGTAGCTACGAGGTAAGATAGAATTAGAGAAATGAGCATTGTTAAGGAGACGAATAAGTCGGCAGGACGTATGAGACTCACGTCCATCCTGTGGGACGGAAGGCAATCGCCTTGGCCCAGTGACCCTTCCAGCGACCGATATACTCCTTCAGCCTGTCGGATGTGGCGACACCCAGAGGCACCAGGTGAACATTAGCGGAGAACGGGTCTGTGGTCAACATTTCGTGCAGCTCCGGGTCTGATTGACAACGAAGGATCGCTGCTTTCCGCGAATCGCAGTAAACTTTTGTATGTAAAGCTTTCGCAATAGCTGGAAAATGTCGTCAGTATAGGTGTGGAAGTACATGGGTATACGCATGATGGCGCAGACCTTTCACAATACGCTCCTTCCCGATCGAGTAAGTACTGTAGTAATGTCAGCTCTCATGCCTTTAAGGCCTTAGCATAAGTAACGTACCCGACAACGACGAGTGTATTAGTGAGCTTGGTATCGCCCTTTGCTTCCGGTTTGGGAGCGAAGGTGACCCAATTACTCACAGAACCCTTGTCGTCTTCGGATGCCAGGCCTAGACCAGAGACCAGACGTTTGGCGAGCTCTGCGCAAGCTGAGATCACCTGTGCCTGCGCAGGGAATAGGTACTGTTCATATTCGCGATGAGAAGAGGGTCCCGAACCCGCATTCTTCGACTCACTCTAGGATTGAGATATGTCGTATCTAAATATATAATATCGATTCGTTTCCCCTTGACGGCTTGGTGGAGTGTGTGTTGAGGAGACGCCCTGAAATCGCCACAGTGGAGGTACCGAAAAATTCTGCCTGAGCCCACGTGACTCGACTTGTATGTACTATCACCAGCATTAACTGTCTGTGCCCCCTCGAAAAAGAACAATGATGAGCCTGGACCTTTTCACAAGCAAAATTATAGGCATTAGTTTCACACAAGATTATGGAATAAGATCCTACAGTGATTTGCATCGATAAGAGTTACTGTTACGCCGCCTGATCTTGGAACCAAGGAAGGCACGTTCATGGGGAGAGGATGAACCCATTTAGGATCGACCGATAGCATATGAATAATTAGATTAGCAGTGTCCTCTACGCAAAGTTTCAGAATCAAGACTGACAACTTGACAAAGACATTCAGAACTTACCCGAGCAGTAAATCGGACCAGCCTTCCAACTTGACGATAGGTTGGTGTAATGGTCTGAATGCGCGTGCCTGGAGATATATGCTTAAACAATTTCAGGCATCGTTATATTTGGGATGAAGGCGCACGTCAAGAAATATGATGTCACGCCGGGAATTTCACCATAGCGGAAAGCATCAACAGCTATGGGCATGCCTTGCAGAACTTTGTAGAACGGGGCCTTTCTGCGCCCTCCGTTTGCTTTCGTTGGCCTGAAACTGCGATCTTCCACAGCCTCGGCTTCCTTCCATGCATTATTCTCCTTGTGCGAGGACATGAGTACCGAGAATGCGTTGCCACCGACTGACCCCTTTCCCTTGGACGTTGGCGGTGGCGTAGGCGAGTTGTGAGGCGAGAGAGGTGGAGTAGGCGAAGGAGCTATAGTGGAAAACGAGTCACAGCAGGTAGTAATGTGTGACTGCATGTTCTGATGATATAAAATCCATGAGCCAAGATGATGGCAGATTGCGCGAGAAAACTGACGGGTGTTAAAAGACTTGTCAGAGTGATTCCGCAAAATGGACACTGGTCAGTGATCTCTTCTGAGGTAGCAGGTGATTCGCCTTCGGGGTTCAGAATCGCTTCAACCTCGTCATCAGTTAATTCGAGAGCACCATCAACCTCAACCCCATTTGCCTGGACAAGTTCGTCGTCGCCAGTTCCCCACTCATCATCAATCTCGATGACGTTGTCCGAGTCTACCCGGGATGAACTGGTCGGAAGGACACCCGAAGAGTCACCCATTTCCAGGGCGAGGGGTGCAGGTGCAGCGACGTGGGGTTGATCATCCGAAGGGATGGTGCGTGCAGCCTGGAAATTCTCGCCTTCAATGAACTTCGGTACACTATCTTCAGCAGGCCTGAACAACTGTGGCTTGTCAGACTCGAAAACATCGTCTTGAGAGGGCGTGAAGAGATCCAGGGTATCCAGGGTGTCGAAATCCTCAGGTTTGCGCCCTGACTCCAGTTTCGCCTTCTTTCCTGAGCTTGGGACGCGGTCTTCATGTGTTCTTTGAGTAATGGTCTCAACCTCAACAATCTCAACATCAGAACTACATCCAGAATTGTCCTTCGCCTTCCGCTTGGTAGTACAAGAGAGGGGTGTATCGTCGTCTGAGTCTATGACAATAATCTCTGCTTCCGACGGCGGTACGCGCTTCGTTTTTGGCCTATGTTGAGGACGACGTGTTTCGACGCGCTCTTGGACTTGAGACGACGCGCTTTGGCGGCTGTTTGAAGTCTCGGATTTCCCGAAGAAATCATCCAATGTGGCCGGAGGGGATGGAAGAAATAATGGCTGTTTTGAAGGCGCCATATATTGGCTGTGATATATTCTTGCTTGAGAAAAATGAAAGCGAGGATTAGATGTGTAGTCTGTGTAGTCTCAATACAGGAATCTGTGCCACGAACAAAACTGCGAACAAAGCCGAGCAAGGCGCGTTCAGTTTTTATTTTGTTTATTTATTTTGGAAAGCGCTTTATTCGCACGGCTTGTAATCTTATTACGTAATAATTGCTCTGACCTAAAGAGGAAGACCGGCGGGGTATGGATTGTGGACTTCTTGGCTTGTCTCTACCCACTAAAACCTCATGGTTGTTGATCCAATTGACAGGTTATTCTTGGTGTCTTCAGAGGGCTGGTCTCCATGTGTTTTTGACTAGCTTTGTGTCACCGCCTCTTTGCGGGCCCTGCTAGCCATGTATTTGTTCCCTTTGCTGTTTCGTCCTTGCGTGACTACATCTTTTTCGGACAAAGCGAGTCATGCGTGCCGCACGAGCGAGTCTACAGAACATAAAATGCATAGGGTCCATATGTGCCGGCCCCGCCGGCCCCAGCAACTGATAGCGGGGAGATCTGCCTCCAGAATAGCAAGGCGGCCATAGGATGAGGTGAGTTTATACTTTCTTCTATGGGGAAGCAAAAAAATCAACCTATATGTCTCATGAACTTGAACGATAGTCCATACTCGCATCTGTTCCGGTGTTTTTCTGCCTTGTAGGACACACGCATGATCCACGTATACTCTGCTCTGCCGCGGCCGCGGCCTGGCGCACTCCACACGGCTTCGATGAAAACATGTACAGGACACGATTCTATGATTATCCTTCTATACATGAGATTGCTGTAGATGGAACAACATAGTCTGTGCTTCCCGTGCAGATCGGTGTCTATCCTAGGCGTCACACTCGGTCGGCATGAGAAATGCATGATACGCATCACAGAACGCAAAATGCAAGAAGCAGTCCAGAAAGTCATAGACGGACGGAAATGACTCGACCAACAGACCACTGGCAAGGCACTGACAAATGATTGGACAGCCAGAATTACCAGTCTCCCGCGGACATCATTTTGTGTTTTGACCGTTACCGTAGATGGAGCGCCGACGATCAGGGTGTTTGCGCTGTATAGGAAGAAGGGCCCTTTTTGACAGAGTTTTGAGTGTATGACATTGGGAAAAAATTGGCGTTCTAAATCGATGAAACTCGGTCCGATACGGTCCGCCCTTTCTGCTTTTTGGTTTCTCCAGATCCTCGAAGACTTACAGTATCCGAGTTGAGCGTCATCCAGGTTTCAATAACATCCCGGTTTCAATAAGGGCGATGTCGGGAATACGATGTCTAACCGGAGTGCGATGAGTAAATTACATAAAATGAAGCTGAGTCAGAGGTAGGCAGCCGCACACCGCGGGTTTATTACCGTAAAGTTATCACTAATCAGTTCCTGCGATTTCCGGGATCGCTTTATATCGGAACACACACACGACTGGCGTGGGTCGTCGCAACCAACAATGTCGTCTACCCACTGCCGTAATGATTCCGCAACTCCCGAGAAAGGGGTTCAAGTTCAGCCTCTGCCACCTCGACCCACATCGATTCTGCATCGAACACCGTGGCAACTGCCAGTTGCGGTCAGTGGGCAAGGGATTTACATCACGCTCGAAGATGGACGAGAAGTTATTGATGCGGTTGGGGGCGCCGCCGTCGCCTGCATCGGGAATGGTCATCCGGTCGTGCGTGAGGCCATAAAGGAGCAGGTGGACAAGCTCGCTTGTGAGTGGCCATCTCAATTTCGGGGGCATGAATACGGGTTTCACGAGTAGCGCGGCGTGTCTAGATGTTTACAATATGCAGTTGTCGAATGAGCCTGCTGAAGAACTTGCTAGAATTCTGATTGATTCCGGGAAAGGAGCTTTCGAGCTTTGTGGCTTTTTCGCCGGGGGTGCGTGTGTTCTTCCCGGAAATATTTGGTAGGGACTCAATCGAAGTCAATACTCGTTTAGGTTCCGAGGCAATGGAGGGCGCCATCAAGCTTGCTCGTCAGGTCGGATCAGCTTTTCGGAGTTCGGTAGTTTTCTTCAATGACGACTTTGAATATTTCATTTCAGTACTGGTATGAACAGAAGCAGCCGCAACGCAAGAATTTCATTTCTAGGAACCTTTCCTACCACGGCAATACCGTTACTACACTATCTTTGTCGGGACACCCCGCGCGTCGCAAACCATATGATGAAATTCTCCAACATGAGACCTTTCATAGAGTGTCGCCAGCCTACGCAAAGCGCTTTAGATACCCGGAAGAAACCGAGGAGCAGTACGTGGAAAGGCTCCGCCAGGAACTCGAGGACAAGTTTCTGGAGCTTGGACCAGATACCGTCATAGGATGTAAGTCTTCTCCTACCTTGACGGGTAAGGGCTAAGGGCTAAGGGCCGGTGCCCCTTTAAAGTTGTGGCCGAAACCGTGGTCGGAGCGACTACTGGTGCACTCCCTGCACCTAAAGGTTACTTCAAAGCTATGAAATCCGTTTGTAGAAAGCATGGCGCTCTATTTATCCTAGATGAAGTCATGTGTGGAATGGGCCGTGAGTCACCCTGGTTTGCCTTGAGGCACTTCATAGACTGAGGGGTTGATGGGTGACTTAGGGATGAGTACAACACATGCCTGGGAGAGCTTCGGTGACAACGAGCCACCGGACATACAAGCAGTTGCCAAGGGTCTCGGTGGGGGGTGTGTAGCTTCTTGATCGTACCTTGTAGTGGCGTTTTTCTGACTTTGGCATAGATACGCCTCCATCGGTGCCGTCCTTATATCGAAACGGGTCGCTGACGGAATCCGGGACAATAATGGTTTCTGGAAACATGGGCATACGTACATGGTTTATTCTAATCACATTTTTCTCGTCTTTCGGTTGAATGTGACTTGTATGACCAGGCGCATCCGTTGTCTTGTGCAGCTGCGATTGCTGTGCAAAAGGTGATTGCAGCAGAGAACCTTCTCGAAAATGGGCGCCAGACCGGCGAATACTTGGCTCGCCTCCTTGGCGAGCGCCTACAGTCACCTGGTGCACTTGCACAGCCCTTCGTGTTCGACGTGCGGGGTGGGGGATCGTTCTGGGCTGTCGAGTTTGACTCGAGGAGACTGGATCTGAAGGGAGAACAGTTGGCGATGGTTGTGCAGGCGCGGTGCTTGGCAAGAGGACTGATCGTGATGGGGATGACAGGGGGGGCGAATATGAAAGGGACGGAGGGGGATCTAATAATATTTGCGCCGGCATATAATATTAGCAGAGAGGAGGTGGAAAGGGTGGTGGAGATATTTGTGTCTAGCTTGGAGGAAGTGTTGGTGGAGTCAGGACAGGTGTAATGGACAGACCAGACGTGCCACGAGCGGAGATTGGCCCTCAACCCTCTTCATTTTGACCTTCACCTACGCCTTACTTTTCTTTTCTTCTCCAATCAACCAATCCACACTGCTCTCAATGGCTGGCGGCCAGCTCTAAATGGACTTATCACATACTCACTCTCAACAAGCCAACACTGCCAGCCTTCCCCAGCCCACTGAACTTTCCTCTACCACTCATCCTTCCCTTCACTCCAACACAACCCCTTCAGACTCTTCCCGCACCCTTCGATCAACAACACGCGCTCGGGCAGCAAAGCAGAAAGTGGCCCAAGACAACGACATTCCAGATCAGACAACGTCAGCCCCCGCAGAATCCTCTTCTCGTCAAACTCGCTCCAACTACCAACCTTATCCTCCCAAACGCACTCGTGACACCAAAGGCAAGGGCAAGTCCCAAGAAACAACAGAAGAACAGTCCACCTCTCGTACCAGCAGGAAGTACGTACAATCTGACTGACTCAGCCTCACTATTTACACATACTGAACAATTCTTCCCTCCTCAGAGGCCGCCGTACGACTTATCCCATCACTTCTTCCTCTCTTACTATCAACGAACCCATTCGCGACACTAAGGGCAAGAAACGTGCTGCCCCAGAAGCCCTCCCTGAAGAACTTTCCGCTAGTGTCCTTGCTGGACCCTCCAAGCGTCCCCGTCCAGCCCCAACCGCTTACGCGCTTCGTTCCCGTTCAGACATAACCCAACTTTCAGTATCCGAGATGCCGAAAAAAATCAGGTGATTTGTCAACATTGGCACTTTGTAATCCTAGCCCTTGTTTACTAATTCGATAGACAAAGTACAACGGCGAAAGGAAAAGTTGCTGCTGCGAAGAGCAAGGCTATAGCAACTCCTGGCCCTTCGCGCGTCGAAGACGAGGATGTTGACATGATGGACGTTGAATACAAGCACGAGGGTTCCGATCATGATGATCAGATCGACCTTGCGCATGACGATCGTGATGCGGGCGAGGACGAAGATGGGAACGAGAATATTGGTGGAAGGCCTGCCGGCGATGGTGCAGGCGAAGAAGACGGAGGTGGCATAGCTAACGATATCGGAGGTCTACCCCGCGGCTTCGCAGGGCTCGACGAGAGCGCGGCGATGGCCATCTTTGCAGACTACCGGCAGCTAGGTTCTTACATGTCCGGGCTTAGCTCGCGCCTCAAGACGATGCTCAATAACATCAAGACGAGCGCGGACCCAACAACTCGTGTTGTGACGCTCCAAGAACTTAGCGAGTTGCTCAGTATCAGCACTGAGGACACACTCGCAGGCTCGTTCCAGGTTGACGCGTTTGTACGCGAGCTCGTTAAGATTCTTGGTGGCACCGGAAATGCGGCTGATGACGACGATGGTGATGACGACGACGACAGCCATGAGCACGATGAGGATGCTCAGCTCGCTGCAGTTCTTGCTCTAAGCGGAGGTGGCCAATATCAAGGCGATGAGAATCTCGAGGCTCAAGTTCTAGCCGCGCGCTGCCTGGCAAATCTCATGGAAGCCCTTCCAGGTGTTGCTCACACCGTGGTATACCATGGGGCCATCCCTGTGCTCTGTAGCAAACTTATTGAGATCTCTTACATCGATCTGGCAGAACAGACGTTGAGTGTACGCCCCTGTTACCACCTACTCGTGTCCATTTCTCACACGTCAGCTTAGACTTTGGAAAAGATCTCCGAAGAATTCCCAAGTTCAATTGTCCGTGAGAACGGTCTGGCTGCCTTACTCAATTACCTCGACTTCTTCTCGATCGCCGTACAGCGCACTGCTCTGCAGGCGGCATCAAATTGCTGCCGCAATGTTCCCCCGGAACATTTTCAGATGATTCGTGGCGTGTGGCCCATTATCCGCAATTGTCTTGGTTACTCAGATCAGCGCCTAGTCGAGTTTGCCTGCCTCTGTGTCATTCGCGTCATCGACTCGTACCATCGATCGTCATCAGAGAATCTCGAGATTCTCGTCAATGCTGAGCTCATCACGGCTGTTAACGTACTTTTACTACCTGCTGGTGGCTCTCCGTTGATCGCGGCCAACACATTCACGCAATTACTGCGCGCTCTGGCTACGTCGGCGCGTGCGAGTCCAAACATCACAATCGTACTGCTGGAAGCGGGCATCGTTGACACGCTGTATCAGATCTTGACAGGTGTCCTCCCATCATCGCGCTCAGACAGTGACGAACAAGGTAATGCTCCGGGGGGCCAGGGGCTCGGCGGAGGACTCGCCGATATGACTGTGATGCAGAACCTTGCCCACCGGCCTAAGGACCAGGTTGAGGAGGCACTGAGCCTCATTGCAGAGCTCCTGCCACCCCTGCCGAAAGGTATGCTGTGCCGCAATTGTTCGGCCCCTATAAGCTTATATTTGTAATTGAGATGGCGTGTACGACCACAAGGCATACACTGAGAAATCTCTTGGGAGAATGATTAAGGCAAAGGCAAAAGCCGACCGCGCTGCGGCACGCCATGCGCAACAAACGCAAATGCATGCGCTTGGCGTATCCACACCATCGTCTTCTACAACTGCAACGCCCGGACCCGCATCGGAGACCGCGACGCCAACACCAGCTGATAGTCCACATGAGGCCGACGAGCCGACTCCCCCCAGCAAAGAGTCTCCTGACCGGACGGAGATGTTACGCGGAAAGCCGGATGTCGTTGGCAGGTTTATGCGGCTTATTGTGCCTATCTTGGTGGACGTATATGCAGCAAGCGTCATCACTACCGTGAGGATCAAGACACTTACGGGCCTTCTCAAAGCCATCAGCTACTTAGATGCTGATGGGATTAAGCGAGTTCTAACTGTAAGTAGAGATTCTACAAGGTTCTCCATGCTGGGGATTAACCGAACACATATTTCCTAGTCTGTACCCATCGCCAGCTTTGCGTCGTCTATCTTGTCATCCAAGGACCACCCGACCCTCGTTATTGGTGCTTTGCAACTCGTCGAACTTCTCCTTGCCAAGTGTCCCGAAGAGTACCGACCAGCCTTTCGAAGAGAGGGTGTATTTCACGAAGTCGGGCTGCTTGCCGAACGCACGTTGATCTCCTCAAAGAAGAAAGGTAGTAGTAGCGACAAGGACAAGGACAAAGACCTGTCTGATGCTTCGTCAGCGCCTGATCTTCCACCACCCCCTCCCATTTCTGTCTCCCCCGCGATTGCTGCCGGCATTCCGGGTTTTAAGAAGCTGTCGTCA
The DNA here is from genome assembly GCA_015178925.1 of Russula emetica. Classification (NCBI taxonomy): domain Eukaryota; kingdom Fungi; phylum Basidiomycota; class Agaricomycetes; order Russulales; family Russulaceae; genus Russula; species Russula emetica. The sequence continues at coordinate 265,841 of WHVC01000031.1, read as the reverse complement.
CTCTCACTGGACCCGGAAGACGCAGTGACACTGCGAGGGCGTGTCATTCGCCTCCGGTACCTACCGAGTAAGGAAAGCGCTGATGCCGATAATGTATTTGCAACGCTGCGCCGGCTGGTCGACCGTATTTCCGGCCCATCCGCTAGCGAGAAAGAGGTCAGTAACGCATTGAAAGAACTTGCGACACTGTTTACCTCGGCGCATACTTCCGTGTCGAGCTTTGAGCTCCTGCAAAGTGGCGTCATAGATGTATTGCTTCAATTTGCCACCGACAAGTCACGAAACCGTACGTGATGTTTAAAAGTTTATTTCTGAATGTCTATTTATTATAATTGGTTCGCCTTAGTTCCTATCGCTCGGCGCCAGGAGCTGCTACTCGATACTTTTACTGCCCGCAAGTCGAAGGCGCTCGCTGGTTCGCAGACACCCTTCGCTATCTTTGTAAAGAAACTACAAGAGAGCTTGACGCGGATGGAGGCATTCGACGTCGTTACCGTTACCCAAGGGATGGACGGTACGCTTTCCTCCACTTACAAAGCAGACCACATTCTCATAACCTTGTCGTAGATTCGAAGCGAAGCAGTTCACCATCGCTCCTAGCTCGGCAACTGCGTCTACGGTTGGTTTCTTCCGAAGGATCTGATATCCCAAAAAACTTCAACAACATTGTTGTATCCATCCATGCTATTGCGACCTTCCAGGCTCTACACGATTACCTCCGGCCTCGTGTTTCTGGTCTGATGTTCAGCGGATCGCGTCTCAGCGGCATGCTGGCCGCTCTTGCGGGTGTCACATCGGGCGGCCTCTCTTCAAGTTCTACCAAACAACCGGAACAACCGGAAGCTAGTACGTCTGCCGGCCCCTCCACCACTGTCGAGCGCAGGCGCAGTCAAAGACTCAGCGCGAAAAATGCTGCAGCTGCCAGTGAAGCCGCCGCCGAACCCCCCACCGAGGAGATTGGCCCGTCTAATCCACCGCTACCTCCCCTTAGCTCGAGCACAGAGCCACCACCGTCTGCTGTGGGCGAGGATAGTTTCGGTGACAATGCCGAGTTTACTGCGGATTTCACAGATGACGATATGGAAGCTGAGGTTCGTATTTCACTCTATAACCGAAGTTCAATTGAGGTGACCTATTGTTAGGTATTTGACGACGAGATAGACCCTGATAATGGGTCCACGGATAAGACAGTCACATTATCGGTTGCCGAAGGTCTGTGCTTGCGTATGCTTCCTCTGATAGCCGATTAAACCACCCCTTTTAGATGGCTCCAAAGTTGAGGCACAGACTCCCGAAGGAACGAGGGTGGGGACACCTTCGGCCGTACCGAGTAGCTCGAAGGGATCAGGGCCACGAGGTTGGTCATCCGGGAAGGGTTCGTACGCATCTGCGCTCAAAGCCAAACAAACGGACTGGCACCTTGAGTTCTCCATGGACGACCACCCATTACCACTGGACCTCACGATCTACGGCGCCATCCACCAGCATGAACTCCGCAAGAAAAAGGCTGGGTCAGGTTCGGCGCTTCCTCCTCATTTGTTGTGGCAAGGTGTGTACACCATCAAGTTCAAGAAGGTCTCGGGACCTGCTGGAGGTAGCGGCGAGACCTCCGAGCCCGTCACGCGGAGCCGCTCTCCGACTCCATCCTTGTCTTCGCTTCCGGAGGATGCATCGCACGCAAAGATTTTACGCCTGCTTCGAGTCTTACATAGTTTGAACGTCGTAGAAGCCGAGCGGCAACATCATTCGAATCGCAGCTTGCCTGAGTCGGCGTTCGTGAACAACAAACTGTCAGCCAAACTGACGCGGCAGCTAGAGGAGCCGATGATTGTCGCAAGGTAAAGTCCAACCTTTCACCTTTATGGCCACCTCGTTTATGAATTGCTGTAGCCAATGTCTCCCCGATTGGGCGCTCGACCTACCTCAACATTTCCCATTCTTATTCCCCTTCGCAACGAGATATAACTTCCTGCAGTCGACCTCGTTCGGTTATGCCCGCCTCATCCTTAAATGGCAGAGCCAACAAACCCGCTCTCAAGACAGCTCGCGGAGAGATGACGGGGTTGGCTTCCTTGGCCGGTTGCAACGACAAAAAGTCCGGATCTCGCGAAAACACATTCTAGAGAGCGCCATGAAGGTCTTTGAGTTGTACGGCTCGTCATCTTCGATCCTTGAAGTGGAGTACTTTGAGGAGGTCGGCACGGGCTTGGGTCCCACGCTCGAGTTTTATGCTCTCGTGTCGCGAGAGTTTGCAAGACGTGACCTGAAGATCTGGCGCGACGATGATCCGTTGCGGCCTGGTCCCTATGTCTTCCATCCTAGGGGACTGTTCCCGGCGCCAATAAGTGCTGAGGACATAGCAAATGATGGCGATCCGAAGCGCATGCATATCATTCGTGTTATCGGCCAGTTCGTAGCCAAGGCGATGCTGGATTCGCGGATCATCGACATGTCGTTCAATAAAGTGTTTCTCAAGCTTGCTCTCGGGGAAGAAGTTCCGCTCACTATTGACACGCTGAAGGTTCGTAGGTTGCTTAGATGCGTAGACATGTCGCTCATGTTTTTGAAGCTTGTCGATGAGGACCTGGCAAAATCGTTGGAGAAGCTAAGAACCCTCACGGCGTCAACAAGGCCTTTTGAGAAGGTAAGCTTCTTCGGACGTAGTTGGCCTGTTTAGCTGATATAATGATAGTTGCAGAGGCTCTTGAGAGAGAAGGTCGATGTCGAAGACCTGGCACTAGACTTCACAATTCCAGGATACGATATTGAGCTCAGGGTGAGATCATCTCTCATCAACACTTGGCCGTCAGAGCTGACTACTTCCCAGCCAAACGGCAGGAATATTACCGTGACCTCAGAAAACGTCGAGGAGTATATCGCAGAGGTTCTCGAGGCCATCCTCGGACAAGGCGCCAGATTGCAGGCTAAGGCATTCCGAGAAGGATTCTCAAAAGTATTCCCGATCACCGATCTTCAGGCATTTGCGCTCGACGAATTAGTTATGCTCTTCGGTAACGCGGAGGAAGACTGGTCCGTCGAAAGTGAGAGCTTCGCTTTTATCATAAGCACGTTGAGATCTAATCCTTGTCTAGCGCTAAACGAGGCCCTCAAGGCAGACCATGGATTCAATGTCGAGAGCCGAACAATCCGAAATTTGGTTGAAATCATGTCTGAGTTTGACGTGCCGATGCGCAGGCATTATCTCCAGTTCCTCACCGGAAGCCCGAAACTTCCCATAGGAGGTTAGTACTTTATTTGGTGTTCGGCGGTTCAAGCTCACGCTCGTGCGTCTATAAAGGTTTCCGTGGGCTCAACCCGGCGTTGACGGTGGTACGCAAGCCGCACGAGGCACCGCTCAAGGCGGATGACTATCTGCCCAGTGTGATGACATGCGTGAACTACCTGAAGTTGCCGGAATATAGCTCAAAGGCGGTAATGCTGGAGAAGTTACAGGTGGCTATGAAAGAAGGTGTAGGGAGCTTCCATTTATCTTAGTGGTGGCAAAGATTAGTTAAGCCCGTACGGTATGCATTGTGGAAGTTGAATGTATCACTGGTAGGTAGAAAGGTCTCCTTTGTAGTACGCAACTCTTGTCTATTACAATAATTCACTTAGTGTTTGCTTTCCGTGACTCGGAGTGAATGTGCTGAGTCAGCAACAACTTACAACACCATCGAGATGGTGTCAGCTCAAGATATACTTCTTCCTCTGCTTTCACCATGTCCAAACACCATCCCGGTGCGTGTGCATGAGTTCTATTTTTTCTTGGTCTGACATCAAAGCTTAGATCTGATTATGTGTAGACGCCAACCAGGAATAGGCAAGTCCCTCATTATTACATTTGGCCTGACCAAGTCACCCATTTTCTTTATTTTATTTTTTCCCTTTAGCTATTGGCCGTCTCTGTGAGAAATGCGATGGAAAGTGGTAAGCACCCTTTCCTTTTTTTTCTTTTTCTTTTTTTGGAACCATGGGTCGTGCTGACGAATCTTTTTCTTCTGTATGGTGGGTGGGTTCAGTCCCGTTTGCGACTCATACGTTCGTCCAGAAACGCTCGTGAGGATTTGTGACGAGTGCAATTTTGGAACTTATGGTGGACGCTGTATCATCTGTGGTTCTCCAGGTGAGGAATCTCTCTTTATATAATCTCCCCCACCCCGACCCCCCCGCCACCCATACGCTCACTCGGTTGTTCGTTACTCACATACGTGTCCTTTCCCTTTCCTCGTCTTGTTTAGGGATCTCGGATGCTTATTATTGTGCCGAGTGTACGCGCTTGGAGAAAGATCGTGATGGATGTCCCAAAATTGTCAACCTTGGTGCTAGTAGAACAGACTTATTCTATGAGCGGCGTCGTCTCGGTGCGTTTGTTACCCGCGCTCAATACTTTTCGTTCGTATATGTCTGACCGACTGTCTTTTCCAGGCTTCAAGAAGGGATAGCCTACGCCACTACTCGTCCTCTGAAATCTTGTTTATTATGTTCATGCGGTACAAATCCCGACAAAATACGATAGATACAGATCGACTACGGACACAGTGGTGGCAATCAACAAGCGAGAGTCATGTGAAGCGTTGGTCATGTCATGGGCGATAGATGGCATTAGTTAAGACAGGTTTACCATTCGAGGTTTCCAACTCGGCAAAAATTCTGCCGAGTGAGAACATGACAACCATTAATGAGAATATATTATAAATTTGTGTGCAAAACGGGCGCACTGGAATTTATGCATGTCTACGGGGGCCTTGAACACAAGGAAGATGTGAGTGTTGTCGTGGGTGTCGAGTCCCTCGCAATCGGCGCAAAGGTCCTTAGCGCAGAAAGCACAGCGGTACCACTTTCCGACAATGCGATGCATGTGCCTGTCGCAAAGCGCGAAGGTATGGGTAAGGCCGCGCAGATAAGCTAGAAGCACTTGCGGTTAGACACGAGTTATAAATTCTGGTGAAATTACATACCCTCTGGATCGCCCGATATTTCGGCAGCAGGAGAGCCCGGTGCGGGGCCTGCTGGATCCTTATACCTGCAACAAAGAAGGTATCAGATGTCTGTCGCGCGGATAGCTCATCATTTTCCTACAAGACTGGGATGATAGGAAATTCTGACTCCAAAGGACCCGGGTAGTCCATCGGCCGAGGGATTTTGATAAATACGTGCATCGGGTCGTGGACCTTGTATGACTTGAGCTCGCAGTCCGAGCACTGTAGCACCGACGGTTAGAGAGCGAGATTCGTATTATATTAATATTAAAAGAACTGGGACACACCAGATTAAAAGAGTTGGGTTTAGAGGGGCAGTTTAGACATTGGTACCTAATCCCAACGATTGGCTATGGCGAGTAGGTCTCGTCAGCAGTCGTCGCGCGCGGAAACATACGAGAAAACGCGAACCTCGCCACACGAATTGCAGACTTCCAGGTGGACATAGTCATGACCTATCTCCGTGCCGTCTTCATTGGCGTATAAAACTGTGCCGGCGGAGATGGAAGAGACACTGCTTGGACTTGAGCGCATCAGGGGTGAAATGCCACGCAAGTCAGCGTGATCACGGCCATGATGGAGGCCGTGAGCGTGTCGAGAAACGTGCTGCACCTCAGGCTTGGTCAGCGGCATAGGAATCTTAGTACCTTGATTGTCAGCGCACGCTAGCCACGGAGACTAGAAGAGACGATAACGAGTATTACCTTTAACATGATGTGTGACGAATTGTGCCCGCCCCCAGATGCATCAAGATTACCGGGCAAGCCAGCCGTCTCGCAGTTCGAACAAATGTCGATATCTATCGTCGTACAATCGACACAGTGGAAAAGGGGGCCAACAATGTCCTGCTGGCAACTGCATCCACCTCAGAAAATTGACACCGAAGTACTCAGGAAAAATGACTTACTTATAGCATTGGACACCGGGGTGCTTGACTATCGAAAAGAAGAGAGTATGGGTGTCAACGGACAAGAAAACATGTATTGCTGCCACTTACGCGGCTCGTCCGAATTGTCGAACATTCTAGCGCCATCGCCATTCGGTCTTTCACAGCGACTGTTCGATTGACGAGGGGGCTTTACCAAGAAAGGATGGATCGGATGGACATTGTGCACCTCGCTGGGTCCAATATAAGAAAGGTAAAAACATCTGAAGAAATGAGGATGCGCACTTGTAACACGCGAGGCAAATCGTAAAATCGTCGCATTTGCCACATTTATACCAATTTCCTGACAGTTGCGATTGACACCCGGAGCAATGATCCGTATTGTTCTGTTCTGTTCATGTCATGCTTATTCAGCTCACCAGAACGTGGACTACAGAAGGAAAGGAAAATCACCGACGTCCTGCCAACCATCGAAGCCCGCACCCCATATCTGGAACAAGAATGCGTGTCGCAGGTCTCCTTTGCGCTTAGGGGCGCTCCGACGAGCGATTGCAAGCTCTTGGGGTGTTGGTGGTAATTTCGGACTGTCCACACTGACAGGTAATGCGTGATCCCGGCCGACCTTTTCGAAGCAGGTATGACAAAGCTCATATCCAACGCGCGTTGTCGGGGTTGAAGATCCTGACGAGCTTGGAGGAACCAATGTCGATTGGGAGCCAAAGCTTTTGCAGAATATTGTTTGTGTGGGCGAATGAGAAGGTAAGGCAGGTAGGGGCTTGGAGTTTGACGAGTATATGGGCATGCCGGTGTTGGAGGAGGTACACGGTGTGACTGGGTCGCGATGTGCGCGGGGTGGGTAGGATGGCTCTTGTAGTTCATACTCGGTACTATTCCCACGATGATGGTAATGGGAGGGGGGGGCACGACTCTTGCCCTTTCCCACACCGGCGGCTGCGGCTGCGGCTGCGGCAAGCGCAGTACGTGACATGGGCGTCTTCTCGCCGCAAGTTGTGCAAATGTACTTGAACTGGTCGAGGACAATCCCACATTCTGAGCAGTCTGTAACCACTTCGGGCACCAGAAGCTCGTGAAGATGGTTCGTGGCGTTGTCTATAAGTGTGGATTGAGAAATGGAATAATTCTTGGAACATGTGGCTTACTAGGCTGAGTCCCATTCACGACTTCGTACTCGAGATCACCCGCAGATTCAGAGGACCCGAAGCTAGTAAGGTTATAATACAATTTTCCACGCTCATCCCTTTGAAGCGAGATACCCATATCGGAGTTCACGTCGGAAAACGGAGAGTCATTGAGGGAGGATATATCATCGCTCGTTGAGGGTACCACGCCGAGTATAGCCTTCTGTATAGTGCTTTGATTTTGGAGCCAGGCCTTCCCTCTGTCGGTCTCGAGGATTGTCCGATCATGGACAGAGGGAGGACTCCGCTGTTCCTCAAGTTTAAGACGTTCAAATACGGCCAAATGGTCATCCGGATAAGAGTCTGTTAGGCTACCCGCAGTCATCTCTTCTTCAACAGATGATGCACGTGAACCGATATTGAAAATCCGTGACCGAGAAGGTTTAAGCGGTGCTTTGCTTGAAGAGGAATTTCCCGCAGAGCGCGAAGCACCATTCAAAATCTTCTTGAAAAGGGACGAATCGGCCTTGGCCTTGCCTCGAGGAGCGCGCGTGTCTTTTGAGCTTACAGTCACGGCATCGTCATCTTGAGAAGAACTTGAGAGCTCCCCTGGGAGGAAGGATACTTGACTTCCTTCTGGCGAGTCTCCCTCTCTCACTGAGGAGGTCTCGGAGAGACTGAGGACGTCAAGATCAACACAGATTTCGACGAGCACGGTGATCTTGGGATGTCGCGAGGAGCTGCGTGGCGCGAAGACAGAAGAGACGGATCCCTCTCCGCCGCCGGACTGGAAGAAGTCGATAGCATCAATGAGCGAGACTTCATCTTCAATTAGATGCCAATCATTTTCATCGTCCTTCCATTGTATCGTGAAGGGCCCCGCCAACTGGAAGTGCTTCGTAATCTGGGACATGTAGTTTCAGTATGAGAGAGATGGTCAAGGAGGGATGGGAGACCTGTTCCTCGAGCCCGTCGTATGTACAAGTGCGGGCAGTCCGGAAAGAGAGCTTCGATTTACGAGTGTTGTAGTTGCATTTGACGACCAAAGGCTTGTCGGGCAGATTGGATCCTGGGGGATCTGAGAACGGAGAGGGACCATCGCTCATCTCTGTGTGCAGTGGACGGTGCCAAAGGCCCAGTCAGTTAGTCCCGGGACCGCAGCAGCAGCGCAGTGATCGATTACGTAAGTATTTTCGATCACATGGCAGTGTGTACGCGCGTTCGTATCACATGGGCCCAATTTGTCGCCCTTGTGGCAGGGTAGCGCACCCCCTTCTGGAATGGCACTTGCATGGCCGATGACAACGCAAAATAAGGCATAATGGGACGAGATGTTCGTATGGCGGTAGCGCGGTTATGGACTACCGGAAGGTGATACACAAATTCAAAGTATTGCTTAAATGTACACGGACATGCGGGCGACGCATGATATCGTATTGCCTCTTCTCTAGGTTGTCTCTACATTGTCGCGCTTGATATATTTACTGTAACAGCACAAAAGGCAAAAATCCATAAAATCAAGCCTTATTACCAAGTGGTCGCGAATTCAGCAGGGGCACACACAGGATGACTCAGAAACAGAAGGCGAAAACTGAGATATAATGTGACCAGAACAGTAGGTCACCTTCAAGGCTTCAAGTATTGTGTGGGGCTCACAGGAAGCGAGTCTCAGAGGCGCGGCGGTGCACGTATTCGTGCGTTTGTACTGGTTTTTTTTTTTTTTTTTTTTTTTTTTTTTAGAATCCGCATTTTTTACACGCTGCATGTATGTAGTTACAAAGACGCGTGCGGGCGACAAGACCGCCCGGTTGGTAGGAATGGGAGTGCAATGGGGAATATGTGTTGTGAGGTGGTGTGTGGGTAGTGGAATTGAGACGGGGCCATGAGGCCCCTGCAGTTATCCATGGTCCTCGTCCTCGTCCTCCTCCGGCGGTGCCTCGCGCCGCCATGGTCTAATGCACGCCTGTGACGCTGCCAAGAAGTTTCCTAAGGCCTCGCCTCCTTTCTCCGTGCCAAGGATGATTGATAGTGAGAGTGTGTTCGATACAGGCAGGAGGAATTGCCTCCGTGCAGCGGTGTGTAGCGGGCATGCCGCGATGACATGTTGCGCCGTTTGGAGGGGTTCCCTGCACTGGCAATGATGTGGGTCAAATGAACTAGGGCGGAAGCGGGCAGTGTACTCGCCGGTGAATGCGTGACCCGTGAGGAGTCGTATACATGTGGCCACTATGGGCCTTGGGAATTTGGTGATGCCCCAGGTGAAGGGGGGAAGACTGCCATCTGGTGGGTTAGTGAGCACCAGGTAGGCAGGTTGGAGGCGCGGAGCTGCCATCCAAATGTTTCTCCACTCATCTATTGCTTCTTGTCGCATTGTGCTTCGTAGTTGGGCCTTTGTTGGGGGGGGGAGGGGGAAGGGTTGGGCCTTGGCGTGCCGTTTCCGCTGCGATGGCTTTGAGTCTTCGGAGGGGGATTGATTCCTTGGCCGCCGGAAGCCATCCTATGTTAACCTGTAGCAATGGTTGAGCATCAAGGATGTCGGAGAGGGAGGTGAAAAGGTTCTCAATTTGGACGTGGTGGTCGCGGGTGCCTGATCTGAGGCACTCCTTGGCAACTTTGGCATCTGTGGATCGGATTTCCGTTGGGCCATCTTCGCCATTGGGGGGGTGGTCGCGTATGTAGCTGGCAGCTAGTTAAGGTGTGACAGGGGTATGGGTAACACCGTGAGTATCGGGTCACGGGTATTCCCGGGTACGGGTACGGGTTTGGGTTTATCGTACCCGTGAAATACTGTACCCATTTGCGCGGGTACACAGTTTTCTCTATACCTCAAATCTCTTGGTCTCAAACTTCTTTCCGTACACTGCCTTACCCCAACAAGTTTATCCCAATCAAATTCTCCGCAGGACACAATCCGGCTACCACACTCATCAATAACATTTCTGATTTTTGCATCTGTACCCCTCCCATCGCCGACACTTTTACCGGCCTTCAAGTACTGCACACCAGTGAATACCTTCAATTGGACCAAATTCGTAGGCGGGGGCATTGTCGGAATGAAGATCTGTAACCCCAACGGCACAAATCCTGTAGGGTATTGTCAACATACTCTTGATCGCATTGGTCTTCCTTACAACATGTCCAACGCCGCACAAAACGGTACATTCGAAGTATGTGATAGTGGCCTCATGGATATTCCTGGAGTATACACTTCAGGCGGGCAAACACTCTCTTACTCTCAACCTGCCGAAACTGTTTCCATTGGGTCGCTTCCCTATACGCCCCGTATACCCTCCAGCTCGAACTGTCAAACATACCAGAGCACGCAGATTTTCACCGACTTCGCCTCACTCGCCTCCTCTACAACTGGTGCCTCAGCTGCTCCGACAGGCTCGGGTGCTTCCCATGCGGGCAGCATCGACAGCTAATCCTACCAAGGCATTCGGATCCAATGGTACGCAATCTGTTACGATCCCACTTTTCACAACTCACGAGCATCCTTAGTGTTGTGTTTTCTGTTGCTTTCCTCGCGGCATGAATGCCTGTTCACTGACTTCGCCTCACTCGCCTCCTCTACAACCGGTGCCTCGGCTGCTCTGACAGGCTCATTGATGGAATAGGACCCTTATGCAGTGGGAACTGGGGATGTGTTGCAGAATTCGACGCTCATTAGAATACTGAATCAGCTATACCATTATATACATGTCTTATACACGACTTTTGCCAAAGAAAGGCTTGGTGACCTCACATAATATCGTGGGAAAACTATACAGTTTTCACTTGTGGCTTGTGGCTTGTGGCTGATCTTTGCTTCCGCTCCGATCGTGCGTCGCAAAGAGAACGAGGCACGCCCTAACCTCTCAGGCCTCAGGCCGCCAATGGCTTCGTCAGGTCTCATCGAGGCTAGTGAAAAGGAGCAATTCATCGAGATCTGGCTCACCCACTTAAAGGTGAGCATTTTTTTTTTTAATAATCCCACGGTCCGCGGATGCCTAACAATTCAACGAAGTCTTCTGCGAAGTCGTCGCGTTCATCACTCCACTCCCGCACTTCCTCTATATCCAGTGCAGCCACATCAAGTGCAAAGGCAATCAGGCAAGGCATCAAGCATATCAAGAAAGGCACCGGTGCAATCGTTCGGCCTCTTAAGCGGGCTAAACATGCGCTGTCCAATGTTTCATCTCCAGTCATCAGTGATGTAGAGGACCCAACTACCGACGATCAAGCCAGCATTAAGACCAATGGATTGCTGAAGGTTATCGCAGTTGGATCCGACGAGGAGCTAGATGACCTTGAGAAGGAACTTGGTGCGTTTACTTACTATTTTTTCCTTGCTGTCTTACTCATTTCAATTTTAGCGGCGGTTAAGGAAACTTGGAGGTCTCTTATATATTCTTTCTTCAAACCTAAAGTAACGATTGAGGTACACCATGGCCGTGTCGCCCACTTCTTCACCTGCTCCTCAAAGAAATGCAAAACCGAGGCACGAGGCGTTCGGCGCTATCAAGACAAAGGTGACAAGTCTTCGACCGCCAACCTCCGGCACCATGCAGTTCGCTGCTTTGGCGAGGATACGGTCAACAAGGCTGTAGGCGGGGTGTCTGGTAGCCAGTGAAGCGGTAACATTTTCAGTGCCTTCGCCAGTCAAGGGCAAAAACCCGTTGTGTATTCTCATCGTGCACACTCAGGCCCTGAGTTCCGGTGAGTACATGCACTATACATACCTTTCTTTGACTCATATACATCAGTGCCCACATTGCAAAATGGGTTGCCGAAAGCAATCGCCCAGCAACTATTGTCTCCGATCCCGAGCTTGTCAATCTTCTCACAACAGGACACCCCCACCTCAAGGTTCCATCTCCGAACACCGTTCGTCGTGACATTCTCGCGGCCTATGTGAAGTGCCGCGAACATATCATCAAGCTCCTAAATGATCACCCAGGGCGTGTCCATTTTGCGACCAATGCATGGACGTCAACCAATCACCACGCGTTCGTTGCTTGGACTGTGCACTTTGAGTACAATGGGGCCATGTTGGCCTTTTTATTGGATATCATCGAGGTTCCTGAATCTCACACCGGCGCGGCATTGGCTCGGGCATTTCAGAAGATGCTCAAGACGTTTGGGCTTCAACACCGGGTAAGTTTGTAGTCTCGTGTTATGCTCTCAAGCTAATTGTTTCTACAGGTCCTTGCTGTGAATGCTGACAACGCAACGTCGAACAACACGCAGGGGGAAGCGCTCGCGAATATGGACAACTCGTTTGTGATGGAGCATCGCGTTCGTTGCTTCAACCACACCTTGCAGCTCTCTGCGAAAACCCTTTTGCGTCCTTTCAATGCTGGGCTAGGCAAGGCAACCGAACGTGACGATAATGATATTGATCCCCTCGACTTGGACATCAATGGCGACGACAGCGAAGATGGTGAAGATGAAGATGAAGATGAAGACGAAGACGAGGACGAAGATGAAGACCTTCTGGACCTAGACAGCACAGATAACTTCGACGATGGCGTTGACGAGTTGGACGAATTGGATCCAGATGCACGCGAGGAGGTTATGGCGGACACAGCTGCTGTCCGTAAAGTGGTAACAAAGCTTCGCCACCTTGCTTTTGCCATCGTACGATCGACAACCATCGCCCTCCCTGCATGGCGCAGATACTGCAAGGAGCTCAAGCTTAAGCCACGCATCCTCCCACGCGACGTCGTCACTCGCTGGAACTCTACTTACTACATGCTCGACTTTGCAATCAGATATCGCACTGCCATCGATGCCATGACAGCCGACAAGTCCCTCAAGCTCCGAAAGTTCGAACTGGAAATGGAGGAGTGGTCTATTGCCGAGGACCTCGTCACGGTCTTACTCCAATACAAGAACGCGACGCTCTTCTTCTCCCAAGACTCTGCTAGTGTCGCCGCCATCATCCCTGCTATGGACCGGATAACAAGCCACCTTAATTACCAAACCGGGAAAGTATACCACCCCTCCATCGCAGCCGCCATGAAGCTCGCACGCAAGAAGATGGACTGCTACTACTCGCTTACTGACTCCTCCTCTACATATCGTATCGCCATGGTCCTACATCCGGGAATGAAGCTCGAATACTTCCGCAACCAGAAGTGGAAGGGGGAGTGGATCGAAGAAGCTGAGTCGCTGGTCCGGGAGGAGTACATTGCAGAATATGAGAAGGTGGCCGATGAATCCAACACGACGCCCACAAAAAACTCGAAGACCGAGAACAATGGCGGATTTGCGTCTTTCGGTGCATCAGGAAAAGTGTCAGTACTTTTTCTTTGTCTTTTAGTACTTTTTCATGTCTTTTTTGTCTTTTGACTTTTAAAAAAGACAAGAAAGACAAAAAAGTCATGAAAAAAGTACTGAAAGACAAGAAAAAGTACTGACACTTTTCCTGATGTGACCTTTCTGTTACCTCTGCTCCCCGTGCCAGCGAGATCCAGGAATACCTCAATCACCCTGTCGAGAATGTGAAGGACCCTTTGAAGTGGTGGGTGGACAATCAACATGTCTACCCCAACCTTCATCGCATGGCTTTGGACTACTTGAGCATCCCCGGTAAGTGCAGTATAATTCTGTATAATCATTTCAATCACTAATATAATGTTTAGCGACTTCTACCTCCGTCGAACGCATGTTCTCGCAAGGCCGCCACCTTCTCCCTTTCACGCGCAACAAACTCTTGCCACCCTCAATTCGCACTTTTCTCTGTTTTGGCTCATGGGCATGCTGCGGTCTTGTCGTTTTTGAGGATGTGGTAGTGGCTGTCTCTGCAAGGAGCACGGGTAGATAGAACTTAGCTGTAGTAGTTGTAACTCGTAGTACATTTCATATACAAAACCCGCGGTGTTGTATGGTTTTGTACCTCACCCGCGGTGTCTTACACGCGCACGGTTTTGTGCCTGAACCCGTGAAGGAAAACGGTGTCGTGCCTGAACCCGTAAAACAAAACGGTGTACCCGTACCCTTAACCGTTCGGGTACGGTGTTCGCGGGTACGGGTTAGGGTTTATCAAATCATACCCTAGGGTTACCCCTGGAATACCTTACAGCTAGTAGGATGGCCTCGTGAGCTGCATCCGTTGTGCTTGCATTTGGGCCAAGGCACCTCGTCGCGCGGCCGGTTTCCTTGCCAAGTCGCCAAGCTATACATACTGCAACCGCGGTTGGGGTGCCGTCTCTGTCGTTCGGTTTTGAGCCTTGGCAGAATATGATAAGTGTTTTGTTGCGTCGGTTCGAAGTTGCCTGTTTGATTTGCGTGGTGAGGAGTTTCCTGTCTTCACCTCGCGGGATTGCTTCAAGCGCGTGGAGTCGCTCATTTCTGGGGGGGAGTCTTGCCCGGGGGTTGGGGTGGTAGTTGAACGGCCGTCTGGCTTCTTGAGGGACGAGCGCTGCAAGTCGGGTGAGCGGAGTGGAAGGTGCCGGGTGGGGTGTGAGGGGGATGTTGTCGTCGATTTCATCTGCATTGCACCACGGCAGTCCAAGCCGTTGGATTAGTTGCGAACTGTGTGGAATGGAGAGCAGGGAGAGCGCCGCAGTCTTGGATAGCATCTGTAGGCGGATGTGAATTGGGAGGATGGCGATAAGTTGGTGAAGTGGCTCAGCTGGTGTTGTGCGGAAGGCGCCCATCATCCACCTTACCGCCTCGTCCTGTACCATCTGTAGCATCTTCAACAGGTTCTTTTGTTGTTTGAACCATATTGGGGAGCCGTATGTTAAGACCGGGAGACATATCGCGTTGTATGCAAGACGCCAGCTGCCATGGTCAAGACCCTTCACGGAGTTGCCTAGCAATTTCATGGACTTGAGTGTGCCACGTGCTCTCGTTGCCATTATTTTGACGTGTCTGTTCCACGAGAGTTTGTGGTCGATGAAAAGGCCCAAATATCGGACATTGTCTGAACAGTTGATCACTGTTCATGCACCTACACTTGTAGGCAGTGTGATTGTGCCGGGCCTTAGTCCGTGGATGTCCGGGTGAGCCCTTGTGAGGCTATAGAATATTGCTTCCGTTTTCCTGCCATCGATAGCGAGACCTGCCTTTTCGAGCCAGGCGCGGCACTCAGCGTATCTGGTTATGAGGCAAGCACGTACCATGTGATATGAGGCACCCCAGGCCATGATATTTCCATCGTCTACATACATGTAGAGACGGCTGTCAGACCATTGGTTGGCTTGACGGAGCAGCGGGGCTGTCACCGCCGGTACTTTGTCTGCCTTTGTGCGTGGTCGGTCGTGCGTTATCGTAACGGGGTCTGGGGCTGTGTCTGCTCCTCGGCTTGGGGAGTTACAGGGCTCGTCAGTATAGACGACGCTTGCTTTTCTAGTTGGATGGGGATTCGATACAGGGAGTTCCGGAGACTGCAACGACGGCAATGCTCCTCCCTTAGTAGATAGATGAGAACAAGTATCTTGTATCGCTGCTAGACTGGGTAGTCGGACAGGAGACTCAACTTGGCCTCTACTAGGCGCAAGGAGTGCTACTTATATAGTACTTGGGTCTAGACTAGGGTAGGAGTCTGTAAGTAGCTATAGTAGGAGTCTGGCCGCGCGCATGTATCTGAAACCCATCATAAACTAGGCACATATCACAAACCAGGGGGCAACAGATAACTGTTCGTCAGCGCATCAATCAGAAGGCCGCCGACATGTTGTGATCCCATCAGAACATGAACCTAGAATGATCCTCTAGATCATTCCCACGGCGACACTTCTATCGATCCTTCAGATCAATACCATCTAGCCCCATTCGTACGTATCAGAACACAGTCCAGAAACTTCAAACTCTTTTGGGCCGGTTCCCTGAACTTACCCCGGTCCATGAGGCATACGTGTTAGCCTCATCCCAGGAGCCGGTGTCGGCTGACGTCGTCAGATGTCCCAACAGGTGCAACGCCCTCCATCGTGCCCCTCCTCGGGGAATAGATGCTGACAGAACGCGTACTTACGGTAGGTGGGCTGCGAGCCCGTTACACCACCCTCCGCGTTAGGGTGAATGTCCTCATTCACCTCGTTGAGTAGGTCGTCGTCACTGGGGTAGCAGAGCTCGGGGGTGAAGTATTCGCGCTCTGAGTTTGCTGGCGCGGGGGCTTCTTCTTTCTCGTCGGTCGGGGCGAGCTGGTTGCGAGACGGGGATGGGACGGGATCGGCGGTTTGAGTGACGGTGTTGTAGGCTGCGTATCTCTCCGGAGGGGGCAGCGGGGGCAGGGGCTTCTTGTGCTGGTCCTGGTGGTGGCGACGGAGGTCGTGGTGGCGGGTGAACTTTCGGGCACAGGTGGGGCAGGTGAATCGCTGCGCGACAGTCTTGTCGTGCGTCATGAGGTGGGTCTTCATGTTGTGACTCCTTTTAGACGCGAAGGGACATCCGGGGTGCGGGCACTCGAACGTTTTCCCCCCGGCGGTGGCGGGGTTTGCGGGTGGTCGCGGGTCGATGGTCATGGCCCTTCCGAGGAAGGGTAGGTTGGAGGTTTCAGCGTCGCGGGCGGTGTAGGGCATGTCGGATGGCGGTGGTTGACCACAGAGGGGACGGCGTAGGAGGGAGAGGATGGCTGCCTTCGCTTTGGCAGTGGCTCTTTTGTACTTGCCCTCCAGTGGGTTACGTTGGTGGTACGTTTTGAGGAGATCGGGGGCGTTGATCTGCTCCACTGGTTCCCACGTATTGTCGTATTCCGGGTAGCCCTTCCATTTGACCAGGTACTGGAGTGCCTTCCCTCTTCCATAGTGACGGTGATTGACGATCTTCTCTACCTCGTACTCTTCTTCCCCTTCAATTAGTTCTGGTGGGGGACGGGAGAAGTTTGGGCCATGGGCCGTCGTTTCGTGATAGGGCGATAAGAGGGATGCGTGAAATACGTCGTGTATTCCCCACGATGCCGGAAGCTCGAGCCGGTACGCCACCGGTGATACCTCTTTGATGACTCTGAAGGGGCCATAGCGTTTCGGGGCCAGTTTCGTCTTCTGATGGCGGAGCTTCAGATGGGTTGCTTCCAGCCAGACCTGTTCCCCTTGCTTGTATTGGGACGGTATTGCCTCTCCGTTCTGCCCTAGCCCGTTGATTGCTTCAATTGCCCGTTCCCTGTTCTGGACGAGTTGTTCGACCCTTTGCTGTGCCGCCTCGTTGTTGGATTTTGGGGTCTCCGACGGGGTTATGCTCGTTTCGTACCCCAACAAGATCTGGTTGGGCGATAGGCCGGTCGTCGCGTTCTTCCGGTTGTTGTGGACCGCCGATGCTAGGGAGAGCCATTGTGTCCAGTCTTCGGGTTGTGCCGATGTTACGATTCGAAGGTATTGTTCCACCCATTGGTTCTTGCGTTCCGATATTCCGTCGGTTTGAGGGTGGAATGCCGTCGAGATGTTTTGCTGGACCCCCAGCTTTTCTGTCAGTGCCCGGGCGAAGTGGGACGTGAACCTCGGATCCCTGTCGGTGATGGTCTTCGTGGGGAGTCCGAACCACCTGTAGACGTTGTCCATGTATAGTTGGGCTATCCCTGCCCCTGTGATCGTTGTAGCGCATGGCAGGAAGACGGCTGCCCTAGAGCATCCGTGGTCGACTATGGTGAGTATCGCGTCTTTCCCTTTTCGTGGTGGGAGTCCCGTAATCAAGTCCATGGCCACCTGCTGGAATGGTAGCGCATTCTCGTCCGTTGATATCCTGAACATGGGGGTTTTCTTCCTGTGCGTGAGGATTTTGTTCTGCTGGCACGTGGCGCATCCTTTGACATAGTCCGTGATCCATTGGTTCATTCCGTCCCATTGGATGGCTTGCCTTGCTTTCCGGATCGTTTCGTCCCTTCCTGGGTGCCCTGCTGACGGGTGGTCGTGTACGAGGGTCATGAGGTTCCTCTTTGTTTCTTCCGGGGGCGGCTCATTCGTGGTGGCGGCGGCGATCGTGTATTTCTCGGGGGGTATGACAGTTACCTGTAGGTTATCGCTTTTCCCTTGGTCCGCGTTCGGTGGTCGTGATAGCACATCGGCGGGGATGTTCTGCTTCCCGGGTATGTGTTGTATCTCGTAGTCGTACTCTTGTAGGTCCGCGTGCCATCGCGCGGTTCGTCGATTGAGGTTCTTTGGCGATTTCCAGTATTGTAGGTTGGCGTGGTCGGTCAGGATGGTGAACGGTTCTTTCGTCCATCCCAGGTATTGTCGCCAGTGTGCTAGTGCCTTCATTACTGCTAGCAGCTCTCGCTCGTAGATGTCGTAGTTTCGTTCGGTCGGGGTGAACGTTGCCGAGTAGTATGCGATGGGGTGTAGCTTTGGTTTCGAATTCTTGGTTTTTAGGGGGTGAG
The DNA here is from genome assembly GCA_015178925.1 of Russula emetica. Lineage (NCBI taxonomy): Eukaryota > Fungi > Basidiomycota > Agaricomycetes > Russulales > Russulaceae > Russula > Russula emetica. The sequence continues at coordinate 247,538 of WHVC01000031.1, read as the reverse complement.
TAGTTCCTCTCTCCTGCGAGAGTACGGCGCCCACGCCGTATGCCGACGCATCAGTTTGTAGGTAGAATCGCTTCTCGAAGTCTGGCTGTGTTAGTACGGGATCTGCACACATCCGCTCTTTTAGCGTTTGGAACGCTTTTTCCTGACTTTCCGTCCATTCCCAGATGGTGAGCTTCTTCGTTAGATCTAGTAGCGGCCGGGCGATCCTTGAGTACCCTTCGATAAAATACCGATAGTAGCCCGTGAATCCCAGGAATGATCGGATTTCAGTGGGGTTTGTGGGTCTTGGCCAGTTTGCGACGTCCTTCACCTTTTTGGGGTCCATTTTGAGGGCGCCGTTTCCGACAATAAGGCCCAGGTAGTCGATTTCGGTTTTCTCGAAGGCGCATTTCTCCGGTTTCAGGTAGAGGTCGTTTTCTTCTAGCCTGTCCAGGACGATGTGGGTGTACTTTTGGTGCCTTTTTCGGTGCATGGCTTCGGTTTCCAGCCCCTGTCGTTTCGTGTGGATCGCGATGTCGTCCATGTACACCGATAGCCAACCCTGTGCTACTTCCCTTCGGAATATGTTGTTCATCATCATCTGGAACGTTGCCGGCGAGTTCGTGAGCCCAAAGAACATTACCGTGGGCTCGAAGAGGCCTTCGTGTGTCAGGAAGGCTGCCTTCCATTCGTCGCCCTTTTTGATGCGGATGTTGTTGTATCCCCACCGTATGTCGAACTTTGTAAACAGTGAGCAGCCGCTTAGTCGGTCGATGGTTTGCGGGATGAGTGGTGAGACGTTCCGATTCTTTTTGGTCCATTTGTTGACTGGTCGGTAGTCCTGTACGGGTCGCAACTTGTTGTCCTTCTTTTTCACGAAGAAGAAATTTGCCGCGTAGGGGCTCCAAGATTCTCGTATCGTTCCCCTTTCAAGGTGCTCGGCCACGAACTTGTGGGCTTCCGCTATTTCCTCCTGCGTCAGCGGGAGTAGTCTACCGGGCAGGGTCGCTGGCGCTCCCGGTGTCAATTCTATTGCGTGGTCCCATACCGTATGTTGGGGGAGTCGTTGCGACTCGCTTTCGCTGAAGACTTTGCCGTGCCGTTTGTACTCGTCCGGGATGCTTTGGCCCTCTTTCTTTCCTAGGCCCGGGTCGATGGTTACCGTTCCGATGAAGTGATGTTCTCGGACGTGGTCTTTCTTGTGCTGGCTTCGCGGTGCGAACACTGCCTTTTTGGCGTCGTTGGATCGGAAGATAACGGGGAGTTGGGTGTGATCGATCCAGCCTCGCTTCCAATCTATCTTGGGTTGTACTGCTGCGAACCATGGGTAGCCGAGTATTGTCTTGTTGTCTCCCAGGTCGGTGAGGAAGAACCTAAGTCGGTTGGTGGTGGTTCCCGTGCGGACGTCTAGGTCGGCGAAGAAGCGAATTTCTCCCATCTTGTTTTCCGAGCCGTCGACGTTGAACAGCTTCCTCTCTTTCGGTAGTCGTTTGATCGGTAGCTTCAGCCATCGCGCATACGTGAGGTTCATGAAGTTTTCGGTCGCGCCCGAGTCAATTAGCGCGACCGTCTCTGCTCGTTTCGCGATCGAGTGGATGTAAACTCGGACCGTCATCGATTTCCTTAGGGAGATGTATACTTGGTCGTCGCTCGCTTTCCTAAGCGAGGCCGTCCTGACAAGGTTTTCTGCGTGCTCGTTCGCCTCGTTGGTCTCGGTTTGGTCCGCGGGTTTCGCTGGTCCCTGGGCGTCGCGTTCCTCTTGTGGTTCCCTTCGTGGTTCGTCTTCCCTTCGTTCATCGTGTGTTGGGGAGGTTTGTGTCTTCCTTTTGAGTGCGTCGACGATGCTTTTGATGGGGTCGCGTTTTTCTGCTCCTTTTTGTCCTTTGTTCGCTGCTGGGGTAGGGGGTTTCTTTCCGAGGAGACCCCTGATGATTCGCGTTGTGAGTGCGCGGTGTTCCATTGCTTTTACGTCTTCGGCTCTTACTAGTCGCTTTTGTGGGGCCTTCTGTCCTTTGTCGTTCGTATCTTTGAACTGCTTCGCGAACTCCTCTTTGAACGTGGTCCAAATCGCGGGGACGTCGTCTGTTATCGGGTGCAGCGCGTCGACCGCTTCTGCCGCTTCCTTGACCCAATCTCGTACCTTCTGTCCTCTCATGAGGTTGAGGGTTAATTTTGCCTTTTTGATGGGGGAGTCGAGCCCCGTCTTTTTGCCGTTATGCGTGGCATATTCGTCGACCGCTTTGATGAAGCCCTCGGCTTTGCTCGTCTCTCCTTTGTATGTTTGGGGGAGAGGGATTTCTCTGGTAGGCGTCCTGCTTCGCCTTCGTGGGGTCGTTTCTTGTCTTTCGACGTTGTTTCCCTCGTTGGGTCTTTCCTCTTCTTCCGAAGGCTCCTCGTCTTCTTCATCGGCCTCGTTTTGCGTGGCTAGTGGCGCGTATCGGTTCTTTGATACGATGGTGAGCGTCTTTTCTTCGAGGCGGGGTGGTTCTCTCTTTCGTTCCTTTGCTTCGACCCTTTTGTGGTCGTTCTTGTCGGTCATTCTGTTTGGCCGCTGTTCGTAGCTCTTGGTCGGTCTTCCCTTCTTCGTCTCGTTGGCTTTCTTTGCCAGGAATGCTTCGATTCGTTTCTCGACCACGTCTTTGATTGCTTGTGGGAGCGTCATCCTCTCGTTATCACGGTTTGTCAAACCGTCTAGATTTTGATAAAGTTGAGTCTAATGTCACCGCCGGTACTTTGTCTGCCTTTGTGCGTGGTCGGTCGTGCGTTATCGTAACGGGGTCTGGGGCTGTGTCTGCTCCTCGGCTTGGGGAGTTACAGGGCTCGTCAGTATAGACGACGCTTGCTTTTCTAGTTGGATGGGGATTCGATACAGGGAGTTCCGGAGACTGCAACGACGGCAATGCTCCTCCCTTAGTAGATAGATGAGAACAAGTATCTTGTATCGCTGCTAGACTGGGTAGTCGGACAGGAGACTCAACTTGGCCTCTACTAGGCGCAAGGAGTGCTACTTATATAGTACTTGGGTCTAGACTAGGGTAGGAGTCTGTAAGTAGCTATAGTAGGAGTCTGGCCGCGCGCATGTATCTGAAACCCATCATAAACTAGGCACATATCACAAACCAGGGGGCAACAGATAACTGTTCGTCAGCGCATCAATCAGAAGGCCGCCGACATGTTGTGATCCCATCAGAACATGAACCTAGAATGATCCTCTAGATCATTCCCACGGCGACACTTCTATCGATCCTTCAGATCAATACCATCTAGCCCCATTCGTACGTATCAGAACACAGTCCAGAAACTTCAAACTCTTTTGGGCCGGTTCCCTGAACTTACCCCGGTCCATGAGGCATACGTGTTAGCCTCATCCCAGGAGCCGGTGTCGGCTGACGTCGTCAGATGTCCCAACAGGTGCAACGCCCTCCATCGTGCCCCTCCTCGGGGAATAGATGCTGACAGAACGCGTACTTACGGTAGGTGGGCTGCGAGCCCGTTACAGGGGCGGTGTATATGCTGGAGAGGATGGGTGAGATTGGCGAGCCTTGTGGCGATCCCACTAAGATGTCGATGGGGTCGGACACAAAGCCGTTGAATCGGAGTTGGATGCGTCGACCAGTAAGGAAGGATGTCAGCCACTGGCAGATCTCCTCGGCAAATCCCAGGATTCGGAAGGTGTGGATCAGCCTGTCATGGTTGATGTTGTCAAAGAATCCTTGGATGTCGATTTGGAGTGAGCCGCAGCAACTTCCTTTGGCGTGTGCAGTGGCGATGTCATGAGTGAGCGCTAGGCCTGCGTGGATTGTTGACGAGTGGGGGCGTGCACCGAACTGGTTGGTGGGAACGAGATTGTAGGCCCCCACATCGTGTAGGATCCTTTTCGTTATTACCTTTTCTAGCAGTTTACCCAGGCATTCGAGGAGGGCCAGCGGTCGGTAGCTCTTCGGGAGAGAGTAATCAGTCTTCCCGGGTTTGGGGACCACCGCTATCATAGCCATTTTCCAGGCTCCGGGGTGTATCCCCGCGTCAAGGCATGAGTTGAAGAGTACGATGAACCAGTCTGGGCATGCTTCCCATGCCCATTTCACTAGTTTCCATCTGTGGCCGCTCTTTCCTGGAGCAGAGGAGTTGCTGGTGTCTCTCAGCAACTCAGTGATTTCCGCATCTGAGATTTCGTGAAATGGGTGTTGCGGGAGGGGGTCTGGGTCCTCTGGGAAGACCCTTTCTACTGGTGGAGGGTTGTCTTTGAAGAAGCGGTCTCGTAGCGCGGCTGCCATGTTCGGCTTGTTGCTTGAGAGCCCCTCATCCGTAGATAGGGCAGGGATGTTTCGTTGACGTCGGCCATGACGCCATCGAGCAGCTTTCCAGAGAGACTCTGTGGTCGCGTTGTGTAATAGACTGTTTGCCCAATCTTTCTTGGCCGTGCGGATGGTGGAGCGCAAAGCTTTTTGGGCGGCCTTCTTTTCTTCATTGGTGGTCGCGTTCCTGACTTCACCGACGGCTTGTTGGCATTCGGCGTTCCACCATCGTGCTCCTCGTGGGCTGAACTCCTTCCGCTGTTCGAAGGTGGCGATTGAGGTCTCCTCAATATAAGGCGAGAGGCGTGTGGACTCAGCTTCGATTATTGCCGGGTCGAGTGTATGGTCCGGTATGTGGGCATCGGCTTGGAATTTGATCATCCAAGCTTCCTTCGCTGTGTCTTGGATCATGTATGGTGGGAGCCAGCTGTCACCGCCAGTATGGACGAGATGATTAGAGCTCAGTTGTGTCCGTGGTAGTTGCTTCCTCCTTCACTTTGGGCGTGTCGAAGCACGTGCAGCGTCCTCCCTTGTGCACTAGGTCGGGGAATACCTCTTGGCAGAAAGCGTACTTGGGTAGAGTGACTGTGTCCCTGCTTGGGCGCTGAGTCATAAGCTAAGTCTTTGCAGCGACTTAGTGGACTGAGGAGCAGCGAGTTCCCGCCTTATCAGTGCGTCGATAAGACCTCGCTTTGAATGGGAGGAGAAGAGACTTCTGGTATTTAGACAGGAGACTCAACTTGCCGCTACCTGGCCAAGTTGGTCGTCCTTAAGTACCCTAAGGAAACTACAAACGCGTACAAAGTATTATCAACCAAACATGAGGGGCACAGCAATCTGAAACAACACGATGCTGGCCATCTGTCCATCCACATCAGAACGAGGCACTACACGCATCAATGACAAGTGATCCGATCAATCCATACAGTACTAGTCCGGTTCAGGAACTTACCCCGGTCCACGAGGCATATGAGCTAGCCTCGTCCCAGGAGCCGGTTACATCACCTCCCTACTTAGACTAGATGTCCGCATCTAGCCCATGTTCCCCCTAAACTGCGTCGTCCTCCTCCCTCTGAACCCTCGGCCGCGTGTGTCGGGGACCCCCACCGTTCGGAGGTTACTTGCCCTTCAGTCCAAGTGGGCCAGCTCGAGGCGCGTCCTTGACGCCTCTTGAGCCTCTCGCATGCCTCGTTGCTCGGCTTGGAGGTGGTCGATGCGGAGCTTGATGTCGAGGAGCGAAATCTCGAGCTCCCTGAAACGCGTGACCTCGGCTTGGAGGGGCCAATCCCCGTTGTTCCGAACCTCCTGGGTGAGCATGCTGTAGACGCTAGAACTGCCCTTGAGGAGGGCGAGTAACCAGGGAGGTAAGGGAAGGATGATGTTGTCCTCCTCGTCATCGCCATCGCACTCGGCGTATACCTCAGCAATGTAGGGGGTCTCACCGGGGGAGTGGCTCTTGGGAAGCCCCGCGACCCTACCATCGGGGAGTTGCTTGACCCACCATGCGGGCTGATAGTACCCATCTTGAATGGGGATGACGAAGTTGGGGGCCCTTTCTTTGATGTTGAGCACGTACCCCTCCGGTGCGTCCTCCCTTGGCTGGGCGCGAGCCAATGCCTCCTCAAAGCGGATCTTCTGCATTGCCATCTGCTCGCACCAGTTGTCGGATTCGGCGCGGTAGTCGGCTTCTCTTTTACGGATGGTGGCCAGGAGTCCCTGGGCGATATGCATGAGGGCGTTGGGGTCGTTTGGTTCGAGTTGGAGGCCGACGGCGGCAGTAGATGGTGAGAGGGGTGGTGCCATCGGGGGTGGCGTCCCTTTGGGCGAGCAGATGGAGGGGCTGTTGGAGGTGTCGGACATAACTCACCCGTGGAATACACAGTACTGGTCGGGGCAGAAGCTGGAATGTAGGAGGACGTGGCTTTGGGGAAGTTTGTTGACGTAGAGGTAGATGAAGTGGCGATAGGGTTGTCCGGGGGCGAATTCGGAGTAGGCAGGCTTTTTGTCTCTGGTGACGGTGCAGTGGAGCCGTTCGACGAGAGGCTGCTTGGGTAGGCGTGGGACGATGTGGAACTGTAGATGTAAGAGTAAAATTTGTTGGAGCGGCCGGGGGTCCTTTTTGTCGGCGCGGATGTACTTGAGGAGGGGTTGGTTGATTGGTCGGGGAGCCAGGGTGAAGAGGATGGTGGTCTCAGCACTCCTCGTCGTCCTTTTATCTTTTCGGTCGGGCGCCTTCGGTGATATTCTTTGATCAGATCGTCCACGTGGACCTGGTCAGCAGGTTCCCATGTGTTGTCGTGATCGGGGTATCCCTTCCATTTGATTAGATACTGGAGGCGCTTGGTGCGTCCATGTTGCCGATGACCTTCCATACGTTCTACTTCGAATTCCTCTTCCCCATTGATAAGGTCTGGTGATGGTCGGGAGAAGTTAGGTCCGTGGGCGGCCGTCTCGTGATAGGGCGATAACAGGGATGCATGGAACACGTCGTGGATGTTCCATGAGATGGGGAGCTTCAGTTTGTACGCCACTGGTGAAACTTCTTTGATGACCCTGAAGGGTCCATATCGTTTTGGGGCTAGTTTGGTCTTCTGATGCCGGACTTTCAAGTGGGTCGCCTCGAGCCAGACTTCTTCTCCGATTTTGTATTGTGATGGGATCACTGATTTCCCTTTTGCGACTCTGTTGATGGCATCAATGGCCTGGGTCCGTCTTTCGTTCATGACGGAGATTCGGTCCTCAGCGGCCTTGTTCTTCGACGGGGGTGTTTCCGCTGGGAACAGTTCTGGTTCGTACCCTAGAAGGATTTGATTGGGCGATAGGCCAGTTGTTTCGTTCCTCCGGTTGTTGTGTACCGCCGACGCTATTGTTAGCCAGTGGGTCCAGTCTTCGACTCTTCGGGGGCTGATGAAGTTACGAGTCGGAGGTATTGTTCTACCCACTGGTTTTTCCTTTCAGAGATTCCATCGGTCTGTGGGTGGAAAGCCGTTGATAGGTTCTGTTGGGCGATCAGCTTTTTTGCAAGTTCTCGACCAAAGTGGGAGGTGAAGCGTGGGTCCCTATCGCTGATGACTTTAGTGGGGAGTCCGAACCATCTGTAGACGTTATCCAGGTATAGTTGGGCTATCCCTAGCCCCGTTATTGTTGTGGAACACGGAAGGAAGATGGCCGCTCGCGAGCATCCGTGGTCAACAATGGTGAGGATGGCGTCCTTCCCTTTGTGCATCGGGAGTCCTGTAATGAGGTCCATTGCTACCTGTTGGAAGGGGAGGGTCCGTTCGTCAGTTGTTATGCGGAATAAGGGGATCTTCTTCTTGTGAGTTATGATTTTATTTTGTTGGCAGGTTGCGCATCCTTTGATGTAGTTGGCGATCCATTGGTTCATTCCTGGCCATCGTGGTCCTTGCCTTGCTTGTCTTATCGTTTCGTCTCTTCCTGGGTGTCCTGCAGTGGCATGGTCGTGAGCAAGGATCATAGCCATCCTCTTTCTTTCCTCAGGGAATGCTGTGGTTTCCAAGTTTGACCGATTAATGAATTTCGATGGTGGGAGTACAGTAATTCCTTGGTTGTCATCCTTTCCCTGGTCTATGCCTGGTGGTCGTGACAGCGCATCGGCTGGGACGTTGTCCTTCCCTGGTACATGTTGTATTTCGTAGTCGTACTCTTGGAGGTCTGCATGCCAGCGTGCCGTTCGTCTGTTCAGGTTTCGGGGTGATTTCCAGTACTGGAGGTTGGCGTGGTCGGTCAGGATGGTGAACGGTTCTTTTGTCCAGCCCAAGTATGGTCGCCAGTGTGCGAGGGATTTCATCACAGCTAGCAGCTCCCTCTCATAAATGTCGTAGTTTCGTTCCGCTGGGATGAACATTGCGGAGTAGTAGGCGACTGGGTGCGTGACTGGTTTCGTGCGTTTGGCTAAAGTTGGTGAGGTTTCTCCCCTTTGCGAGAGTACGGCACCCACGCCGTATGCGGAGGCGTCTGTTTGAAGGTAGAATCGCTTGTTAAAGTCAGGTTGTGTGAGTACCGGGCTACAGCACATCTTGGATTTAAGTTCCTCAAACGCTCGGTGCTGGCTTTCCCCCCAGTGCCAGTCAGTGGTTTTCTTTGTGAGGTCTAATAATGGCCGGGCGATTTTCGAATAGTTTGGGACGAAATATCGGTAGTAGCCAGTGAAGCCTAGGAATTGTCGTACTTCGGTCGGGGTGCGGGGGATCGTCCAGTCCGCAACTCCTTTGAGTTTTGTGGGGTCCATGCGTATTTTATTCCTTCCGACGATCACTCCTAGGTAGTCGATCTCGTCTTTTGCGAAGTCGCATTTTTCCGGCTTCAGGTGTAGGTCGTTTTCCTCGAGTTTGTCGAGGACGAGGTGCGTGTAGTCTGTGTGTCTCTGTTGATGTTGTTCTTCGGTTTCACCTTCCCTCGGTTTAGTGTGGATGGCGATGTCGTCCATGTATACCGATAGCCATCCCTGTGTGACTTCTCTTCGGAAGATGGTGTTCATCATCATCTGAAAGGTAGCTGGTGAGTTGGTGAGGCCGAAGAACATGACGGTTGGTTCGAACAGCCCTTCGCTAGTGAGGAAGGCCGCTTTCCACTCGTCCCCCTCTTTGATGCGGATGTTGTTGTACCCCCACCTTACGTCGAACTTGGTGAATAGGGTGCATCCACTGAGGCGGTCGATGGTTTGGGGAATCGGGGGAAACATTTCTGTTTTTCACGGTCCATTTGTTAATCGGGCGGTAGTCCTGTACCGGGCGTAGTTTCTTGTCTTTCTTTTTGACGAAGAAGAAGTTGGCGGCATAGGGGCTCCACGATTCTCGTATGGTTCCTCTTTTTAGGTGTTCGGCCACAAACTTGTGCATTTCTTCTCGTTCGGCTTGGTTGAGGGGGAGGAGTCTCGCGGGGAGTGTCGCAGGGGCATTGGGTAGTAGTTCGATAGCGTGGTCCCATACAGTGTGTTTGGGCAGCCGTTGCGACTGTTCTTCGCTGAACACCTTTTTGTGTCGTTCGTATTCGGCTGGGATGGCGTGCGGTGGGTTTTCGTTTGGTTGGGCAGGGTGTACTGTGACGCGTCCAATGTAGTATCGGTCTTGGTCAGGTTTTCGGGGGGTGTTTCGGTTCGTTGGCACGAAGACTGCCTTCTTGGCGTTATGGGCTCGTAGGATGATCGGTAGTTGGGTGTGGTCGATCCAGCCCTTCCTCCAATCTATCTTTGGTTGGGCCGCTGCGAACCACGAGTATCCTAGGATCGCTTTGTGGTCGCCTAGGTCGGAGAGAAAGAATCTCAGTTGGGTTCGCGTTGATCCGGTTTGTACTTGTAGGTCGGTGTAGAATTTGACCTCGCCGTTTTGGTTTTCCGTTCCGTCGACGTTAAATAGCTTTCGTGGCCTTTCTAATTGTTTGATCGGCAGTTTCAGCCATCTGGCGTAGGTGAGGTTCATGAAGTTCTCTGTTGCCCCGGAGTCGACCAGGGCGATCGTTTCGGCTCTTTTCGCGATTGAATGGATGTAGCATCGGACTGTCATTGATTTTCGTGCTGATATATATACATCGCTATTGTTATCGCTTCCCTGCTTAATCAGTGCCGACCTGATTAAGCTGTGGGAAAATCCTGTGGGCTCTCTTCTCCTACTTCCTTTGCCAGCTGCTGTTTCTCGTCGAAGGTCATCGCGTTGATTTCCGCTTTAAGGAAGGCAACCCTGTCTACCTCGGGGGTGTTCCCTTCGTAGACAGTTTCTTCATTTGGGTCGAAGTTGATGAGGTTTGCTCTTGCTTTTCCCTTGCTTGGGCAGGCTCGGGTGAAATGTCCTATTTCTCCGCAGTTAAAGCAAGCGTTGCTGGTATTCCTGGGAGGGAAGTTGGCGATGTTGGCTCTGGAGCGCCAGTTGTTTCGTCCCCGTGCTTGCGATTGTCCTCCTCTTTGTTGGTAGGCATTAGGTGCTCTTGACCTACTGAGGTTCATTGGCACAGCTTGGTTGTTCATCCATCTCGGGGCGTTTGACGAGTGGTATGGTTGCCGGTATGGTTGTGGGTTTGCTGGTTTTTGAAAGAAGGGGCGTCGTTGTCCCCTGTTTTGTTGGAAGGGGAAGTTTGCCCTGTTGTCTGCTTTGCTTGGATCGTGTCGTATTGCGAGTAGGTCGCGGATGGTCCTCTGGGCGATGGTGCTTTCGATGGCTCTTTGTTTTATGGCTTCGTATCCCCTTACTGGTGGGCTGGCCATGACATCCGTCATCGTCTTAGGGGTAAGACCGAGCAAGAAGAGTCGGGTTGTTGCGTTGTCTCCCACGGTGTAGCCAGCCCTGCGGGCTAACTCTTCGAATTTTGATATGTATAGGTCTATCTTGCCTGGTTTCATGGCTAGGTTTTGCAGGGCGGTGCGGGCTCAGTCTTCCTTGGCTGAATCGAGGTACTGGGCCGCGAATTCGGTTAGGAATTGTTCCCATAGCAGGGGAATGTTATCGGCGACGGGGTCTAGTGCGTCGAGCATAGCTCCTATATCTCTGGTCCATCCCGTGACGTCTTCTCCTTTCATGTGGGTAAGGGTGAAGGCGATCTTTTTCATGGGGGAGTTGAAGCCGCTTACGTCTGCGTTGAGACGTAGGTATCCTTTTACTTCTTCAATGAAGTCGTCGGCTTTAGTTCTGTCGCCATCGAATGTCTCCGGGAGTTTGCCCATCGCTCGCACATCTTGTGCCACGGCCACTGGTTGGAGTGGGTTCGGTCCTGCTCCTCCCCCGCCTCCTCCTCCACCGCCTCCTGGTGGAGGGGCGCGCTGGAGGGCCTTCTGGAAGGCTTTGGTGACGTTGGCTTGGGCGGCAGTCGTTGCAGTGGTGGTGGTCTGGGTGGTGGTTTGGGTGGCCATTGCGGTTGTCGTTTGAGGTTGTTTTAGGGTGGTCTGCACGGTTCGGGGTTTCTGCTTTGTTGCTACTACTTGTGCGAAGGATGTGTTTCCTTGGATTGGGCTTCGACGGATTTGCTCGTCTATTTGGTTGTCCTCTTCGTCCGAGGAGTCCCTGCTTGGTTTCTCTCTGGCCGGTTCTTTTTCTTTGGCCGGTTCTTCTATCACGATGCTTGGGGTGGTCGCGTCGCTAGTTTCGATGCTGATGTCGAAATTGTGTATGCTGGGTTCGGGTCCTCCCAGTACAAAGTCTTTTCTAGTCGCTCCTGGTAGGATGCGATGCCACACTCCGTTATGTAGGGTTACTGGTCCAGCGTCTTTGATTTGTAGGTCGCTGCTTCTGCAGAATAGTTGGATAGCTTTTCCTTTCTTGTTGGCCGGTTCGTTTGCTTCGAGTATTCTGATTCTCGAGTTGGGCCTTGTGATGAGTAGTTGTTCTTTTGTTAGGTGTTCTTTTACGCTGTCTGTGCTGCTGCTAGCCGTAGTTTTAACAAAGTTGAGTCTAATGTCACCGCCGGTATGGACGAGACGATTAGAGCTCAGTTGTGTCCGTGGTAGTTGCTTCCTCCTTCACTTTGGGCGTGTCGAAGCACGTGCAGCGTCCTCCCTTGTGCACTAGGTCGGGGAATACCTCTTGGCAGAAAGCGTACTTGGGTAGAGTGACTGTGTCCCTGCTTGGGCGCTGAGTCATAAGCTAAGTCTTTGCAGCGACTTAGTGGACTGAGGAGCAGCGAGTTCCCGCCTTATCAGTGCGTCGATAAGACCTCGCTTTGAATGGGAGGAGAAGAGACTTCTGGTATTTAGACAGGAGACTCAACTTGCCGCTACCTGGCCAAGTTGGTCGTCCTTAAGTACCCTAAGGAAACTACAAACGCGTACAAAGTATTATCAACCAAACATGAGGGGCACAGCAATCTGAAACAACACGATGCTGGCCATCTGTCCATCCACATCAGAACGAGGCACTACACGCATCAATGACAAGTGATCCGATCAATCCATACAGTACTAGTCCGGTTCAGGAACTTACCCCGGTCCACGAGGCATATGAGCTAGCCTCGTCCCAGGAGCCGGTTACACCAGCTGTCGTGGGGAGCGTGGTCCACCGCCTGGAAGAGGTAGTGTGTCAGCCAAATTCCCGCATGATCGGAGCCAAGGGATGCTGCGAAATCGATACTTAGTTCTTAAAAGGTGTCGTCATGCATGGCTGCCTCGTTGATCCAAATCAAGTCAATGGTGGTGTCGTGTTGTCTTCGGTCGCCACGACGTGTGGGGATGCCTGGGGTGTTCAGCAGGTCCAAGCCCTGCGCGATCGCCCACTCCTCGATGTCGATCACCCATGTTGATTGGCGGACGTCTGGAGGGGACCAGGTTCTGGCATGCATGTTGAAGTCGCCTCCGATTACTGTGGGCACCAGTGGGTCTATTTCTAGACCAGTGATGTGGTCGAGTGATCAGATGCGGGTGTCTCTTGCTGCTCTGTCCTGGTCATTTCCTGCGTCGGTGGTGTGGGCGTCGTGGTATATGTTGTAGATGTGGAAGGTTTCCGCGTCAGTGTGGATGTCGATGGCAAGCGTGTGGTAGTTGGATGCCAGATCCAGCCTGTTCGTAGCTGTGAAGGAGGTGGACGAGATGCGCTGGTATGCTACTACCTTGCACCTCTCGCCCGGGTTGTATTTTGGGTAAAGGATGTCCCAGAGTGGGTTGGCTACCGTACCAAATGTGTCTGTACCCTCCGGCTCGAAGTCCGAGCGCGTGGTACCAATCTTGTCGAACCAAGGTTCTTGTACTAATATGAAGTCGGCGTGTTTATTGGAGTTGAGGATGGCGTGCAGTCTTGCGTTGCTGCGATGCGCGTTGACCCAAAGGAGTTTGACTGAATCCATTAAAAAGGGATGGCGTCGTCGATGGAGTCGCGCGCAGGAATGCGAAAAGCATTCCACGCCTTGCAGATTACGTCGATGGCGTAGTGCCCCTTCTCATTGCAGTTCAGGCATTGCGGCTCGCAGTCGCAGGTGCCATGGACCTTGTGTGATTTAGCCCTTGGGCAGCTTACGTTGTGGTCCTGTGCACTGTGGCCTTTGCCGCACTTGTAGCATCGGATTGAGTCTCGTGGCATTGAGCAGCGGTTCGCAATGTGGCCCAGCTTGTGGCATCTGCCACACTGTGAGAGCGGGGGGCGAGAGACCCATCTGGTGAAGGTGACTGGCTTACCAAACATTGCAAGGTGGGCTTTTTTCATCGTTTTGGTGGTCTCCCCGTCCCGGTTGACGAAGGCGAAGGATATGGATGAGGTCGCGCTTACAATGTTGTCCGGGTGGCGGACCCATGACGGTGGGAGGATGTATTGGAGCTTGGAGCAGATTGGGTTGCGGACTAGCTCCTCCATTAGTTGCTCGTTGGTGTACATGGCGTCGCTGTCCGGGTCCGAGACTGGAGTACCATGAAAGATAACTCGCGACCAGCCGGAGCATGGGGCCAGGATCCCACCAGGGAATGGTTGGAGGAGGATGTGTGCGACCTGTGTGATGCGCGCGAATGGGATGTCGCCCACGAAGGTGTAAACATAATTGTGTGAGTGGGTGGCCCACCTACCTGAGAGTAGCGGTGCTAGGGACCTCGCACTCCGAAGTGCGGCAAGGACCTGGCGACAAATTAGCGATGCGTCACCGAGACTTGTCACAACGCTGCCTGGGGGGCGTTGGACAGTGATCTCTGTGCGCAGGGTTTCCGGCCGTGGGGCAGGTTGAGTGTTCTTGGGTGGGGGTGGATTGTTGTTGGCGGGTGTGCTTTGTGGCGATGTTTGCAGGTCTTGCCTTTTCTTACCTTTGCCTTTGCGTGACTGGACCCGGTTCCACCCTGAGGAGGCGGCCACTGCTGCGTAGTTTGGTCTTGTTGGCAGGTGATTGGTCGTTGGTGGAGCCAATGGGTTGGAGGTTGGGCGCAGGGTAGCTGCGCTGGAGGGTTGCTGTGCTCGCGGTTGGGTTGGCACGGCGTGTGCTGGACCTGAGCTGGTCGATGGTGTTGGCGGCCCTACCTTGGGTCCTATGTCTGGGATCGGGAGGAGGTATTCCGGCGGAATCGGGATCTGGCTGATCTCCCCCAGGATCTCGTCGGGGGTCATGATGTCGAAGTCAATGGGGATTGGAGGGTCGCAGTATTCTAGCTCTTCATCTTCTTGTTCAAAGGGCCAGTGTGCCTCCGCCGGGACGGGTTCATGCCTTGTGTGTTGGTTGTTGTCCTGTGAGAGGTTGTGGTCAGTAATGTTATTCGTCGCGCAGGTATGAATGAAGGCGGCTTGTCGTGCCGTCATAAACCCTCCGCCGCTGGCCGCCCTGGCATCCGTGGCCGGTGTTTTCCCTTCGAGCCTGGATAGTCTCGTGTCGAGCGCTGCTGCCAACTGATCAATTTTTGAGGATGAATTGCTGGCCGCTGTTGCCACGTCATTGAGTCTGTTCAGGAAGGAGTCCGAAAGTCGTGCTATAATTGAATCCAGCCTGTCCTCACCCGGGAGGGGAGTCGACTGAGGGCTCTCAGGGTTCGTGTTGTTGATTTGGGTGTTGGTTGAAGACGCTGCCAGGCCTTCGTCGAGGGCCTGGTGGGCAGCTCCAAGGGCGGTGGTTGTGATGCTGGAGGCGAGGGGAAGGAGTTGGGCTCGGCGTTGATGTAGGAGGGCTTCCTCTTCAGCTTTGACTGTGAGGTCGACCATGTCCATCATAGCTTTGCGTCGGCTGTCGTAGTATTCTGTTGTGAAGCTTGCCAGTTGGTGTTCAGTCTCGGCTCTGATATCGGCTTCCCTTTGTGCATGGTATTGGTCGGCAGTGAGTTTCGCCTGGGCATCTACTAGAGCCTTCCTAGAGGTGGTTTCCCTCGCGACATTGTCTTTCATTTGTTCGTCAATTTGTTTGAGTACCAGTTCCCAGACGTGGTTTTTCACTGCTGCTCTGGAGCGGTCTGTAGCGTGGAGGAGAGCTGTGTACTCATCTATCGTTATTATGGGGTTTTCCACCCTGCGCAAGCAGGTGTCACATTGGTTCTCTCTGGTTGGGAATTTGGCAAAGGCGGTTGCCACGGTCTTGGCGTTCTTGCGTATGTCGGATAGGATGGTTTGCTCTTGTGGCAGGAGGATGCTGACAAGCGAGTCGTTAGCGCTGGCCTTGTAGGAGCGTGAAATACCATTGATCATGTGGGCCAGTAGAGAGCAGTGTAGGCGGAGCCAGGCTTCGTTTGAGATGACGCTGTATTCGGTGCCAATACCGGCTTCAAGAATGTTGGAGATTGTCTGGTAATGTTCGAGGATGGTGTCTATCGATTCGTTGGCAGCTTCTTCGTCCACGTTGTCTTTGTCTAACATAAAAATTCCTTTTGGGAGGTCATTAGGGGGTTTACCTCCGTTGAAAATTGTACGCACATCAGGAAAAGTGTCAGTACTTTTTCTTGTCTTTTAGTACTTTTTCATGTCTTTTTTGTCTTTTGTCTTTTAAAAAAGACAAGAAAGACAAAAAAGTCATGAAAAAAGCACAGAAAGACAAGAAAAAGTACTGACACTTTTCCTGATGCAGGAGTCGGAGTTGCGCGGCAGGATCCTCCTCCTGCGGTGTGACACTACTTAGTGAATTTGCAGCAATGGTGGGGGTTCGGAGTGGGTCCTCAGGGCCTATTGGGCCCGGAGGGTCAGAGGGAGGTTTCATAGTTTGTTTGTTTAGACAAAATAACTATAGTAGCACTTCTAAAACTATAGGAGTCGCGAGCTAGGCCCAGGCGGTGTTCCTAAGTGTAGTGGTGGTACGTGGGAAAGGAGGATGTACAGAGTTTAAATGTGCGTTTGTACTGGTTTCAACGCAGACCAAATCCTGCCATGCGGACAAAATGCACCATGCATCACGCAACGAAGAAGGTAGCCGTAAGAAATATACATTCAATACTCTGCATAAGGTAAATCACTGCGGGGTTCATTTTAGAGACTCAACGAAAATAGGTGAGCTGACTCGGAGCCTGAGCAGAGAGACTCACACTAATACTCTAATAGACGGGGCGTTTTGGGCCGTGGGCCGAACGATGGCTGTAACAATACTCCGCTAATTTTCGCGTCTGGTGAGGTTAAAGACCCATTTCTTGACACTATGAGATTGGTGTGGTGTGTATTGTGAGGCTCATGTCTGTGAGCGTTGCAGGAGAGCTAAAAGAGAATCCTGCAGCGGGCGTGTATCATCCAAATGCGAAACGCGCACGTGATCGTGGCAGGCTGGGCCGTGTTTTAAGTTACCTGCGCAGCTCGGGTTCTTGCACTACAGTCACGTCGGTCGCAACAACGACCGCCATGTAGGACTACAACAAAGGGCGTCTATCCCGGATCAATGCATAACGTTTTGAAAATATGCACAATGGCAAATAGCTGGATGATCGAGGTCGCAGTCGGCCTACGCGGACATCCGACTCTTGATGCGGCTGGACTACGGGAGATTCACTAAGTCCCAATGGTTTGGAATGCGCTAATACTATAGCTATGGCATGTAGAGGCCATGGAGGGTGCTGCCAATTCCTCGTCTGGAAGGGCTGCCACAGAAAAATCAAGAGTATGGGGATGTCTACCTAACTGATGTTTCCCAAGCATGAGTGCATGAGTCCCAGGATCGGAAGGAGCCAGGCTAGAAAGAGGTACGGTGACATGTCAAGCTTTCAATTAGCCAGTGCTTACACAATTTCCCACCTGGCCTCATCAAGTGTCATTGCTTTTTCCACTCCGTTCGGTAACACACACACCCTTCTCACATCAAACCTATATCATCATCGCCGCATTTCCTTATCTCAAGAATAAGGACCGCAGCCCTTATGAGGTGCCATGAACCAAACCACAGTGGAACAATTTTACGCCGCACAATACTTTGTGACAATTTTCAGCGACTCCGATGCAGGATCTTCGAACTTATTTTCTACATGGAACCCTCACGCTGCAGTTTCTTACTGCGTTTAAGGAATGAAGATAAAGAGGTTCCTGGTGGGTGTGTGGCTTGTTGTTTACATGTACCAGGAGAAGTCTATGATGTGATGGAAGTTACGCCGCACGTACAACCGAATCAGCTGAGCCGCCTCGCATCTTGAAGATTGCTACACTCAAGAAGGGTCGGGCAGTTGTTACTGTCTCGTGAGATGGAAAAGGTATATGATCATCATGCATTTCGGCTACCAGTTCACTTTTTATCCCCACTTCATTTCCTCCTCACTACGCCTCGGACTTCACTTCTCTCTACAAAGAGTACCGCCCGCAACCATTTTTTGACGGTTCACTTACATTGAATGTATCCAGCATCGCTCTGGGATCATAAATCGAGATGATGATCCAATTTATTTGCGCAGCCCAATATGCGGTGCCTGCGCAAACTTGCCTTGTAGTACGTAGCCAGCGAGGTACACTTGACTAAGCGAGTGCTGCCCCCGCAACATCACTAGTACTGTAACTGTCGTGTCCGAACATTCAATCTTCTTACGAATTTACGATACACCCGAGGAAATAATGGGGATTGTGTTTAGTATGCAAACCTTTTGAATCCAGAATGCCTAGCACCAGGCTTCAATATAGAAGCCCAAGAAAAATTGAGCAGTCGGCGTCTTCTATTCAACCAAAACACCGTACTAATGAAGTCCGAGGTGTAGTGAAGAAGAAATGAGCTTGTAGTCTGAGTCGATAACCGATATGACTGCGCCGCACACTCAACTCCCTCCGAGTCAACCCCGAGTCAGGCTACTACATACAACTTGCCGCAATTCCTCTCCACTCATTGGCTTGACATTAATTGTCGCTACACCAACGTAAAATGCACACATTTGTATGTTCTAGAAAAGGTGACAGAACCTCCTTCATTCTTTCAATCTGTAGCAATGACGACAAATATCTCAGGACCAACACATGATAA
Organism: Russula emetica; assembly: GCA_015178925.1. Classification (NCBI taxonomy): domain Eukaryota; kingdom Fungi; phylum Basidiomycota; class Agaricomycetes; order Russulales; family Russulaceae; genus Russula; species Russula emetica. Next base: position 229,455 of record WHVC01000031.1, on the reverse strand, counting down.
TTGGCTTATGACACCACTATCACAGGGTGAGCCGGCGATGCCCTGGCACCCCTTCAAATCACGAGAAGTTTAGGATTTTCTCGGGAGTCAAAAGCGCCGTTTCCCACTGCAATCGCGAGTTCGCAGGCTGACGGGCAGTGTTCAACTGGCGCCGGCTTCTCTGAATTCAATCTAGGTGAGCCTCGGAAACGCTGCCATACCAGCTCTGTCATGCATTGGCATGATAAGGTTTGGGACGCATATTGTGACGATGACATCTCATGATCTCCCGGCTTTAAAGGAATGGGGTTGCCGATATCCGGGGAGCCATTAGTGGCGCTATAGCATCCGAAGATTGACTACTACTAGGATTCACTGTGGCAACGGGTGTGCAAGAAAGAAAAAGATGCCTCAACACCAATCGTAATCCTACAGTACATCCATGGGGACGAGAAAACTATCTCCGCTCACGACAGACATATAAATACAGAGGAGATTGAGCCAGAAACGGTGGTCCACAGACAGTAACGACCTTACCATCGGAAAGTCCATATCCCACAATGAAATCCGCTCTCGTACTCGTACTCGTCTTCCTCTCGTCCTCCGCCATCGCCTCACACGGCATCGTGCAGCAACATCGTCGTACCGAGTTCACCAGGAGATGCGATGCCAGTGCCAGTGCCAGTGCCAGTGCCAGTGCCAGTGCCAGTGCCAGTGGCTGGTGCCAAGCACACAGTGGCAGTGCGTCTTTCACGGCGTACACGGGCTGTAGTTATCCCTGTAAGCTCTGCGTCTATTGTTTCATGGTTTAGTACTCCACAGGGCCCATGCTGACCGAAACGTCCTTTCGCAGCGTGCGGCATAACAACATACGGCTACACGGCCGCGATCAACACGTGTGCATTTGGTGCCTACTCGGGTGCCGGTGATGGTTGCGGGCGCTGTTTCAAAATAACCTCAAACAAGGATCCATACACGCCATCATACCAGGGCCCGTTCAATAGCATCGTTGTAAAGGCTAATGATCTGTGCCCTCACTCTCAAGACGGCACTCCATCATGGTGTGACCAGTCGGTCTCTCATCCAGGCAATCAATATAACATGTCCATGCAGTGCGTTCTTACCTTCCCCATTAGATCCATGGTATGCTGAAAATAAAACCAATCATAGCTTTGATCTGTGCATAGATTCGGGAGCAGGGCCGGCCTTCTTCCCGAAAGGCCGTGGTGCGATGCTCGGCAAGTTCGAAGAAGTGCTATGTGAAGGTAACTGGAACGGTGGTGAGGGTGGAAGCCTCTGGGGTGGCTCGTGCATGGCCAATGATAGCACTCGTCTCTGGCCTGGGAGTGGGTGCGGCAACCACGGTACGAAGCATTCACTTGGCTGCTCCGTGATGACGTTTTAGTTAATGTGTTCTCTAAGGAACCCCGCCCCAATGAGAGGATGGCACGGAATACGGCATGATGTGACGAGTTGTTCGTATTATAGCAGTGAGGTTTATGGCACCCATGGATCCAGATGAGTGAGGATGGCTTGGGGACAAAGGGCAAGAAGACAGAGCCGATAAGACGAGCTACTTAAGTGTGCGTCTATCGTAGTTATACCCAATAAATTACGTGATTCCTCGAAAGAGACATAGAGGGTTTAGAGGCCCACCGGCGCCCACCCCTTCTCTGGCATGATCCTGCGTCGTCATCGTACTTGGTAATACAGTCATTCGGGAAGGGCACTCACAGGACGAATCAGAAACACCTGAGGAATGTTACGTCGACTACGAAAGAAAACATGATTGCGGAGCAATTGCGAGTAAGGGGAGTATCAGTCTCGGCGGGACATGGGTCGAACAATGGCTGTGCCGATACCTGGCCAATTTTTCATGTCAACTGAAGTCATAGACCGATTCTTGGCAGTGATGCTAGTGATGGGGTATGGTATGCATTATATCGGAGAAGGAGAAGAATCCCGTGCGTCGTCCAAATGCGGAACACACACGTGATCTTGGAAGGCCGGGCCGTGTTTCCCGATCGCTTCAACAATCTTGCCGTCTCGCCAGGTCTGGCGGCCTGTTCGCATCTCTGCTCATCGGTCGCAACAACGACGGTTATGGAGGACTATAACAAACGGAAGTCGATTCTGGATCACCGCATAACGTCTTGAAAACTGAAAACTATACACAATGGCGAGCAGCTGGATGATCGAGGTTGCAGTCACCGACCAGAATTACTACTCGGGCATGCGGATGGACCTATCAACTCTGCGTCTGGGAGGACCACCACATAAAAATCAAGAGTACGGGAAAGTCCACCAAACTGATTCTGCCCAAACGTCCGCATGAGATGTCACCAGCACGGTGATGATATGGGTCCTCAGGCCTCAGGATCAGCCTGGGTAGCAGGCTGGAAAGAGGTACTGTGACAGACGTCAAACTTCCAGTTGGCTAGTGCTCACGTAGTTTCCCCGCGGGCCCCACATCATTCGGTATCACACACCTCCCTTGTCATATCAAAACTATATCGCCGCCGCGTTCTCCTCAACTCTAGAAATAACGGCCGCCTCCTCTATGAGACGCTATAAACCAAACACGGTAGAACAATTCTACGCCGCGAAATACTTCTGCGAAAACTTCAAAGACTCCGATGTAGAATCTTCTAATTTTTTTCTCCTCATGCCGCAGTTTCTTATTGTGCTTAAGCGATGAATGTATTGTACAATAGGGGTGAATTTGGAACAAGTTTCTGGTGTGTAACCTGTCGTTTACATGTACCAGGAGAAGTTTCTAATCTAATGGAACACTGGAAGTCATGCTGCACCGTGATGTACGTAGCAGGAGTCTGCAAGATGAAGAGGAGTGTCTCAAGGCACGGATTCGGAAGGAACTGAATGAAATCTATGACTGTGCCGCATACAACGTGAAGCGTATAGTACATCTGAATGTTTTAGGAAAGGTGACAGAACCTCTTTCATTCTTTCCATCAGTGGCAATGACGATGAATATTTCAGAACCAACTCATGATATTTGGCTTACGCCGCCATCATCACGAGGTTATGCCCAACCCATCAAATCGCGAAAAGTTTATAATTTTTCCGGAGAGTCTAAAAGCACCGTTTCCCACTGCAATCGCGAACTCTCAGGCCGACGGGTGGTGATGAATCGGCGCCGGCTTCTCTGAATTCAGTCATTCAGTTCAAGTTGGCTAATCGTTTTATCACTTACCGCCACCTCAAAGGGAGATGGTAACCTTTGCAAGACTTCATAGTGCAGTATTTGGGTGAAACGCACCATACTAACTCTGTCATGAATCGGTCTCAGATATGGGGAATCCTTAATATAAAGGTTGCGGCGCTGCCGCATCCGAAGACCGTGGGACCCTGATTCTTAGAATTCTGTAGCAGGTGTCCCAACATCAATCGTAATTATGCATCATGGTAAATAAAAAATACATCCCCGCTCACGACAAACATATATATAGGCAGAGGGGATCGAGCGAGAAATATTGGTCCACCGTCCACCGACAGCAGCGACCTGACCATTGGAAAGTCCATTCATCCCACAATGAAATCCGCTCTCACTCTAGTCTTCCTCTTCACCTTTGCCTTTGCTTCACCTGGCATCGTGCACCAACATTGCAACTCCGAGTCCGATACACACGACACCAGTGTCAGTATCAGGACCACGACCAACAACGATGTCAGTACCAGTGCAAATGGTGGCTGGGGGCAAGCACACAGTGGCAATGCGTCTTTCACGCAGTATTCGGGCTGTAGCTCTCCCTGTAAGCTCTGCGTCCATTTTCGTGGTTTAGTATTCCACGGCCTACGCTGAACGCGGCATCCTTCCTCAGCGTGCGGCATACAAACGTACGGTTATACGGCTGCGGTCAACACGTTTGCATTCGGTGCCTACTCGGCTTCCGGTGATGCTTGCGGGCGCTGCTTCAAGATAACCTCAAACGAGGATCCATACTCGACATCATACTCGGGCCCGTTCAATAGCATCGTTGTGAGGGTTAACAACCTGTGCCCTATAGATGGCAATGAAGAATGGTGTGGCCAAACGGTCTCCCATCCCCTTAACCAATTTGGAATGTCCATGCAGTGCGTTCTTGCCTTTTCCCATTGGAACCGTGGTATGCTGAAATAAAACAAATCATAGCTTTGATCTGTGCCAAGATTCGGGAACAGGGACGGCCTTCTTCCCGGAAGGCCGTGCCGCGATGCTCGGCACGTTCGTAGAAGTGCTTTGTGAAGATAACTGGAGCGGTAGTGAAGGTGGAAGCCTTTGGAATGGCTCATGTATGGCCAATGATACCACTCCTCTCTGGCCTGGGCGTGGGTGCGGCAACCAAGGTACGAAGCATTCATTCACCTACGCCGTGATGACGTTTTGGTTAATGTATATTCTAAGGAACCCCGCCCCAATGAGCGGATGGCACGAAATATTGCATAATGGGATAAGCTGCTCGTATTAGTTTCGTATTGCGGTAGTAAGGTTCATGGAAGGTGATGCACACAGATCGGAGGACGGCTTGAGGACAAAGTTCTCAACTCGTGATGGTACAAACGAGCTGCTTACGAGCGCGCGGAAGGAAATGTGCTACTTGGTGATAAATTATACAGTTAAATACGGCGCCAAATTTCACGTCAACTAAGATAGTACTTATAGTAGACCAATTACAATTCCTTGATCATGATGGGATAGATGTGGTTTTGTAAGGCTCAGGTCTGTCCCAGAGCAGAGCGTTGCAGGAGAGGGCAGAAAAGGAGAATCTTTTTTTTTTTTTTTTGGAAAGCGTTATATTTAGTAGTTTTGAACTAAACTACTATATATGTGCTAGATAGTAAGTGAAGTGATATCAGCCCTATCTAGCGCGCTATAGCCAGGACAGGCGGAGCCCGGCCCGGAAGAGGGTAAAATGCTTTAATGCACACCCCTGGTGTTGGGGTAGTGTGGGACTCAGTTCGTGAACCTCGGTGCTTGGGTTTCACTCTCTCCTACCCACTAAAGACCTCGTGTTGGTGCAGCCAACTGTGGCGTGATATTCCTCTGGTTTCGAGTGGTTTTGTCCATGTGATGTTTACTGGTGAATTTCTTATCTCGTTTGATTCTTAGCCATCTGGCTTCGTTTCTTGTCGATAATATGGTTGGCACGTTGCCCTTGTTTTTAGGTAGTAATGAGTGCCCACCCGGGTCAGGTATGGTCCCTATCGGTTATGTTGCAGTCCTTGGGCCATCGGTGCCACACTTGTGGCGTTTTTCATATTAGCATCAGGAAAAGTGTCAGTACTTTGTCTTTTCAAATTTGTCTTTTCTTGTCCTTTTTGTCCTTTGTCTTTTATAAAGCAGCTTTTACTTTTACTTTCTGTACTTAAAAATCTTTTACTTTTTACTCTGACTTTTTTAAACACAGAATGACTTTTTTAAACACAAAATGACTTTTTAAACACAGAACGACTTTTTTGAAGACAGGATGACTTTTTTTAAACACAGAATGACTTTTTTAAACATAGAATGACTTTCTGGAATGTATAGTTACTTTTTAGTGACTTTTTAAAACATATAATGACTTTCAGGAGACATTTCCAAACACATAATGACTTTTGAAACTTATGATGACTTTTCAGATGACTTCACACACCTCAACCTGTTACTTGTTTCCATGCACGCGGACTATCTACATACACACTCTCATAACTACATTACATAATAGGAAGACAGAGACCCAGCTCTGGCGCTAGGGGCGCCCCACCGCCGACACGCGGGAACCACAGAAGAGCATTAGGGTATGGGAAGCCAGGCTGCCCGCTGTAAGGGGGAGGTGCTCCGGGGAGGGGCGATGGGGCATGGGAACGATTGAGCAGTTGGGGATATTGGCCCGGAGGAACAGCGCCAGGTATGGGCGATGGAGCACGGGATCGGTTTCCCCTGTACGAAGGCATTGCACCGGGAATGGGCGATGGGGCGCACTGACTATACATTCCAGGGCCTGAACCACCCATAGGATTGGGCGAAGGAGCCCTGGAGCGTGAGAGGATAGCATGCTCGGGTGCGCTGCGGTATGGAGAAGGAGCACGGTAGATGTCAGGGCCATGCCCGGACAGCGGATATGTGGGGTTTGACAGGAATACCCTGCTCCTGGGGCAGAAGTTGCCAGCGAAGGTGGTGCCCGGCTGGACTAAACCTTTCGAACGCATGTCTTCGAAGGCTGCGCGTGACGTGATAACAAGGGCGATCCGCACGAATTGAGTGGCAAAATGGTGGGAGGTGTGCCCAGAGCTCTTCGCTGCTGCTATTATTCATCAGACGCCGCTGGGGGTAGGGTGTTGATACTTTGCATCCTATTTCTAAGGTGGAGGATGTGGCGTTTGAGCGCGCTGGGAGGTCGTGGCCAGTGGGGTGTTAAGCCGTGCAGTAAAAGACACCTAAGTTCAACATGTGGCGGCGAAGTTGAACAATGGGCCGCTCCGGTCCGAGCGTGACACGTGACCCACTACAGTAACTTACTCTCGCGTTGGTTACTAAGTCCTCTCAATTTCCCGCCTTTGTCTCAAGCTGTCCCCCCACCACTTAACGGATCGGAGGAATCACACTCATCCTCCACTCATCCTCCACAATGAGACTCTGCCACACCGTCTGCTGAAGCAACACCCGCTGGTGTGAGGGACACTTTCTGTCTCACTGAACCCGAACCCGCTTGGCCACACGACTCACCCAAAGCCACACCAAGTTGTACAATTCGCACATTTCTCCGTCAAGGAGTCCCTAAGATCGGAGCGACTCGCGGCAGCTGCCGATACATCTAAAGATATGCAGCCCCAATGCGCTCTCTCAGAAGGACGTTTCTTTTTTATTTTATTTTTAAAAAACCGGGTTTTTCTCCTTACAGTACGTCATGACAGAATACCTCCTTCACCCTGTCTTCCAGTCATGCAACGAAAAATGCCAAAGTTGTCATCATTGCCCTTGGCTCCCTCCACCGCCTCATCGCCTTGCGCGCCGTCTCCCTCTCTGCAATCTCCTCTCCCTCGTCACCGACTTCCCCACCATTCACAGCAGACTACTCGCAAACGTACGTGCTTTCGTTCTGTGCTCCCTCTTCTCTTCCTTGACAGATGGATCTGTTGCAAACTAATAGAGTTGGTGAGATAAAGCGGACGCGCACGAGAGGATCTAGATTAGATGTAATGCTCAGTGGTCGCGCGTGCGGCACGATAACTATGTGTATTACCTAGATTAGATGTAATGCTAATCTAGCTATCAGTATGGTGATATGGTGTTAATGGTTCGGGCAGATTGCTCACCTCAGTGGTCGCGCGTGCGGCACGATAACTGAGGTGGCAGGGCTCTAAAGCCCCTGCTTATATATGTGTCTACTACGCGGGCTCTGTGCCCCAGGGGTATGGTAACGGATGCTAATTGTATGCTAAGGAATGTATGGGACCTCACAGATGAGGTCCCCGTGCTGTAGGTATGAAACATGGGCTTGCTGCTCGATTGTCCGTGGTGTGCGCATACGCGCTTAGTCGTTGGGCGCTCCGATGATCCGTTCCGTTCCGAGCTCCGAGGCGTGCTCGGATTCCAACAGGATCGACGGGCATACACTGTGAAATAGGCCCTCCTTCTGTGTTTCAAGCTGCATGAATCTAGGACAGCTGTGGTGTCGTCAACGGCGGCGGCAACACTGCGCCAATTGGTCACTGGGCCATGTTTGTCGTCGAAAAGGTCGTAGCCTCGTAGGGGAAGATTGCCGCATGCTGCTCGCCAATTAGCTTGAATCGATGACTCTTTCGGACGGGACGACACAAGCGCTCGGTCCCACCGCGCGCGACGCGTTTGCTATCTTCGAGGACCTCAGTCTGTTGGGTAACGGAAAGCGTCCGCAATTCCTACAACTCGAGTACCTCCACAAGACGTTTTCTCTTGAGCTGATCGAGAGCGTACTCGCGAACTACCACGAACTCTTCCGCAAGGTGTGTCTCTCCTCCCCTTTTCCCATCCGAGACCTGTATGTCAGCAGCTGTCCTCAAATCACTCTCATGTTCACAGCATTCTGAGCTCGTACTCTTATTACAACACTACCTCTTCCCTCTGCTCCTCAAAACGCTCTTTGAGCGCTCCGCTTTCCCGCTTGCCCTCCGCGGCACCCGTGTCGTCTTCCTCAGGCTCTTGCTCAAGCAATTCTCCTCCGAGCTCGAGGCGGAGGCCGAAGTCATACTCACACTACTCATCAAACTTATCAGTGGCGAGACTGACACCTGTAAGCCTCAGCCTGGGTGGATGAGGGTGCTCGCGATGGAGATCATGCGCGGGTAAGGCTCCCCTCTATTTCTCATTTCTGGCACACTACTGGCTCATCCGGCGCCTCTCAGCTCTCAGTCGTCATCCTCCGAGTCCGACTCGACTCATTCCTCCCGGCGGACGAAACAGTCTCAGTCTCAGCCTCAGCCGCAGCCGCGACAGCGTACAACTAGCAAGACATCGAGACGATCCCACCAATCTTCACGCCGGGAAACAGAGCTCAGGCTCATCCTTGACTTTCCACTACCACCGACATTTATCCCTACTCCGCCAACAACCAGGACGCCTCCACCTTCTCGACCTCCTGCCGAAGTAGCTCCCGTCAACGACGACGAATCTATATTTCACGATAACGATCCCTTTCGTGCCAAGCCCATTCGCGATCAGGACACCGCGGCAGAAGTGGCATCACAGAGTATTGCAGAGACGGGTGCACCACGCGGGGACTCTTCAGCATCATTTTACACAGCCCATTCTCGATCATCTTCACCCATACCATCCTCTCACATCCTCCCACCCCCGAGTCTACATCCATCTGAACAACAGCAGCAACCTCCTCTCTCACCATTACAGCTTCCCTTCCCTGACCCCTCACTTTCATCCTCACCACAACTATCCCATAGTGCGACACTATCTACCTCATGTTGCTCTGTCAGAACTCTGACCAAAGCCAGTGCCATGTTAAAGCGATTAGGAAATCGGACACGGGAGACCCCTCTCACGTCCTTTCGAGCCCCGAGGCCGTGGAGAGCGACACGTGTCAAGCACGTTTCCCTCGAGCACCCATTCAAACCACCGAGCACCGTCGTGCCGCTCTGAAGGCTCCCGGAATTCTTCCTCGTCATTCCGTGAACCAGCCCATGATGACTGGTATCAAGCCCATTGACGCAATGGTGCCCATCGGTCGCGGCCAGCGTGAGCTTATCATCGGTGACCGTCAGACAGGCAAAACTACTGTTGCCATTGACACCATCCTCAACCAGAGGCGCTGGAACGAGGGTAAGGATGAGGAAAAGAAGCTCTATTGTGTCTACGTCGCTGTTGGCCAGAAGCGCTCTACCATTGTGCAGCTTGTCAAGACTCTCGAGGAGAACAATGCTATGAAGTACTCTATCATCGTTGCTGCTACTGCTTCGGAGGCTGCTCCCTTGCAATATTTTGCTCCTTTCTCGGGTTGCGCAATGGGCGAATGGTTCTGCGACAATGGTAAACACGGTAAGTGCACAAATGTTTTGCGCCAGGACTTCGCATTTATTTCGGCCTTGGTGGCTCTCATCATTGGTAAGTGATTGTGCCACCTCATTTCTTTTCCGGGGCACTTGCTGATGCAATTCCAGTAGATTCACAGTGAGTTTATGCAAGCGACAAGGACCCTAAGCACATGCCCCAAACGTGCTCACTATGCCATTGTACAATTGTCCGAAGAACGGGTCAACGCTTTGATTCCGGCAACATCACCAACAGCGGCCTTGTGGTCTCCCCTGCAAACATAGACCTCGCCAACTCCGACTCCCTCAAGCTCGCGCGCACGATTCGGCGACCCACCCACTTAGCCACAGTCCCGACGAGCATCGCACCGCTCTACCGATCACCCCACGCTCCATGTCGAAGATCGTATCACTGAGCGATCTACGACAACTTGTGCATCGCATGGAAGCTCCTCCGCCTCCCTTGCCCGCCTCGTTATCCCTGCAGACAAACGAAAACGTGCCTGGAAATGGTGGCGATGGTGCCGCCGGTCCTGGTACATAACTAGCTCATTTAGCTAGGTGTGTTTCTCAACTGTTAAATTGCATTTGCCGTGCAGAATTTCCATCCGTGCCCTACCATTGTGTGCTTCTAAGAACTACCAATCCGATGTAGTGAACTTTTGTAAGTTAGGTTTACTTTTATAAGTCAGATTGTCTTTCGAAAGTTATTCTGTCTTTTCCACTGTCTTTAAAAAGACAAATTGTCTTTGTCTTTTTTTTTGTCTTTTTTTGTCTTTTTTGTCTTTTTTTGTCTTTTTTGTCTTTTTTGTCTTTTAAAAGACCAAAAAAAGTACCGACGCTTTTCCTGATGACTAGTTCCATGTGTTCACTTCCCTTAGCCGTCTCGCCCTTATATTTTGGCAGGCCAGTCACCTGGCCTGTTTCCTTATGGGGGGGCAGGGAGAGTCGGTGCACGCAGGGGTGTTGTCAGACTCCACACAGTCAGAGGCGGGCAATCTCGTGTAATAGGACGAAGGGTGAGATAGTCAGTGGTGGAACTTTACAAGCTGGGTTTGGGATGGCGGGTGCATAACATGTGGGTGTGAGAGGAGCCTGGGACTTGAACCTTGCGTGTACAAATGGGCAGGTGAGGGGGGCAATGATTGATTGCCACACGAGGGGGGTTGAGGTGAGCGCAGTCACAACTTTTGGTGTGTGATTGTCGGCCTGATGGATGGGGACAAAAGTTGCCAAGTCTTAAGATACGATGTTGTGATGTGGATTAGGGGTAGATGTAAATGACCAAGTGGGAGCCAGCAGCACAGGGAGGCGACTCAGGCGAGAGATGCGGCAACGGTCTGAGATTCGACTCTTACAAGTGTCTTTATTGTGAGGAGATGAGTTTTAGTTTACCTGAGTGAGTGTGCTTGGTGCCGATTAGGCTAACTTCTGTTTCTGAAGGTCTTTTCTTTTTGTATTGTATTCCGCCCATATGTACTTACAGGAGAGGTGGTCGCGCTGGTGTGCATCCTATGTATTGTACAAGTCTAGCCACATCACGAGAAGAGCGTGTTTGAGTGATAAAAGGAAGGGGCAGTGGATATGGAAGGGGGTGGGGAGGTTTTCGGGGAGAGTTGTGTAGGCGTGGTACAGGGAATTGTTGGGATGGGAAGGAGGTATGATTTCAGGTGCTATGTGGGCGGAATCAGGTGTGGATGGGTTGGCATGGTTGACAAGTTGACGAGAGATGTAGTGGGCGAGTTGATGAGAGTCGATGAGTTGATGGTGGGTAGAGTTAGTGTTTCGGCAGCTCCAGCTAAAGCCGGCACCTGAGTTGGCTAAAATGCTAGCCGAGCCGCGCCGCATGTCACCGAGCTGACCTTTTTAGTCGACTTGGGAAAATCGGCGCAAGCCATTGAAAGCCGGCGCAAGCCGGCTCCACGTCACCCATTGCCATTATGAGCACCCCCCCCCCTCAAACGCTTCTCTACCGCCTGGGACTCCTGTTCACACATGGAGCACCACCACTGACAGGTATATCGACAGATATGAAGATAGAACTTCAATTTTTTCCCGTCTTGCAACTGAAATGAGCCCTTTTTTCGTTGGACTGATAAGCGCGGAAGCCTTTTTGAATCGTTTCCTACCCCCTCCCTCGGATCCCTCCTCTGTTCCCCAATTCCCCACGGGATTGTTCGACGATTTCATTAAATCGCTCTCACAAACGGAGAGTGCATGGTATGATAAATTTGTGAGTTCTGACCCACGTCGCCCACCGCACTTGTTCTGTGACTAATCCTACCCTTTTAGATTGAAGCCATTTCTCCGCATGTCCCAAGTTTAATCATAGTCAACACATCCCGTTCCTCAGACAAAGCACCACGTGGCAAATTCCATCTCAAACTGAAGCCCGACTGCTCGGTATATATGCATGGGAAAAGGACAAAAGATGATCTCGACCTCTCTCGCGTGGATTTTGTCATCGAGATGAAATCGGAGGTGGACCCATTTGTCCTCAAAGTTCCGTCTAACCCCAGGGACCACACTTCCAACAGCGGCAACGACTTAAACTCCTTCCTACACCTGACATCTGGTTCACAATCAAATCTAGGCCAGATCACGGCGTATGCCACGGCGATAATGAGTGCTCAGTATCGCACACATACATTCTCGGTTCTCATTATGAAAGACTATGCAAGACTCATTTGATGGGACCGTAGTGGTGCAGTCGTCACCAAACCCATATATTACAATTCGCAACCACACCTTTTCGACTTTCTCGTCCGCTATGGTATCGCAGATTCCGAAGTTCGCGGCCATGATTCTATGGTTCACTCATCATCCACCCTGGAAGAAATTGCACTTGCCAGAGCCATCGTCCCTGAACTGAAAGACGTGGAGTCGTTTCTAGTCCTAACCATACCAGATGATTCAGATCGACCGTCAGAGCGCCGATATATCATCTCCAGCCCAGAACCTCGACCAGATATCCCCGTAGGTCGGTGGACTCGGTCGCTATTCGCCTTGGATGTCAAAGAAAAGTGTCGTGTCCTCGTCAAGGACTCTTGGCGTGTCCTTTTGAAGGACATCAAACCAGAAGGGTAAGGTGTGACAGGGGTATGGGTAACACTGTGAGTATCAGGTCACGGGTATTCCCGGGTACGGGTACGGGTTTGGGTTTATCGTACCTGTGAAATACCGTACCCGTTTGTGCGGGTATACAGTTTTCTCTATGCCTCAAATCTCTTGGTCTCAAAGTTCTTTCCGTACACTGCCTTACCCCAACAAGTTTATCTCAATCAAATTCTCTGCAGGACACAATCCGGCTACCACACTCGTCAATAACATTTCGATTTTTGCATCTGTGCCCCTCCCATCACCGACACTTTTACTGGCCTTCAAGTACTGCACACCAGTGAATACCTTCAATTGGACCGAATTCATAGGCGGGGGCGTTGTCAGAATGAAGATCTGTAACCCCAACGGCGCAAATCCTGTGGGGTATTGTCAACATACTCTTGATCGCATTGGTCTTCCTTACAACATGTCCAACGCCGCACAAAACGGTACATTCGAAGTATGCGATAGTGGCCTCATGGATATCCCTGGAGTATACACTTCAGGCGGGCAAACACTCTCTTACTCTCAACCTGCCGAAACTGTCTCCATTGGGTCACTTCCCTATACGCCCTGTATACCCTCCAGCTCGAACTGTCAAACATACCAGAGCACACAGATTTTCACTGACTTCGCCTCACTCGCCTCCTCTACAACTGGTGCCTCGGCTGCTCCGATAGGCTCGGGTGCTTCCCATGCGGGCAGCATCGACAGCTAATCCTACCAAGGCATCCGGATCCAATGGTGTGCGATCTGTTACGATCTCACTTTTAACAACTCATGAGCATCCTTAGTGTTGCGTTTTCTGTTGCTTTCCTCGCGGTGTGAATGCCTGTTCACTGACTTCACCTCACTCGCCTCCTCTACAACCGGTGCCTCGGCTGCTCTGACAGGCTCATTGATGGAATAGGACCCTTATGCAGTGGGAACTGGAGATGCGTTGCAGAATTCGACGCTCATTAGAATACCGAATCAGCTATACCATTATATACATGTCTTATACACAACTTAGGCCAAAGAAAGGCTTGGTGACCTCGCATAATATCGTGGGAAAACTATACAGTTTTCACTTGTGGCTGGCGTGTGGCTGATCTTTGCTTCCGCTTTGATCGTGCATCGCAAAGAGAACGAGGCACACCCTAACCTCTCAGGCCTCAGGCCACCAATGGCTTCGTCAGGTCTCATTGAGGCTAGCGAAAAGGAACAATTCATCGAGATCTGGCTCACCCACTTAAAGGTGAGTAGTTTTTTTTTTTATAATCCCACGGTCTGCGGATGCCTAACAATTCAACTAAGTCTTCTGCGAAGTCATCGCGTTCATCACTCCACTCCCGCACTTCCTCTGTATCCAGTGCAGCCGAGTCTTTGGTCCGGGAGGAGTACATTGCAGAATATGAGAAGGTGGCCGATGAATCCAACACGACGCCCATGAAGAACTCAAAGACCGAGAACAATGGCGGATTCACGTCTTTTGGCGACCTTTCTGTTACCTCTGCTCCCCGCGCCAGCGAGATCCAGGATGTCACCGCCGGTATGGACGAGACGATTAGAGCTCAGTAGTGTCCGTAGTAGTTGTCTCCTCCTGAGGCTGAGGGGTGTCGAAGCACGTGCAGCGTCTTCCTTTGTGCACTAAGTCGGGGAATACCTCCTGGCAGAAGGCGTACTTTGGCAGAGCGACCGTGTCCTTGGTGGGACGCTGTGTAACCGGCTCCTGGGACGAGGCTAGCTTGTACGCCTCGTGGACCGGGGTAAGTTCCTGAACCGGGCTAGTACTGTATGGATTGATCGGATCACTTGTCATTGATGCGTGTAGTGCCTCGTTTTGATGTGGATGGACAGCAGGCCAGCATCGTGTTGTTTCAGGTTGCTGTGCCCCTCGTGTTTGGTTTCTAATACTTTGTACGCGTTTGTAGTTTTCCCCGTATACTTAAGGACGACCAACTTAGCCAGGTAGCGGCAAGTTGAGTCTCCTGTCTAAATAACAGAAGTCTCTTCCCTCTAATCAAAGCGGAGTCTTATCGACGAACTGATAAGACGGGAATCCTCTACTCCTTAGTCCCCTAAGTCGCTGTAAAGACTTAGCTTATGACCCAGCGTCCCTCTAAGGACACGGTCGCTCTGCCCAAGTACGCCTTCTGCCAGGAGGTATTCCCCGACTTAGTGCACAAAGGAGAACGCTGCACGTGCTTCGACGCCCCTCAGCCCAGGGGAGAGACAACTACCACAGACACTACCGAGCTCTAATCGTCTCGTCCATACCGGCGGTGACATTAGACTCAACTTTCTTAAAACTACGGCTAGCAGCAGCAAAGACAGCGCAGACACCAACCACCCAAGATACCTAACGAAAGAACAACTAATCGTCACAAGGCCTAACTCAAGGATCAGAATACTCGAAGCACACGAGTCAGCCAACAAGAAAGGGAAAGCCATCCAACTGTTCTGTAGGAGTAGCGACCTAGAAATCAAAGACGCTGGACCAGTGACCATACACAACGGAGTGTGGCACCGCATCCTACCAGGAGCAAACAGGAAAGAATTCGTACTCGGACAACCCAAACCCAGTATACACAACTTCGACGTCAGCATCGAGATCAGCGACGCAACCACCCCGAGTATAGTGGTAGAAGAACCGGCCAAAGAGAAAGAACCGGCCAAAGAGAGACCAAGTAGAGACTCCTCAGACGAAGAGGACCACCAAATAGACGAGCAAATTCGCCGAAGCCCAATCCAACAAAGCACGACTTTCGCGCAAGCAGTAGCGACAAAACAGAAGTCACAAATCGCCCAAACCACCCTAACAAAACCCCAAAAGACGACCACAATGGCAACCCAAACCACCACTCAAACCACCACCACTGCAACGACCGCCGCTCAAGCCAATGTCACCAAAGCCTTCCAGAAAGCCCTCCAACGCGCCCCTCCATCAGGAGGAGGTGGCGGAGGAGGAGGAGGAGGCAGAGGAGGCGGAGGCGGCGGAGGCGGTGGAGGAGGCGGTGGAGGAGCGGGACCGAACCCACTCCAACCGGTGGCCGTAGCACAAGATGTGCGAGCTATGGGCAAACTCCCGGAGACGTTCGACGGCGACAGAACCAAGGCCGACGATTTCATCGAGGAAGTGAAGGGATACCTACGTCTCAACGCAGACGTAAGCGGCTTCAACTCTCCCATGAAAAAGATCGCCTTCACCCTCACCCACATGAAAGGAGAAGACGTCACGGGATGGACCAGGGACATAGGAGCCATGCTCGACGCATTGGATCCCATCGCCGACAATATCCCCATGCTATGGGACCAGTTCTTAACGGAATTCGCCGCCCAATACCTCGACTCGGCCAAAGAAGACCGAGCCCGCACCGCCCTACAAAACCTAGCTATGAAGCCAGGCGAAATAGACCTATACATATCAAAATTCGAAGAGCTGGCCCGAAGAGCTGGCTACACTGCGGGAGACAACGCAACGACCCGACTCTTCCTACTCGGTCTTACCCCAAAAACAATGACGGACGTCATGGCCAGCCCACCAGTGAGGGGATACGAGGCCATGAAGCAAAGGGCCATCGAGAGTACCATCGCCCAGAGAACCATCCGCGATCTACTTGCAATACGACACGATCCAAAGGCAGACAACAGAGTGAACTTCCCCTTCCAACAGAACAGGGGACAACGACGCCCCTTCTTCCAAAAACCAGCAAACCCGCAACCATACCGACAACCATACCACTCGTCGAACGCCCCGAGATGGATGAATAACCAAACCGTGCCAATGGACCTCAGCAGGTCGAGAGCGCCCAACTTTTATCAACAGAGAGGAGGGCAGCAGCAAGCGCGAGGACGAAACAACTGGCGCTCCAGGGCTAATGTCGCCAACTTTCCTCCCAGGAATAACGGCAACGCCTGCTTCAATTGCGGAGAAATAGGACACTTCGCCCGGGCCTGCCCAAGCAAGGGAAAGGCAAGGGCGAACCTCATCGACTTTGACTCAAACGAGGAGACCGTCTACGAGGGGAACACCCCCGAAATGGATAGGGTCGCCTTCCTCAAAGCCGAGATCAACGCGATGACCTTTGACGAAAAACAACAGCTGGCGAAGGAAGTAGGAGAGGAGAGTCCGCAGGATTTTCCCACAGCTTAATCAGGTCGGCACTGATTAAGCAGGGAAGCGATAGCGATAGCGATGTATATATATCAGCACGAAAATCAATGACAGTCCGATGCTACATCCATTCTATCGCGAAAAGAGCCGAGACAATCGCCCTGGTCGACTCCGGGGCAACGGAGAACTTCATGAACCTCACCTACGCCAGATGGTTGAGGTTACCAATCAAACAACTGGCAAGGCCACGAAAGCTATTCAACGTCGACGGAACGGAAAACCGAGATGGCGAGGTCAAGTTCTACACTGACCTACAAGTACAAACTGGGTCGGCAAGAACCCCGCTGAGATTCTTCCTCTCTGACCTAGGCGACCATAAGGCAATCCTAGGATACTCATGGTTCGCAGCGGCCCAACCCAAGATAGATTGGAGAAAAGGCTGGATCGACCACACCCAACTACCGATCATCCTACGAGCCCATAACGCCAAAAGGGCAGTCTTCGTGCCAAGGAATCGAAACACCCCTCGAAAACCTGACCAAGACCGATACTACATCGGACGCGTCACAGTACACCCGGCCCAACCGAGCGAAAACCCACAACACGCCATTCCAGCCGAATACGAACGACACAAAAAAGTGTTCAGCGAAGAACAGTCGCAACGGCTGCCCAGACACACTGTATGGGACCACGCCATCGAACTACTACCCAACGCCCCCGCGACGCTCCCCGCAAGACTTCTCCCCCTCAACCAAGCTGAGCGAGAAGAAATGCACAAGTTTGTGGCCGAGCACCTAAAGAGGGGGACCATACGGGAATCATGGAGCCCCTATGCTGCCAACTTCTTCTTCGTCAAAAAGAAGGACAAGAAACTACGCCCGGTGCAGGACTACCACCCGATTAACAAATGGACCGTGAAAAATAGAAACGTCTCCCCCCTGATTCCCCAAACCATCGATCGCCTTAGCGGATGCACCCTATTCACCAAGTTTGACGTGAGGTGGGGGTACAACAACATCCGTATCAAAGAAGGGGACGAATGGAAGGCAGCATTCCTCACCAGCGAGGGGCTATTCGAACCGACCGTCATGTTCTTCGGCCTCACTAACTCACCGGCCACTTTTCAGATGATGATGAACACCATCTTCCGAAGGGAAGTCGCGCAGGGATGGCTATCGGTATACATGGACGACATCGCCATCCACACTAAACCAAGGGAAGGCGAAACCGAAAAACAACACCAACAGAGACACACAAACTATACGCACCTCGTCCTCGACAAACTCGAGGAAAACGACCTATACCTGAAGCCGGAAAAATGCGACTTCGCGAAGGATGAAATCGACTACCTGGGAGTGATCGTCGGAAAGAATAAAATACGCATGGACCCCACGAAACTCAAAGGGGTCGCGGACTGGACAGTTCCCCGCACCCCGACCGAAGTACGACAATTCCTGGGCTTCACTGGCTATTATCGATATTTTGTCCCAAACTACTCAAAAATCGCCCGCCCACTACTAGACCTTACGAAGAAAACCACCGATTGGCACTGGGGAGAAAGCCAACACCAAGCGTTCGAAGAACTTAAAAACAAGATGTGCTGCAGCCCGGTGCTTACACAACCTGACTTTAACAAGCGATTCTACCTCCAAACAGACGCCTCTGCATACGGCGTGGGCGCCGTACTCTCGCAAAGGGGAGAAACCTCACCAACTTTGGCCAAACGCTCAAAACCAGTCACACATCCAGTCGCCTACTACTCTGCAACATTCATTCCAGCAGAACGAAATTATGACATCTATGAGAGGGAGCTGCTAGCCGTGATGAAATCCCTCGCACACTGGCGACCATACCTAGGATGGACAAAAGAACCGTTCACCATCCTAACTGACCATGCCAACCTCCAGTATTGGAAGTCGCCACGAAACCTGAACAGGCGAACGGCACGCTGGCACGCAGACCTCCAAGAGTACGACTACGAAATACAACACGTACCAGGGAAGGACAACGTCCCAGCCGATGCGCTGTCACGACCACCAGGCATAGACCAGGGAAAGGACGATAACCAAGGAATCACCGTACTCCCACCGTCGAAATTCATAAATCGGTCAAACTTGGAAACTACACCATTCCCCGAAGAGAGGAAGAGGATGGCCATGATCCTCGCCCACGACCACGTCACTGCGGGACATCCAGGAAGAGACGAAACGATAAGACGAGCAAAACAAGGACCGCGATGGCCAGGGATGAATCAATGGATCGCCAACTACGTCAAAGGATGCGCAACTTGCCAACAAAACAAAATCATAACTCACAAGAAAAAGATCCCCATGTTCCGCATAACTACCGACGAACAAACCCTTCCCTTCCAACAGGTGGCAATGGACCTCATCACGGGACTCCCGATGCACAAAGGGAAGGACGCCATCCTCACCATCGTCGACCACGGATGCTCGCGAGCGGCCATCTTCCTCCCATGTTCCACAACGATAACGGGGCTAGGGATAGCCCAACTATACCTGGATAACGTCTATAGATGGTTCGGGCTCCCCACCAAGGTCATCAGCGATAGAGACCCACGCTTCACCTCCCACTTTGGCCGAGAACTTGCAAAGAAGCTGACCACCCAACAGAACCTGTCGACAGCCTTCCACCCGCAAACAGACGGGATCTCCAAAAGGAAAAATCAATGGGTAGAACAATACCTCCGACTTGTAACTTCGTCGGCCCCCGAAGACTGGACCCACTGGCTAACAATAGCATCGGCGGTACACAACAACCGGAGAAACGAAACGACCGGCCTATCGCCCAATCAAATCCTTCTGGGGTACGAACCGGAGTTGCTCCCAGCGGAGACACCACCATCAAGGAACGAGACCGCTGAAAATCGAGTCTCTGTCATGAACGAGAAGCGAGCCCAGGCCATCGATGCCATCAATCAAGTCGCAAAAGGGAAATCAGTGATTCCATCACAATACAAGGTCGGAGAAGAAGTCTGGCTCGAGGCAACCCACCTGAAAGTCCGGCATCAGAAGACCAAGCTAGCCCCGAAACGGTATGGACCCTTCAGGGTCATCAAAGAAGTCTCACCAGTGGCGTACAAGCTGAAACTTCCCGTTTCATGGAACATCCACGACGTGTTCCATGCATCCCTCTTATCGCCCTACCATGAGACAGCCGCCCACGGGCCTAACTTCTCCCGGCCATCACCAGACCTTATCAACGGAGAAGAAGAATTCGAGGTAGAACGCATCGAAGATCACAGGCGATATGGGCGCACCAAGCGCCTCCAGTATCTAATCAAATGGAAGGGGTACCCCAATCACGACAACACATGGGAACCTGCTGACCAGGTCCATGCGGACGACCTAATCAAGGAGTATCAGCAAAGACGCCCGACCAAGGAGATAAAAGGACGACGGGGGATGCTGAGACCGCCATCATCCCCAACCTGGCTCCTCGACCAACCAACCAACCCCTCCTTGAGTACATCCGCGACGACAAGGAAGACTCGCGGCCACTCCAACAGGTCTTACTCCTACACCTGCAGTTCCACATCGTCCCCCGTCTACCGAAGCGACCCCTTATCGAACGTCTTCACTGCATCGTCACCAGAGACAAAAAGCCCGCCTACTCTGAGTTCGCCCCTGGCCAGCCCTTTCGACACTTCCTCTACCTATACCTCAACAAGCTTCCCCAAAGCCACATCCTCCTACATCGCTGCTTCTGCCACGACCAGTACTGCGTGTTCCACGGGTAAGTCATGTCCGACACCTCCAACAGCCCCTCCGTCTCCTCGCCCAAAGGGGCGCCACCCCCAATGGCACCACCCCTCTCACCATCTACTGCCGCCGTCGGCCTCCAACTCGAGCCGAACGACCCCATCTCCCTCATGCACATTGCCCAGGGACCCCTGGCCACCATCCGTAAGAGGGAAGCTGACCACCGCGCCGAGTCCGACAACTGGAACGAGCAGATGGCCCTCCAGAAGCTCCGCTTTGAGGAGGCCCTGGCCCGCGTACAGCCAAGGGAAGACGCACCGGAGGGGTACGTACTCAACATTAAGGAGAGGGCCCCCAACTTTGTCATCCCCATCCAAGACGGGTATTACCAGCCCGCATGGTGGGTCAAGCAGCTCGCCGACGGTAGGGTCGCAGGGCTCCCCAAGAGTCACTCCCCGGGTGAGACCCCCTATGTTGCCGAGGTATATGCCGAGCGCGACATCGACACTGAGGAGGAAGACGTCGTCCTCCCCTTGCAGCCCTGGCTACTCGCCCTACTCAAGGGCAGTGCCAGTGTCTACAGCATGCTCGTCCAGGAAGTCCGGGACAACGGGGATTGGCCTCTCCAGGCCGAGGTCGCGCGCTTCAGGGAGCTCGAAATCTCGCTCCTTGATGTCAAGCTCCGCATCGACCACCTCCAGGCCGAGCAACGAGGCATGCGGGAGGCCCAAGAGGGGTCAAGGGCACGCCTTGAGATGGCCCGGCTGGGCAGCAAGGCAGGTAACCTCCGGATGGTGGGGCGCCCCGAACAGCGCATTCGAGGGTATCGAGGGAGGAGGACGACTCAGTTCAGAGGGGGTATGGACTAGATGCGGACATCTAGTCTAAGCGGCGGTGTGGTGTAACCGGCTCCTGGGACGAGGCTAGCTTGTACGCCTCGTGGACCGGGGTAAGTTCCTGAACCGGGCTAGTACTGTATGGATTGATCGGATCACTTGTCATTGATGCGTGTAGTGCCTCGTTTTGATGTGGACGGACAGCAGGCCAGCATCGTGTTGTTTCAGGTTGCTGTGCCCCTCGTGTTTGGTTTCTAATACTTTGTACGCGTTTGTAGTTTTCCCCGTATACTTAAGGACGACCAACTTAGCCAGGTAGCGGCAAGTTGAGTCTCCTGTCTAAATAACAGAAGTCTCTTCCCTCTAATCAAAGCGGAGTCTTATCGACGAACTGATAAGACGGGAATCCTCTACTCCTTAGTCCCCTAAGTCGCTGTAAAGACTTAGCTTATGACCCAGCGTCCCTCTAAGGACACGGTCGCTCTGCCCAAGTACGCCTTCTGCCAGGAGGTATTCCCCGACTTAGTGCACAAAGGAGAACACTGCACGTGCTTCGACGCCCCTCAGCCCAGGGGAGAGACAACTACCACAGACACTACCGAGCTCTAATCGTCTCGTCCATACTGGCGGTGACACGCTGGGTCATAAGCCGAGTCTTTAGAGTGACCCGGTAGACTATGGAGTAACGGGTTCCCGCCTTATCAGTTCGTCGATAAGACCCTGCTGTGAGGAAGGAGAAGAGAGACTTTTGTTATTTAGACAAGAGACTCAACTTGCCGCTACCTGGCCAAGTTGGTCGTCCTTAAGTACACAGGGAAAACTACAAACGCGTACAAAGTATTAGAAACCAAACACGAGGGGCACAGCAATCTAAAACAACATGATGCTGGCCTTGCTGTCCATCCACATCAAAACGAGGCACTACACGCATCAATGACAAGTGATCCGATCAATCCATACAGTACTAGCCCGGTTCAGGAACTTACCCTGGTCCACGAGGCGTACAAGCTAGCCTCGTCCCAGGAGCCGGTTACATCACCCTCCTACTTAGACTAGATGTCCGCATCTAGTCCATGTTCCCCCGGAACTGCGTCGTCCTCCTCGTCCTGAACCTCCGGCTGTGTGCGTCAGGGGGTCCCACCATTCGGAGGTTACCTGCTCGTCGGTCCAGTCGGGCCAACTCGAGACGCGCTCTTGACGCCTCCTGGGCCTCCTGCATGCCCCTTTGCTCGGCCTGGAGGTGGTCGATGCGGAGTTTAATGTCAAGGAGCGAGATCTCGAGCTCCCTGAACCGCGCGACCTCGGCCTGGAGGGCCCAATCCCCGTTGTCCCGGACCTCCTGGTTGAGCATACTGTAGACGCTAGAGCTGCCTTTGAGGAGGGCGAGCAGCCAGGGAGGTAGGGGAAGGACGATGTTGTCCTCCTCGTCGTCGCCGTCGCATTCGGCGTATATCTCAGCAATGTAGGGGGTCTCACCCGGGGAGTGACTCTTGGGGAGCCCCGCGACCCTACCGTCGGGCAGCTGCTTGACCCACCACGCGGGCTGGTAGTACCCATCTTGGATGGGGATGACGAAGTTGGGGGCCCTCTCTTTGATGTTGAGTACGTACCCCTCTGGTGTGTCCTCCCTTGGTTGGGCGCGAGCCAACGCCTCCTCGAAGCGGATCTTCTGCGCTGCCATTTGTTCGCTCCAGTTGTCGGACTCGACGCGGTATTCGGCTTCCCTTTTACGGATGGTGGCCAGGAGTCCTTGGGCGATATGCATGAGGGCGTTGGGGTCGTTCGGCTCGAGTTGGAGGCCGACGGCGGCGGTAGACGGCGAGAGGGGTGGTGCCATTGGGGGTGGTGTTCCTTTGGGCGAGCAGACGGAGGGGTTGTTGGAGGTGTCGGACATGACTTACCCGTGGAACACGCAGTACTGGTCTGGGCAGAAGCAACGGTGTAGGAGGATGTGGTCTTGGGGAAGCTTGTTGAGGTATAAGTAGAGGAAGTGTCGGAAGGGCTGGCCGGGGGCGAACTCAGAGTAGGCGGGCTTTTTGTCCCTGGTAACGGTGCAGTGGAGGCGTTCGATGAGGGGTTGCTTTGGTAGACGGGGGACGATGTGGAACTGCAGGTGTAGGAGTAGGATTTGTTGGAGTGGCCGCGAGTCTTTCTTGTCGTCGCGGATGTACTCGAGGAGGGGTTGATTGGTTGGTCGAGAAGCCAGGGTGGAGAGGATGGCGGTCTCAGCGTTCCCTGTCGTCCTTTTATCTCCTTGGTCGGGCGTCTTTGTTGGTACTCCTTGATTAGGTCGTCCGCATGGACCTGGTCAGCAGGCTCCCATGTGTTGTCGTGATCGGGATACCCTTTCCATTTGATTAGATACTGGAGGCGCTTGGTGCGCCCATATTGCCTGTGACCTTCGATGCGTTCCACCTCGAATTCTTCTTCTCCGTTGATAAGGTCTGGTGATGGCTGGGAGAAGTTAGGCCCGTGGGTGGCCGTTTCATGATAGGGCGATAAGAGGGATGCATGGAACACGTCGTGGATGTTCCATGAGACGGGAAGTTTCAGTTTGTACGCCACTGGTGAGACTTCTTTGACGACCCTGAAGGGTCCATACCGTTTCGGGGCTAGCTTGGTCTTCTGATGCCGGACTTTCAGGTGGGTTGCCTCGAGCCAGACCTCTTCTCCGACCTTGTATTGTGACGGGATTACCGATTTCCCTTTTGCGACTTGGTTGATGGCATCGATGGCCTGGGCTCGCCTTTCGTTCATGACAGAAACTCGATCTTCAGCGGTCTCGTTCCTTGATGGTGGCGTTTCCGCTGGGAGCAACTCCGGTTCGTACCCCAGAAGGATTTGATTGGGCGATAGGCCAGTCGTTTCATTTCTTCGATTGTTGTGTACCGCCGACGCTATTGTTAGCCAGTGGGTCCAGTCCTCGGGGGCCGACGAAGTTACGAGTCGGAGGTATTGTTCTACCCATTGATTTTTCCTTTCGGAAATCCCATCTGTTTGCGGGTGGAAGGCCGTCGACAGGTTTTGTTGGGTGGTCAGCTTCTTCGCGAGTTCTCAGCCAAAGTGGGAGGTGAAGCGTGGGTCCCTATCGCTGATGACCTTGGTGGGGAGCCCGAACCATCTGTAGACGTTGTCCAGGTATAGTTGGGCTATCCCTAGCCCTGTTATCGTTGTGGAACATGGAAGGAAGATGGCCGCTCGCGAGCATCCGTGGTCCACGATGGTGAGGATGGCGTCCTTCCCTTTGTGCATCGGGAGTCCCGTGATGAGGTCCATTGCCACCTGTTGGAAGGGAAGGGTCTGTTCGTCGGTAGTTATGCGGAACAGGGGGATCTTTTTCCTGTGAGTGATGATTTTGTTTTGTTGGCAAGTTGCGCATCCTTTGACGTAGTTGGCAATCCATAGGTTCATCCCTGGCCATCGCGGTCCTTGCCTTGCTCGTCTTATCGTTTCATCTCTTCCTGGGTGTCCCGCAGTAACGTGGTCGTGGGCGAGGATCATGGCCATCCTCTTCCTCTCTTCGGGGAACGATGTAGTTTCCAAGTTTGACCGATTTATGAACTTCGATGGTGGAAGTACGGTGATTCCTTGGTTATCGTCCTTTCCCTGGTCTATGCCTGGTGGTCGTGACAGCGCATCGGCTGGGACGTTGTCCTTTCCTGGTACGTGTTGTATTTCGTAGTCGTACTCTTGGAGGTCTGCGTGCCAGCGTGCCGTTCGTCTGTTCAGGTTTCGTGGTGACTTCCAGTACTGGAGGTTGGCGTGGTCGGTTAGGATGGTGAATGGTTCTTTTGTCCAGCCTAAGTATGGTCGCCAGTGTGCGAGGGACTTCATCACGGCTAGCAGCTCCCTCTCGTAGATGTCATAGTTTCGTTCTGCTGGGATGAACGTTGCGGAGTAGTAGGCGACTGGATGCGTGACTGGTTTTGTGCGTTTGGCCAAAGTTGGTAAGGTTTCTCCCCTTTGCGAGAGTACGGCGCCCACGCCGTATGCAGAGGCGTCTGTTTGGAGGTAGAATCGCTTGTTAAAGTCAGGTTGTGTAAGCACTGGGCTGCAGCACATCTTGGATTTGAGTTCCTCGAACACTCGGTGCTGGCTTTCTCCCCAATGCCAACTAGTGGTTTTCTTTGTGAGGTCTAGCAGTGGGCGGGCGATTTTTGAGTAGTTTGGGACGAAATATCGGTAGTAGCCAGTGAAGCCTAGGAATTGTCGTACTTCGGTCGGAGTGCGGGGAATTGTCCAGTCCGCGACCCCTTTGAGTTTCGTGGGGTCCATGCGTATTTTATTCCTTCCGACGATCACTCCTAAGTAGTCGATCTCGTCTTTCGCGAAGTCGCATTTTTCCGGCTTCAGGTATAGATCGTTTTCCTCGAGTTTGTCGAGGACGAGGTGCGTGTAGTCTGTATGTCTCTGTTGGTGTTGTTTTTCGGTTTCGCCCTCCCTTGGTTTAGTGTGGATGGCGATGTCGTCCATGTATACCGATAGCCATCCCTGCGCGACTTCTCTTCGGAAGATGGTATTCATCATCATCTGAAAGGTAGCCGGCGAATTAGTGAGGCCGAAGAACATGACGGTTGGTTCGAATAGTCCCTCGCTAGTGAGGAACGCCGCCTTCCATTCGTCTCCTTCCTTGATGCGGATGTTGTTGTACCCCCACCTTATGTCGAACTTGGTGAATAGGGTGCATCCGCTAAGGCGATCGATGGTTTGGGGAATCAGGGGGGAGACGTTTCTGTTTTTCACGGTCCATTTGTTAATCGGACGGTAGTCCTGCACCGGAT
Organism: Russula emetica; assembly: GCA_015178925.1. Taxonomy (NCBI): domain Eukaryota; kingdom Fungi; phylum Basidiomycota; class Agaricomycetes; order Russulales; family Russulaceae; genus Russula; species Russula emetica. The sequence continues at coordinate 203,438 of WHVC01000031.1, read as the reverse complement.
GTAGCTTCCTGTCCTTCTTTTTGATGAAGAAGAAGTTGGCGGCGTAGGGGCTCCACGACTCTCGTATAGTCCCCCTCTTTAGGTGTTCGGCCACAAACTTGTGCATTTCTTCTCGTTCAGCTTGGTTGAGGGGGAGGAGTCTTGCGGGAAGCGTCGTGGGCGCGTTGGGTAATAGTTCGATGGCGTGGTCCCATACAGTGTGTTTGGGCAGCCGTTGCGACTGTTCTTCGCTGAACACTTTCTTGTGTCGTTCGTATTCAGCCGGAATGGCGTGTCGTGGGTTTTCGTTTGGTTGGGCCGGGTGTACGGTGACGCGCCCGATGTAGTATCGGTCCTGGTCGGGTTTTCGGGGGATATTTCGGTTCCTTGGCACGAAGACTGCTTTTTTAGCGTTATGGGCTCGTAGGATGATTGGTAGTTGGGTGTGGTCGATCCAACCTTTCTTCCAATCTATTTTGGGTTGGGCCGCTGCGAACCACGAGTATCCTAGGATTGCTTTATGGTCGCCTAGGTCAGAGAGAAAGAATCTCAGCGGGGTTCGCGTTGATCCAGTTTGTACTTGTAGGTCAGTGTAGAATTTAACCTCGCTGTTTCGGTTTTCCGTTCCGTCAACGTTAAATAGCTTTCGTGGCCTTGCTAATTGTTTGATTGGCAATCTCAGCCATCTGGCGTAGGTGAGATTCATGAAGTTCTCCGTTGCTCCGGAGTCGACCAGGGCGATTGTCTCGGCTCTTTTCGCGATTGAATGGATGTAGCATCGGACTGTCATTGATTTTCGTGCTGATATATATACATCGCTATTGCTATCGCTTCCCTGCTTAATCAGTGCCGATCTGATTAAGCTGTGGGAAAATCCTGCGGGCTCTCTTCTCCTACTTCCTTCGCCAGCTGTTGTTTCTCGTCGAAGGTCATTGCGTTGATCTCGGCTTTGAGGAAGGCGACCCTGTCCATTTCGGGGGTGCTCCCTTCGTAGACGGTTTCTTCGCTTGGGTCGAAGTCGATGAGGTTCGCTCTTGCCTTTCCCTTGCTCGGGCAGGCTCGGGCGAAGTGTCCTATTTCTCCACAGTTAAAGCAGGCGTTGCCGTTGTTCCTGGGAGGAAAGTTGGCGACGTTAGCCCTAGAGCGCCAGTTGTTTCGTCCTCGTGCTTGCGGTTGTCCTCCTCTCTGTTGATAAGAGTTGGGCGCTCTCGACCTACTGAGGTCCATTGGCACGGTTTGGTTATTCATCCATCTTGGCGCGTTCGACGAGTGGTATGGTTGTCGGTATGGTTGTGGGTTTGCTGGTTTTTGGAAGAAGGGGCGTCGTTGTCCCCTGTTCTGTTGGAAGGGGAAGTTCGCTCTGTTGTCTGCCTTGGTTGGATCGTGCCGTATTGCAAGTAGATCGCGGATGGTTCTCTGGGCGATGGTACTTTCGATGGCTCTTTGTTTCATGGCCTCGTATCCCCTCACTGGTGGGCTGGCCATGACGTCTGTCATCGTTTTCGGGGTAAGACCGAGTAGGAAGAGTCGGGTTGTTGCGTTGTCTCCCACGGTGTAGCCAGCTCTTCGGGCCAGTTCTTCGAACTTTGATATATATAGGTCTATCTCGCCTGGCTTCATAGCTAGGTTCTGCAGGGCGGTGCGGGCTCGGTCTTCTTTGGCCGAGCCGAGGTATTGGGCGGCGAATTCCGTTAGGAACTGGTCCCATAGCATGGGGATATTGTCGGCGATGGGGTCTAATGCGTCGAGCATGGCTCCTATGTCCCTGGTCCACCCTGTGACGTCTTCTCCTTTCATGTGGGTGAGGGTGAAGGCGATCTTTTTCATGGGGGAATTGAAACCGCTTACGTCCGCGTTGAGGCGTAGGTATCCCTTTACTTCTTCGATGAAGTCGTCGGCTTTGGTTCTGTCGCCATCGAACGTCTCTGGGAGTTTGCCCATTGCTCGCACATCTTGTGCTACTGCCACCGGTTGGAGTGGGTTTGGTCCCGCTCCTCCACCGCCTCCTCCTCCTCCACCGCCTCCGCCTCCTCCGCCTCCGCCTCCTCCGCCTCCACCTCCTCCTCCGCCACCGCCTCCTGATGGAGGGGCGCGTTGGAGGGCTTTCTGGAAGGCCTTGGTGACATTGGCTTGAGCGGCGGTCGTCGCAGTGGTGGTGGTTTGGGTGGTGGTTTGGGTTGCCATTGTGGTTGTCTTTTGAGGTTGTGTCAGGGTGGTTTGGGCGGTTTGTGGTTTCTGTTTTGTCGCTACTACTTGTGCGAAGGACGTGCCCCGTTGGATTGGGCTTCGGCGAATTTGCTCGTCTATTTGGTGGTCCTCTTCGTCTGAGGAGTCTCTGCTCGGTTTCTCTTTGGCCGGTTCTTTCTCTTTGGCCGGTTCTTCTACCACTATACTTGGGGTGGTTGCGTCGCTAGTTTCGATGCTGATGTCGAAGTTATGTATGCTGGGTTCGGGTTGTCCGAGTACGAATTCTTTCCTGTTTGCTCCTGGTAGGATGCGGTGCCACACTCCGTTGTGTAGGGTTACTGGTCCAGCGTCTTTGATTTCTAGGTCGCTGCTCCTACAGAACAGTTGGATGGCTTTCCCTTTCTTGTTGGCTGACTCGTGCGCTTCGAGTATTCTGATCCTTGAGTTAGGTCTTGTGACGATCAGCTGTTCTTTCGTTAGGTATCTTGGGTGGTTGGTGTCTGCGCTATCTTTGCTGCTGCTAGCCGTAGTTTTAAGAAAGTTGAGTCTAATGTCACCGCCGGTATGGACGAGACGATTAGGGCTCAGTAGTGTCCGTAGTAGTTGTCTCCTCCTGAGGCTGAGGGGTGTCGAAGCACGTGCAGCGTCTTCCTTTGTGCACTAAGTCGGGGAATACCTCCTGGCAGAAGGCGTACTTTGGCAGAGCGACCGTGTCCTTGGTGGGACGCTGGGTCATAAGCCGAGTCTTTAGAGTGACCCGGTAGACTATGGAGTAACGGGTTCCCGCCTTATCAGTTCGTCGATAAGACCCCGCTGTGAGGAAGGAGAAGAGAGACTTTTGTTATTTAGACAAGAGACTCAACTTGCCGCTACCTGGCCAAGTTGGTCGTCCTTAAGTACACAGGGAAAACTACAAACGCGTACAAAGTATTAGAAACCAAACACGAGGGGCACAGCAATCTAAAACAACACGATGCTGGCCTTGCTGTCCGTCCACATCAAAACGAGGCACTACACGCATCAATGACAAGTGATCCGATCAATCCATACAGTACTAGCCCGGTTCAGGAACTTACCCCGGTCCACGAGGCGTACAAGCTAGCCTCGTCCCAGGAGCCGGTTACACAGGAGTACCTCAATCACCCTGTCGAGAATGTGAAGGACCCTTTGAGGTGGTGGGTGGACAATCAACATGTCTACCCCAACCTTCATCGCATGGCTTTGGACTATTTGAGCATCCCCGGTAAGTGCAGTATAATATTATAATCATTCCAATCACTGATATAATGTTTAGCAACTTCTACCTCTGTTGAACGCGTGTTCTCGCAAGGCCGCCACCTTCTCCCTTTCACGCGCAACAAGCTCTCACCACCCTCAATTCGTGCTTTTCTCTGTTTTGGCTCATGGGCACGCTGCGGTCTCGTCGTTTTCGAGGATGTGGTAGTGGCTGTCTCTGCAAGGAGCACAGGTAGATAGAACTTAGCTGTAGCAGTTGTAACTAGTAGTACATTTCATATACAAAACCCGCGGTGTTGTACGGTTTCGTACCTCACCCGCGGTGTCTTACTCGCACACAGTTTTGTGCCTGAACCCGTGAAGAAAAACGGTGTTGTGCCTGAACCCGTAAAACAAAACGGTGTACCTGTACCCTTAACTGTTCGGGTATGGTGTTCGCGGGTATGGGTTAGGGTTTATCAAATCATACCCTAGGGTTACCCCTGGAATACCTTACAGAAGGGGAGCACTATGATCTGCTCCATCAGGGAAAAGTTGACAACATTCCTTCCTGCTTATCGGCTGGTGATGTTGGCGCCGACATCTATCACCAAACTCAAACTCACAAAGTCAGCAACGACATGAATTATAAACTAACTCCTCATCGGCACTACCGTATTGTCCTAGGTACCATAGGGAGGAAGTTGGAGGAATTCAAATGTACTCGGGAGTTTGTAAATGCAATGTATGCTGCCCTGAAAGGTGAGATGACTATTTTCTTAGCAGTTTGTCTATGTAACCTGATTCACATTGTAGCTCACAAAGCTGCTCATGACATTGGGATCCTTCATCGAGACATTAGTTGTCACCGCCGGTACGGACGAGACGATTAGAGCTCAGTAGTACTTGTGGTAGTTGTCTCCTCCTTGGGCTTCGGCGTGTCGAAGCACGTACAGCGTTCTCCCTTGTGCACTAAGTCGGGGAATACCTCCTGGCAGAAGGCGTACTTGTGTAGAGTGACCGTGTCCTTGGTGGGACGCTGGTTCATAAGCTAAGTCTTTACAGCGACTCAGACGACTCTGGGAGTAACGGGTTCCCGCCTTATCAATCCGTCGATAAGACCCCGCTTTGAATAGAGAGAGGAGACTTCTGTTATTTAGACAGGAGACTCAACTTGCCGCTACCTGGCCAAGTTGGTCGTCCTTAAGTACACCAAGAAAACTACAAACGTGTACAAAGTATTAGAAACCAAACACGAGGGGCACAGCAACCTGAAACAACACGATGCTGGCCTGCTGTCCGTCCACATCAAAACGAGGCACTACACGCATCAATGACAAGTGATCCGATCAATCCATACAGTACTAGCCCGGTTCAGGAACTTACCCCGGTCCACGAGGCGTACAAGCTAGCCTCGTCCCAAGAGCCGGTTACATTAGTCCAGGAAATATCTTGATCGCCTGCGACGATGAATTGGACCATAATGACCCGCATGAATCGAAGATTCAGGGCGGATTACTCATCGATTGGGATCTCTCCAAGGTGATCGACCGAGATGACGAACACAGTGGCAGTACCGCACGCCAGCAAACACGCACTGTAAGTTATTACATGACCCAGTATTCCCGACTCCTGACATATCTTTCCGCCAGGGAACCTGGCAGTTTATGGCTGCTGAGCTTATCGAACGCCCCAAGATCCGCCACACATTCAGTCATGACCTTGAATCATTTTTCTGGGTTCTTATGTGGATTGTTGTGACACGGGTGCCAACTACCTGGGATGAGAGCGCACGCTCAATTTTCATCAACGGGGTGATGAACCCAAAGGTATATTCTAACATCGGAAGCACAGAGAAGTCGACGTGGCTGAAAGCAGGTAATCCGCTGAGGGAGAAAGGATTTCAAATTCGCAACAATCCTATCCTTCACGAGCTTGCGATGGAATTGTATGATTCTGTCGCCGGCCAATATCGTCCACGGCCATCAGACCAAGTGCTGCCTACAAAGCTCAACCCCTACATACTCTCTGGTCGTAGTCTACGCAAGAATCCAGAGGAAGAAGACAAGAATTATGAAATAGGGTTGACGTTTTTGAAGGATTATGACACCCTGCTCAAGCAATTCGAGCAGGCCCTTAACGCTGAGTGGCCCTCCAATGACAAGGCCAGTCTTCAGAGTATTGCACGATCGAATGCTTCAATCCACTTCTATTCCCAATCACAATCCAAGCGGTCGAGGCCTGTAGCGGATGAGGGGGGTCCCTTTAATAAGGTGTCTGGGAGCAAGCGGTGGCAGGGTTAGCAGTGGTTACTATGTTTCTCTCGTGTTTGTTCTGTACGTAAGTTACTGCCTAATGTGCCGTTCAGTATGATGTGATCCGATCCAATCCGATCTGGGTATTTCTGAGTCATGAATCGTGTGATTCAATTGAACGTACGCGACTCAATTTGAACGTACGGTGACTCGACTGACATCGTGGCATGTGCACGCCCATTCACCCATCTTACTTCCCAAGGTCCTCATCTTGTCTTTGTTATTCCGTTCACTTTCACTCAGTATCCAAAAAAGAATACTGTATTTAGTGCCAAGATTACAAGTCTACAACACCACATTTTCACTTTGAGTCGTTCGCCCAATGCTTGGTGACAGACCCGCAATCCAACGTCAATGTCATGGACGTAATCTATTTGGTCATTTTGGTCATTTCCCGTGGAGTGCCTGTGGGTAGCGCAAGTCTTGGCCCACAAGCAATACACTGACCTTCGGGATTTTAGGCCATAAATCCCCCATTCTCTCAATTCCCCATTTCTCTTGAATCCCCCATTCTCACTGATCCTTCGTTTTCTCTTCGTGCCATGGCTCCGTGCAAGACAGAACAGCCCCTTGAACCGTCATCAGTAGCTGCACCTGTGGCTGTGGGACGAGCCAATGCCAAGGATGCTTCTCGTTGTTCGAGTGCATGTCCCGTTGGCTCGTCTCTGACTCAACCAAAGGTGACTTTCCTGGGCTCTCTACGTACCTTGAGTCTTGAGACTTACTGGTTAATCCAAGGCAACTACCACCCAACTCGACGCAGTCGCCAATGCCAAAGAATTCAACTTGCAGGGGAAAGACGGTGACGACAAGATATCCGACACATCTGGTCCTCCAAATCCCTTGTCTGAGCTAGAGCCTCAGAACACGGGTTCCCAACAAGCTGACCCCCTCAATGGGCCTGTTGACATGATTGCAACCCTCGATCTCCTGTACTTCTTCACTGGTATTGAACAACCCACTCAAGGCGGCCCAATAATTTTGAAGCAAGGTCCGCCTCCACCTAAAGTCTGCAAGCTATGCTCGTATGTACAGACTTTCTGATATCCATTCTGCTTTCTTATGACAAACAGCGAGAAATATGGATTTGATAAGTCTATGCTCCCCGGTGTAGCCAGATATATCTACGGGCCAACCACCGCAAACACGAATCTCCGAAGGCATCTCTACCAAGCACACGCTGAGGAGTACGACAAAGCGGTCTTGGAGTATAAATGGACATATAAGCTATCGAGCGAAGTTGGCAATGCATCCATCCACGCTGCTCGAGCATCTCGTAGTTGCAGATGATCAGGTGAGTCCCGACACTCAGTTAATTCAAGACGGTTCTTGACAACGAGTGGCCCTCCAGTGACAAGGCCAGCTCTCAGCATATTCTGCCATGTAAATATGGTTTGCATCACCCATTCCGGTTCCAAGCGGTCGAGGTCTGTGGCCGAAGAGAAGGCTTTTTATATGGTGTCGGCGAGCAAGCGGCAGGGTTAGCAGTGGTGCAGTGGTATAGCAGTGGTACTGTTGCATCTCTCACGTTTGTACTGTATGTGCGGCGTGCGTTGCCTGTCTGTCCAGTGTGATGTGATCCGATCCGAGTATTCTGAGTCATGAATCTGATTCACATGAACGTACGCGACTCAATTGAACGTACACGATCTAACCGATAACGGTTGACAAGACTGACATCGTGGCATGTGCACGTGCACTCCCTTCGCTGCTTGCGTCTCACCCATTCACTGCCCATCTTACTTCCCAAGGTCCTCATCTCGTCTTAGTTATCCTGTTCACTTGCACTCACTTTGGGTTTAGCGACCGTCAGAACGCCATCAAAGTATCATTCCCAGGCCCAGTGGTTCGGCGCTTGCACAGTGCACACATTTTGATTTTGAGTCGCTCACCCAATGCTTGCCGACGGACCCGCAATTCAACGTCAATGTCATGGACGTAATCTATTTGGTTATTTTGGTCATTTTCCGTGGAGTGCCCGTGGGTAGCACAAGTCTCGGCCCACAAGCAATGCACTGGCGTCACAAATCCCCTGTTCTCTCGATTCCCCATTTCTCTTGAATCCCCCGTTCTCACTGATCCTTTGGTTTCTCTTCGTGCCATGGCTCCATGCAAGACAAAACGGCCCCTTGAACCGTCATCAGTAGCTGCACCTGTGGCTGTGGGACGAGTCAATGCCAAGGGTGCTTCTCGTTGCCCGAGCGCACGTCCTGTTGGCTTGTCTCAGACCCGATCAAAGGTGATTTTTCTGGGCCCTCTATGTACCTTTAGTCTTGAGAGACTCACCAGTTAATCTAGGCAACTACCACCCAACTCGACGCAGTCGTCAGTGCCGAAGAATTCGACTTGCAGGGGATAGACGATGACGACGAGATATCTGACATATCTGGTCCTCCAAATCCCTCGCCTAAGCTAGAGCCTCAGAGAACGAGTCCCCAACAAGCTGACGCCCTCAATAGACCAGTTAAATCAAATGTAGCCCTCAATCTTGTGCACTTCTTCACTGGCATGGGTCGTACTAGAGGCAAGCGTTCTTCGAACGGAGAAACGCCTCCACCTAAAATCTGCAAGCTATGCTCGTACGTACGGACTTTCAAATATCTATTCTGTTTTCTTACAACAAGCAGCGAGATATATGGCACCGATAAGTCTACGCTCCCCGATGGTGTAGCTAATTATATCTACGGGCCAAATACTGGAAACACGAATCTTCGACGGCATCTCCGCCAAATACACGCTGAGGAGTACGATGGCGCTGTTTTACAGCACAAGTGGTCATATAAGCTATCGAGCGAATTGGGCGATCCATCTACCCACGATGCTCGCAACAAACGCGACCCCGAGCTCCCATCATTTTCACCAGAGGCATTCCTGGAGCATCTCGTTCGCTTCGTAGTTGCAGATGATCAGGTGAGTCCCAACGATCTCGCGTGCTTTCACACTCTCACTAGTCTTCAGTCGATTCGTGTTGTAGAATGCCCCGAGTTTCGACAGATGTGTATGGTTCTTTGCAAGACTCTCGTTGACGCCGACATCCCTCGCCGCGATAAGATGAGGGAAGCAGTCATCAGTGAATGGCGGAATTCATTCGAACGGTTGAAATCGGACCTTTCTGTGGGTATAGTCATTTTGTCTTTCCGCTTTGTCAACTGTCTTCGGTCATAGAAATCCTGCGGGCAGATCAGTTTCACTTCAGATGTCTGGTCAAACGCGAACCTAGAGGCCTACTTAGCGTTGACCGCACACTGGATCTCAAGTGACGAGTCAAAGTGGACGCCTCGCACTTAATGCTGCACTTATTGGCTTTCATCGCCTCAAGAAGAAACACACAGGCGTCAATATAGCGAAGAATATCCTACACCTACTTGATCGAGCTAATGTTACACTCAAGGTATGTATTTCATATGATATCTATTCGCACTGTTTGCCTTACTCTTTGTAGATCGGCCACTTTACGCTCGACAACGCCGAGAACAACGCTGTAGCCATGGAAGAGCTAGAGTCTCTGCTCGCCAAACGTGAGGCGTTCGCCACAGCTGACTTCGATCACCTTAAACATCGCGTCCGGTGGTTACACACACATCATTAACATCTGTTCGTCTCACGTCATTTCATCGATGACGTCTGTTTCAAAGGGGTATCTCTCCGAGCTCAAAGTTGCCGTCAATTCAAACCACATAGATTGCGATGACTCCGAGGATGAATTGGATGGTAGGTGACATTGATATTGGTGATCACCATATTGACGAGTTGAAGCTGGGTGATTGCTATGATGACCATTCTAACCTTAAGGAATGGGTTGCGGGTATCAAGCGCGATCCCCTCAGGCGTGCTCGCAGAATTATTCGTCTTTTACGCTCTTCGGACCAACGCAGGGAAGGCTTTCAGTAAGTTCATCCAAGACGGAAACGAACGACAATGGTTCTCCTGAAAAAACTCAGAGTGGCAAACGTCGTATCGTCCAAGTTCCCGAGCTTCAACTTCTGAGGGATGTGAAGACTGAGGTGGGACTTCGGTTTTTATGATGCTGCGACGTCTAAGAGTTCTCCGGCCGGTAAGTTCATCTCAGCGACTGGACGGTGTTACAGTGGAGACTAATCAAATATCTAATGTAGGCTCTCGATCGGTATCTTAACACTGAATTGGTTGACTTCTCCGATTGGAAGCTGTTGGAAATTGATTGGTACATCCTTGAAGGGTTAGAAACTGTCTTGAGCAGTGAGTCGTCTATTTAACCCATGGACAGTCACTCATGTGACAACAGGTTCCGCACGCGTGTCAACAAAGCATGTCGTCCTGAATCCACACCGGTTTTGTCGCGTGCGATATCCAGTTTTGAGATGTTTATGACAGAATGGGAAAAACTCGGGGAACAGCACTGAGATGCTCCGGCCAATGTGTCAGTCTTTGAATCAAGATTTGTCGCTCTAACCTCTGACTTCATTGAACAGTCCTCAACCCTGCTATGCGCCTCTCGTGGATCCAAGCTGAATGGGAAGGTCACTATATCCGGCGTGCCAAAGATATCATTCTGGCGCTCGTAAGACTACACAATTCAACTCCTCAGTCATCTTTCTCACGACTTGCAGATGCGTCAGTACCGTAGCCAGAAGTCGTCAACGTCTGAAGCTACAACGATGGATTCCCCTGTCCAACCCGATCCAGTGGTTTCTGTGGCTCCAACGCGATTCAAAGTCCAAGATTCTGTATACAAAAAAAAGTCCACACATAATGTGTCCAGTGTGGATGTTGAATTCCAAAAATATGTTTCGGGTCCAATCTCGTCTGAGGAGACCAACATCCTGCGGTTCTGGGAGGTGAGGTGATTCCTATAATTGAATGGTGTTTTGGTACTACAACTAACTCCCTCAACAGGCTAATAGGTTGGAACTCCCAACACTGTTCTCAATCGCGATGGATTATCTCCCGATCCAGGCAACGTCCGTCCCTTGCGAGCGTGTGTTCTCGTCAGCAAAGGACACGGACACCGCGAAGCGAAACCGAATCAGCCCAATTCTCATGGAGGCCCTTCAAATGCTGAAATATTCACTCAAGAAAGAACGCCTCAACTTCATGAACGGATGGTCAATATCGGAAGCTGCCATGAGTATGTCGGTGCCAACTGGCGAGCTTAGTAGAACGCGTGGAACGAGTAGAAGCACAGCAAGCGCGAGCACAGGGAGTGGCGTGGGAATGGACGGAGTGGTCCAGATGCTGGAACAAACGACAAGTCGAGAAAGAGGGCGGAAAAGAGAAGACACGCGAGCACGCTGAGTGCGATGGAAAGGCAGAACAAGAACACACTTTATTGAGGTGCACAGCACACCTTTAAATGCAAAGTAAGGCCGACATGTGAAAGTGAAAGCAGGGGTACAAGTAAGACAAGAAGATGAAATACATGATGTGTCTGAGCTAAAGTAAATGGCGATCAGACGTGATCGCGCGTGGGTGTGGCGAAGGTGAAACGGCGAATCCATTGGGATTGCCAGGGCGAGAGGTGGGCGAGCGTGCATCATGCGCACGAGCTGCATCCGTGAGGCGGCACAGGGCGAATGCGACTTGTCCCGCCTCCGGTGCTGTCTGAGTCAAACTAAAATAAATGAACCTGAGTCAAAAAGAAAGTGCCTGCGGCGTTCGAAAGTAAAACAAGAGCGATCGGGGGTACTGACCCCTCAATCCTCCCCTCCCTCCCCCTCTACCATCAGAGGCGCGATCGGTGCATCTCGAGCTGGTGCACGACCGCTGGAGCCCCTGGATCTCCAGAATCCATCACTTAGCTCTCTCTTTGTGGATGATCCTGTTGTTTCGTTTGACAATTTGTTGAATGACCTTATTAACTATGATGATTGCAAGTCTTAACCCCAGCTTTTTTACGTCACTGCAATGAGAATATATTTTCCTTGGCCACGTTACTGTCTGTACTGACAGAGATGATCGCACAGCAGTTGCGTGCGATATTGTTGGTGTTTATTTGACATCGGAGTTCGCAATTTAGTGAACCGACGCATCCCCCAAGTTGACTTTACCCATCATTTCTCTCTCTTAACGTTGATGACGACTACGCGCCTTCGAAATCCACGACATACCTCGGAGAAGCGATTCTCTCCCTCAAAGTCAGATATTGTGCGTGTTGGTGGCTGGTACAGAGTATGTAACCTACTCGGTACTGGGGGATCTGGTGAGCTCGACTCTGACTCGAGTTTGACACACTTTCCTGAGTTCGTTAGGGAGTGTCTATCTAGGAAAAGACATTGCGACAGGGGGGTGATGTTGCTGTGAAGATAGGGCACCCATGCGGCTTACCTTCAAGGCTCAGTCATGAACACAACGTGTATACAACTATCGCCAGGTGGCAGAGGAATCCCTCGAGTACTCTGGTACGGCAAGGAAAGTATATATGAAGTTATTGTCCTCGATCATCTCGGAACTTCACTGGGCGACCTGATCGATCAGCTTGAGTTTGACCACAGGAAGACATTCTCGTACGCCACCCAAATGGTACGTTATATAAAACAAACAATCATACTAAACCTAAACACACCCTCACATGCAGCTCTTAGCAGTCCAGTCACTTCATGATCGACACTACATCCATCGTGACATTAAACCTGGGAATTTCATGATTCGTGCTGATAACCTTCCTCCTACCCTCTTTCTCATCGATTTCGGCTTGGCACGATTGTTCCGTAATCCTGCAACTTATTTACATATCCCTTTCACAACGAATCATTCAATCGTTGGTACCCTTCTGTTCGCATCCATCAGTGGCCAGCAAGGCAATGTCCAGTCGCGTCGTGATGACCTAGAGTCTCTCGCCTATACCATCATTTATTCAGCACTCGGTGAGTTGCCTTGGACCAGCAATTCCGCAGGCAACGACGAGGAGGTAGTCCTCCATAAGAAAACATCGATCACAGTGGAAGAGCTGTGCGAAGGCTTACCCGCTCCCTTCTGCAAATTCGTCACCTATGTCCGTTCTCTTGGCTTTGACAAGAAACCGGACTATCAGTTCCTTCATTCCATCCTCTTACAGTGCTCGGAAACCGTGACTGATCAGCCCATCAAAGCACCACCCCATGTCAGCGTGGACCGTGCACCTATCTTCACTGGTCGGGTGTAAGTGACCTCGCCCTCTATGAATAGCGGCACTAACTAGATTTATTTAGCCTTCACTCTTCGACTCGCACGATTGCTAAACCGTCTTGGTACATACATCAAACACCCGCTCGGGCCACTCGTACAAGGTCCTGGAAGTAGCATGTTTTCGTAGTTTGAGACGTTGGGCTTTGAGGTACATGTAGGCGATGATGTATCACGCGTCGATTTTGTTGTAGAGCTGTAGTTTGATGTATCGGAACTAAGATTTGACTACAATTTTTCGCGATCTGGATTGGGAGCTGAGCCACACTCTAGCCGGAGAAACGCCGGCTATTTTGGCGGCGCGGCTAAGTGGCATGGGTGCCCACGGCGCAGCTCGGCTAACAAGCTGACTGCCCGGCTAATTGTGGCTCGGCTAACGGCTCGGCTCGACTCTTGTAGCTGCCGAAACACTAGGTAGAGTTGACGGTCTGATGGCAGACGGAGTTGGCACGAGATGAGGTTGGCAGGTTGAAGAAGACAAGGTGGACAAGTTGACGAAGGATGAGGTTGACATGCCAGTGCTGATAGTTGACAAGGGATGAAGTTGAGGGTGACGAGTTGGATGACAATATGTGGAAGCGACAGATCGTGTGTGACTGCAGCGTGAGGGCGAGACGATCAATAATGATATAATGATATTTGATAATGGTGGTGTAATTGGTGATGCAATGGGATAATAAGGATGAAGAGACGACTATAATGGAATGAGTCAATTGATGATGATAAGGGCGAAGGGACGAAGGTATGCATGCCGAAATGATTGTGTGCAGGGATGAACAATTGACGATGGTGATGTAATTGATGGTGCGATGAAGTAATGGACGCGACGATAAAGATTGGAGTGAGGCGATTGTATGCAAGGTTGGGGCGATTGATACAGCTGTAGGATCAGGAGTTTCCGATGGGGCGCGGGGGGTTGTTCTTCGTGATTGTGTCAGACTATTCTAGCTCATTTCACTTTTAGGTTCAGACGTCTAGTTTAGTGTGCGTGCTCAGTGTCTTGTTTAAGGGTGCTGCTTGGGCTGGCTTTGCCTTCCTTCCGTTTCTGAGGGGCTTTGTCAGTGCTGCTGCGTCCATCTCTGTTCTCTGTATTCTGTGTTTCTGTTTGAAATGTTTCGGGGGTTTTTTTGAGTTTGTATTCTGCACATATGTACAGTAACTAGTACAGACAAGGTGGTCGCGTTGATGTGCACCCTATGTATGACTGGTTGGTGTGATACTTGCCGGCTAGGTTGATGTGTGGTGAGCGGGGTGAGCAGGGTGGAAGGCGTTGTACATATTGAAGCCGATATAAATCCAGTACTGGATGCAATTAATGTATGTACTAAGTGGTGGGGAGGTGTTGTTGGTACGTTCTTTTTATGCGGTCTTTACTGTATTGTTTCCTGGTCGCTAGTTGTGGTGTTCTGTTCCTGCCTGGTGTGCCTGTCGGTTCTCACTTGATGTTGTCGGGTTTTGGTTGTTCGCTCGGTCGAGTCGGTTCTGTCAAGGTTTCGGCTGTCAGTCGGCTGTCGTCTATTATTATTATTATTATTTATTTTTGGTCTGGTGTCTTATCTGGTGTTGGTTTTCGGGATTATGTGCGGGGGGACCTTATCTCTTTTTCGGGGGGGTAGTTGGCTTGTGGATGTTGGTTTACATAGGGTGCTTTCGGTTTTTGTCTGGAGGTTTTGGTGTCTGCGCCTGTGTTGTTGGTGTGTCGTCAATGCGACTCGTCATTGTTTGTACTTGTTGCTAGTCCTCCCCTTCATCAGGAAAACGTCAAATTACTTATTTTGTCTTAACCCCATCTTAACTTGTCTTAAGTGGCAAATTAAGTAAATTTAAGTAAAATTTGATTAAGACAGTCATTACTTAATTTCAGTAGAGTCGATTTCTGAAACCTCACTTAATGCACTTAAATTAAGTATATTAAGACATTAAGTCACTTTCAGGGAATTAAGATTTTCGTGAAAATAATATATTTCAACATCTAACTAGGTAAACAAATAAGGTAACTAAGCACCTAAGGATGTTTAAGGCACAAAATGGGACATCAAATGCTACAAACTGTTCGTATACCCGTATGGAGGAAGATAGGACGGAGCGCGTGGGTGGGAAATCACCTTCAAACAATGAATGCGATAACTCTTCCTCGTCGGAAGGAGATGAAGCACCCGAAGCAAGGATAAGGTAGTGTGCCGAGTTGGCCTCGCGGTCGCGTAGATTGAGCTTATAGTTGTCATAGGCCCATAGTGACAAGGAGAACGAAGGCGAGCGGGGCGATGTATGTTATAAGGAAACCTACCGAGGATGTAGGGAAGGGGGGATAAGGATGTCAGATTGACTCAAAAAAAGCGACAATATTACGGAGAGAATGAGAGCACACCAGTTCTGAAGGCAGGAATGAATTGGGATAGGGCGACGAGGAGGAAATAGAGGTTGAAGAAAAACTTGAGCTGTTCGTAAAGCGCTTGCCACATCCGAGGAACAAAAATGCTTATCCGCCACGCCAGATAAGCCCGACTCGGGAAGATGGCCAGTCGCGTGCACCACGGCGCGGCCTCGGCAAGTAAAAAGTTGGAAATCACACTGTACTGTATGCCATGTGAAACGTTTTAGACAATGGGACCTGTAATGGTTGTTGTCAGCAAGGCGTGCGCTGACCGAAAAGGTTATAAGCACGAGGCCGCGTCGAGGCGCAATGGGCACTCCAATGGTACGTTGATGTATTCTTTGGTCATGTTACCATACGGCGGGATGTGTCATTGTCAGCCATGTTTGGTGGGGCCTGCATGGCCGTAGGATCATCTTTTCTTTCTGGCTCGTCTGGTTTGAGACCATCCTGCTTCGAGGTTGGTCCATGTCCCTCCTCGGTAACGGTCTCGTCCACATCCATCCTAGGCTCAGACAGGGAAAGCTCGGGGACGGTGTTTTTGTTTTTCTCGGTATCATGGACAGGACTAGGACCGGTGTCATCCTCTGCTTTGGCTGCCTCTCGCTCCACCTGCTTGCAAGCCTCCTCTTCAGACACTCGCCGCCGAAGTTCCCGAACCTTGTTAATTGAGGTATCGCGCTCGTCAAGGAAAGCACTCCACTCCTTCTCAGCAGTTTCAGCCGCCTTGAAGATCAGACTCTGTCAGTATCATGGTGACATAGCGATAAGACAACGATCACCTCTGCTATTCTCTTAGCGATGAAAGCCTCTTGAGAAGGGGTCAAGACCGCTGGAAGGTAATAGAGCGGTGGAGGATGTGATCGCGATGGTTCAAGGGTCCATTTGTGCGAAGGCGGAGGGCTTGAGTCGTCAGAAGGAATCACATCTGATGTAAGCAAGAAATTGGCAAGAACTGGTAGCCTCGAGCGACGTAGTCGATGCTAGCAAGAACCCAAGAAGTCTTAACTTCCAACATCAAGACTTAAGCAGAAAAGACTCACGATAGTGTTCTTCAATTGGATCTCCTCCTCCTTTCGGTTTGCGGTATGCTTGTCTTTCTTCGCCTCTTCAGCTCTCCTGACAGAGTCAGTTTCTTTTCGGAGTCTATCCTGTAGCCTTTTATCAATCAAATGTCGTTTCTTGTCCTGAAACGAGGTCAGAATTGGTGCAGTTGCGGAAGCAGATAGCGGTGGATGTGCTGGGTATATGAGAAGTCGCTCAGCGGTATTGAAGTTGATGTGTGAGTGTGACGTGTCACAAATTGAACTGTGGAACTTTGGACTTAGCGGAATTTCCTCAAAGTGAGCCACACAGCTCACAACAGATCCAACGTCTTCATTTCTTGGCGAACCGTCCCACATTGGACTGTCATGCGACCCTCTTTCCCTCGACCGTCTACACCTCCGTCATCTGATGCATCTGACAAACTCATGGATTCACCAAGGTCCAAGGACACCCCCTTCGTCATATTTTGTTCTTGGTGTCCATGGTGCAACATGAACGAACTCGAAGACGACATCCCCCCTACACCACACCCATCTTTGGCACGAAGGAAGGGGCTCGCGTTCCCTTTTCCGCCTCTGGCAAAGGGAAGATCGATGTTGAGGGCTGCGCACAAATATCCAAGGGAGAGTGTGCGCTCGTTTGCCAGGATGTCGCAGCTCCAGCGGAGGGCGTGACCAAGCTTATCGTTCTCGACACGCTTGTGTGGACAGCGAGTGGAAGCTCGAGTTTGCGTGCTGGCGTGCACCGTCTCGTCGCACAGTCCGCGCCAGTGTCTCAATTGTCGAGCCATTGGCCTCTGTGGCATCGCACACATCGTCGCGCCTCCGCTTGTCACCTGCACAAATTCACGCCCACAGTCCATCACTCTCAACCTCCCGCCGTCTCCACCATCACACCGCCAGTCTCCCCGGCATACCATGAACGCTGCGTCTCCGCTGACCTTGGAGCGACCTCTATCGATACACACGGTGTAACACGAAACCCGCGGTGTCACTGATACCCATGGGTAAGCGCAACCAATATTACTATCAAGAAAGAGCCTCCTGAGATCGATTTATCTCGCCTTCCTCCTCCATCGCCCACAGATGACCCCCTTCTGCTCCATGGTCGTGTGCGACGTCCACGGCCGTCGGTCCCAACAAATGCGCGCGAAACCCTGCTGCTCGAGAGTACACCTCCCCTTTGGGAAAACAGCTGTCTCCACTCAACCTCTGCGCATTTGATGTCTCCCTTCCAGGCATACCCTCTGATGTGGATGATAACAAAGATATCGACTCCCTCAAACAACCAGTGTTCAACTTGGCGGCAAATGGTGAAGATTCGTGGAGTTCGTCTGATGGCGGCAGCTCGGAACAGTGAGTCACAACAATAATAGAAGTTGGTGTAGAACTGACCACATACGCCCGCCTTTCCCTCTGTTCGTTTGTCCTCGCGCTCATCTTTGCTCCCCTGCGCCCGCTCTTACTTTTGTTCGTGTGCCACCAGTCACCACAACTGTGGCGCAAGCACCCATCTGGCTCATCAAGCTTCAACGCCTGCAATGCACTCGACTTCCTCACGACCGAACATCCCAAAGTGATGTCCACCCTCCCCATCAGCTCGAGCAGCACCCATGGCTATGGTTCAAACACCGTCTCCGTGCCTCTCGTCCGTCGACACGTTACAAGATGCCTCAAGGCAGCCAGGCAGGAGTGCGACAAAGAGCTACAACGTGTCACAAACGCCATCACTTCCTTCTTCGAGGAGAAACTCCACGAGGGTGAGCTGAGCTCGAGCTATGAAACCGGGAGTGTGACCATGATTAACAATCTCCTGATCCCAAGTTCTTCGTGACGCATTTGTCCTTCAGCAGGGAGCAGAGAGCCGAAATCTGCTTCTGCGTTTTTCTTGGACGAATGCTAGCTCAGACGGTGGCTACGAGGCCGAGCCAGAGGGAAATCACAGTCGACAATGTGCGTCCCTTGACGCCAACCCTCGCAGCCCACCCACTCTGACACATTCTTCCTCCTCCCCTGGACTCCATGTAGCCTCCCTAGCTTCCTCAAGTCCGGGTGTCATCCGTAGACAAGCAACCATTTCCTGGGATAAGAAACCAGCTCCTTCACCCCCCTTCGCTCCTAACTCTGCAGTCAGGTCTTTTCAAGCAGGAGAAGGGACTACCAGTCCACGTAAACAGAGCAGTGCTACGAATACTTCCCGGTCATCTAATGGCGTTGCTTATCGTCGTCTATTGCGTTCCATTCACATTCCTATACGTCCCACACGCTCTGGCCATAGTTCCCGTTCCACTCGCTCCCGCTCGCCCCTTCCTCCGAACAACCATTCTAGTTTCTCCAAGTCCCTTTCCAATCCTGCTTCATCAAGCAACCGCCACTCTTCCCATATCCTTATTGACAACCCCGTTGATCCTATCATGAACAAAGAGCGTCGAGGGCCATCATACAGTGGGTGCAAACCATTGGCAAGATGCGGGACAACCACCCGGATTGGCATGGCCGCAATTGGTACGTGCAGGTGCTCCTTACGGTTGCCAGCCTCAGCTGTGTTGTCCGACCTCAACCTCGCCTCCACACTCACTGCCCAGCGTTGGGTGACCTGTCAGCTTTGTGCACAGCGACAGATTGGGGACTGGAGGATCAGAGAAGGAAACAGATACAGAAGGCAAAGCAAAGAAATGGAAGGTCGTTGTGCCACTCATACCACTCGTTAAAGGCCCATGTTAATTACCTTTAGTTTGCTTAATTTTACTTACAGAATAGTAAGTGTCTTGATTACTTGATTGCCTTAAAATCACTTTGACATTAAAAATGATAAGTCAATCTAAGAGTACTTAGTTCTCTTAATCATCTTAATGCAGACTTAAGAAACCTAAGTGCACCTAAGCAGAGTTAAGTAAATTACCCTTTTCCTGATGTTGTCATCTATCCTTTTTCGTTGGTGTTAGGTCGCTCGCAGGGGAGGTGTTATCTCTCTCTTTTTGGGTGGGTTGGCTTGTGGGCATTGAGTTGGGCAGGGTGTTTTTGGCTTTTCTGGTTCTATCTTGGGGGGTTCTGGTGTCTGCATTGTTGGTGGGTCATTCTGTTAATGTTTGTTGCTATTGGTAGGCTTCCTGTGTTCGTTGGTGTGGGTTTTGCTTTCGCTCCTTAGTTTTTGCTGGTGTGCACTGGTTGGGTCACGGAGTTATGTTTGTTTTTATCTCTTTTTGTTATTCTGGGCCGTGGTGTGCGTGTTTTTTTTACAAAAACATCCTTGCCACGGCAGGTGCGTGGGAAAACCTCTACCTGGTGGTGGTAGCGGTTCAAGGACCCCCTGCAGAAAAGGAGAATCGCATCATCCAAATGCGGAATGCACACGTGATCGTGGCAGGCTGGGCCGTGTTTCTCCTGGCCGGGCATCGGCCTGTTCCGATTAAACACTTCACTTCGCATCGTCTGTGGTCACGACTGCCATGCAACGAACGGGCGTCGATTCATGATTACTGCATGAAGTTTTGAAAAATATGCACATTGGTAAAAAGCTGGATGATCTAGGTTGCAGTCCATACCAGAATTCCTACGTGGGCATGCGGCTGGACCAGAGGCGATCCACCAAGTCACGATGGTTCGAGATATTCTGCTCTCATAGCATACAGACGCCGCGCACGGTGCCGACAACTCCGTGTCTGGGAGGGCCGCCACAGAAAAATTAAGATTAAGAGCACCGGAATCTCTACCGAACCGATTTTTCCTGAACGCCCGCGTGATATGGGTCCTCAGGATTGGCATGGGTAGCAGGCTAGAAAGAGGTACGGTGACGGACGTCGAACTTTCAGTTGGCTAGTGCTTACACAATTCCCCTGCTGGTCTCATCAAGCGTCCTTTACCTTTTCCCACATCCGAGTCATTTGATATGGACCAAACCACGGTAGAACAATTCTACACCGCAAAAATACGATTGCGAAAACTTCAAAGACTACGATGTAGAATCTTCTAATTTTTTTCTCCTCATGCTGTAGTTTCTTGCCGTGCTTAAGCAATGAATGTATTGTACAATAGGGGTGAGTTTGGAATAAGTTTCTGCTGTGTAACCTGTCGTTCACATGTACCAGGAGATGTTTCTGATGTGGTGGAAGCTATGCTGCGCCGTGATGTATGACCGGATCAGCCGGCCACTTTGCATCTTGGAGACCGCTACTTTCAAGGAGGGTCGGACAGTGGTTACTGTCTCTCTTGTGAGATGGAAAATCTACTGGGGTAAATAACTATTCATGCTTTCGGCTATAACTTGAACTTCACTTCATCCCCACTTCGTTTCCTCCTCACTACGCCTCGGACTTCGCTTCTCTACGGGAAATTATATTTGCACTACGATTCTTCATACCTCGCGTACCTGACTCCTTTCTCTACAAAGAATACTACCCGCAACCATCTCCTGACGTTCCACTTACATCATATCTAGCATCGCTCTGGCATCGTGAACCGGACTATATACTCCTCAGCCCTGACCCAATGTAATTGGGTAGAGAGTACAGTGAGCTGCATGCAGTGCGCAGCCCAACATACGGTGCATGCGTAAACTTGCCGTTATCCTATGGGGTAGATAAGGTGTAAACTTTGTGGTAACTACAGTAGCGAGGTACTAAGCGAGTGCCGCGCCCAGTCTGTTCAAAATGCATAAATCATACGTCAAACCCGAATTACGAGATTAACGGGAAGGCTTCTTAACCCGAGGGCCCGAAGACCCGAGCGATGTGCATGTTTCTAGATGGCCATGTAACCATGTGCCTTGAAAAAAAGTACAGTCACATACTTGCATCTCTCGAGGTTCAAAGCCAAACTGTGGACTTCTAAATATCCTGATAGACATATTACTGTAGCTTTCTGTATGGATGCAACCAGGGGGAGGTGCGTTATGGCCTACCCCTGACTCTGAATTAGCAACCGCACCCCCCGTTATGCGTTATGGTTGCTAGTATTAGCAACCCAGTGGTGTATGGAGCGTTACAGCCAGAAGGTTAGCAACCAGGGTCTGGGCCACAAGTGAGAATGGATATTACATTGAACAAAGTCACAGAATACTAGTAGTACGGAAAACAGAAATACTGTACTAGCCTTCATTAATTTCGATGCTTGCTTGTAACTAGTCTATACCCGTCTATGTAGGGGACTTGGAGGTTTCGCGTTACGCGTTACGTTGCTACTGTTAGCAACCAAACATCCTGAGCTGTGTTACACCTGATATTTTAGCAACCAACCTCCCGTTATGCGTTATTTTTAGCAACACAACCACCCCAGCGTTACGCGTTACGGTTGCATCCATACAGAAAGCTACAGTACGTGAATATGCCAAATTGACGAATTGTTGCACCTCACATGACAGCTCTCCTCTGGCACTTCTATGCTGACTCCCGGCGCCTCCGAGTCCGAGTCGCCAGACGTGAGCCAATAAATCCTTGATGTATCGTATTGTCCAATCACTGGCAACTACGGTGTTGTTGTACTGAAGGTGTCGGATCATGGTTTCGCAGTATGGGTTCTAAGAATAGCGAGTCAGTTAGGGTACTACTCTATGTGTTGGAACAAGACGAAGAGGAGTGCCTCAAGTCACGTGTTCGGAGAGGAAATTATAAAGTCCGAGGTGTAGTGAAGAAGAAATGAACTTGAAGTTGATAAATGGTGACTGCGCCGCCTACTCAAGTTGTGAACATCTTCCGAGTCGTTCGCCTTCTTTCATCAACTTGAAATGACGATGAATATCCTAAGGGACAACGCATGATAACTGAATTTGCTTACGCCGGCCGCCGCATCATCAGTTATGCCCACACCTTCAAATCACGAAAAGTTATGATATCCCCGTAAGTCAAGAGCAACCGTTTCCCAATTGTGAGTTCTGATGAGCAGTGATCATAAATCGGCGTCGGCTTCTCTGAATTCAGTCATCCAATGGGCTGTTCGTCTTATCACTTACCGCCACCTCAAAGGGAGAATGTTCGCCTTTGTGTGACTTCACATGTACAGTGCAGTTCTGAGGTGAAGCGCATCATACTGATTGGTTGGACGCGCATATTATCCGGGAGCCTAATACGATGACAGCGGCGCTGCCGCATCCGAGGACCGCCCTTGACTTCCCGGATTCACAGTAACAACGGTTGTGCGAGAACAAAGAAGATGTCCGGACACTAATCGTAATCCTACCAGTGCATCATGATGAAAAATAATATCCCCTCTCACGACAGGCATATAAAGGCAGAGGGGATCGAACTAGCAACAGTGATTCACCGTCCACCGACAGCAGCGACCGTGACCTGACCATTGGAAAGTCCATTCATATTCATCCCACAATGAAATCCATTCTCGCTCTGGTCTTCCTCTCCACCGTTGCATTTGCCTCACATGGTATCGTGCACCAACATCGTTGCACCTCCGACTCGGAGTCCAACAGTACCCAGGACGCCAGTACGAATGGTGGCTGGGGGCAAGCACACAGTGGCACTGCGTCTTTCACGCAGTATTCAGGCTGTGGCTCTCCCTGTAAGCTCTGCGTCTATCTTCGTAGTTTAGTACTCCATGAAGTCCATGCTGACCGCGACGTCCTTTCACAGCGTGCGGCATAACAACGAACGGCTACACGGCTGCGGTCAACACGTTTGCATTCGGTGCCAACTCGGCTTCTGGTGATGCTTGCGGGCGCTGCTTCAAGATAACCTCAAACGAGGATCCATACACGCCATCATACCCTGGCCCATTCAATAGCATCGTTGTGAGAGCTGACAATCTGTGCCCTGGAGATGCCAATGCAGTATGGTGCAACCAAAGGACCTCCCAACCCCTCAACCAATTTGGAATGTCCATGCAGTGCGTCCTTGCCTTCTAATTAGAACCGTGGTATGCTGAAAATGAAATGAATCGTAGCTTTGATCTGTGCCAAGATTCGGGAACAGGGACGGCCTTCTTCCCACAAGGTCGTGAGGCGATGCTCGGCACGTTCGTAGAAGTGCCATGTGAAGGTAACTGGAGCGGTAGTGAAGGTGGAAGCCTCTGGGACGGCTCGTGCATGGCCAATGATACCACTCCTCTCTGGCCTGGGCGTGGGTGCGGCAACCAAGGTACGAAGCATTCATTCGCCTGCGCCGTGATGCAGTTTTGGCTAATGTATTCTCTAAGGATCCCCGCCCCAATGAGCGGATGGAACAAAATATGGCATGACGGGGCGAGTTGTTCATATTACCGTCGTGAGGTTTATGGAAGGAGATACACGGACGGATCCAGATGAGTGAGGACAAGTTGAGGACAAAGAATGAAAAGAGAGAGCGGACGAGTAGGAATCCCGGGGCTTTACTAGCAGCTCGCGGGGAGCTTTCTTAGCCGGACGTTCTCCACTCAGTTATATACCCAATTGAATGATCAAGTCGCTCCTTAAAGATAGAATGAAACTGAGACATGGATGGTTTCATACGCGAGGGGTGCATGTCAGTGATATTGCATTTTAGCGTGATCCTTCGTCGTCGCACTCGTCATTTCCTAGGGAAAATAAAGAGAAAACCATAAGTTTTACCTATCAGATAAGCGTTAAGACGGTCACGTGCACACACAAGATGTCAGAAGCACCAGCATCAACCTACATTTATAACACACAACATGTATGCAAGTACAAAGATGTCACACATAGGAGAATATGCTTCATACGATTGCGGAGCAAATGCAAGAAAGGGAGTATCAAAGCAGCAAGCATAAACCTACGATGCTCTAAAAGTCGCCAGAAGTAAGCCCCGGAGACCCCCAAGGCACGGTAGCATGTGTTCTGGTATCCGTACTGGTTGGTCTCAATGCGAATCAGGTCTGTCATCACGCGAGGTAGTAGGAGGTAGGAATGAGCGAGCCAGGTGTTCAACTGATACCGCGTAAGTATCACGTAATTTCGTGTTTAAGAAATTACTCAATACCCTGCATGCGCTGAAGCATCGCTGGGTTCATTTTCGGCCACTTGTACACACTACAGAGAAGATGAAAAGGTGAGAGAGCCAAATGCTCAGAGCGACTCACCCTTGACGGGGCATGCCATGGTCGAATAAAGGCTGAGCCATTACCCGGCGCCAATTTTCCCGCCAACCGAGGTCGTAGACGGATTCCTTGACCAGAATTGGATAGATGCGGTGAGTATTATCTGGCTCATGTCGTCTGCCTTCAGACGTTGCAGGGGTCCAATGGACAGCAGACGTGTTTCCAACAGAATCTGGAACATCCGAATTCCGTGACGGAATGCACACGAAGCGAGTGGCGGAAATGCGGGCCGAGCTTCCCGATCTGGTGAAGCGAGCGCTGTCCAGAGTCGTCTGGCCTCTGGTTACGTCTGCAGCAACAAAAATTGTCATGGCCTACAACAGACGGGCGTCGATTCTGGATAATCGCACGACATCTGAAAAAGTTACGCACAATGGCAAATAGCCAGATCAGGGTTGCAAAACCGACCAGTATTACTAAGCGGGCGTGTGGCTGGGCCACGACAGACCCGCTAAACCACGACGGTTCGGTGATGCGACGCTCCCGTAGCACACGGAAGCCGAGTATGGTGCCGATAACCCAGCGTCCGGCAGGGCCACCACAGAAAATCCAAGAGTACAGGCGATTCCACCAAATAGACGTTGCCCAGGCGTCCGCATAGGATGCCGTCAGCGCGGCGACAACGTGAGTCCTCAAAACTGGCAAGATTGGCAGGCTGGCGAGAGGTACGGTGACAGACGTCAAGACGAGCAAGGACAGGAAAAGTTTCACTCGGCCAGTGGTTACGCAGTTTCCTAGCTGATATGAAAGGATGTCAATATGTCGAGAATTGGATGCTAGAGCTCGCCGGCATACCCAAGGACAGTGATGATCAAAACCGATGCGGCATACGCCACAAGTTGAGCAATGATGTGTTCCAGGTGGCTTCCAGCGCATATTACAGTTGTCTTTGACACAGAAATTAAGACTTGCGTCGGAGCGACATTCGTAGGGTTCGGTGATTGATTGTGGCTCAGGAGCTATATAGTCGGGGACGCTGTGTGTTGAGCGGCCTGAACAAGTCTGTAGATATACAACGATGAGGCACGGGAACAATATTCCCATTACTGTCATATAAACCACTGAAGGCAAAGCAATTCACAAGGGGTAAGTCCGAGACTGTTTAGTAGAGGGTAGATTTGACCTGCTGTGAAGTGACGTTGCTCGTGGCGGACTAACCAGCCAACTATCAAGAAAGAGAATGAGACGTAAAAGAGGCGGGTGTAGTTAGGTTCTAGACGCACCTCCAATCTCCAAAAAGGAAGTATACCATCCGAAGCTTATCGATGATTCGACATGAGGACAAGAGGGCAAGATTGACGTGTCGCCTAAGAGTGCACGCACCCGATGACGGCGATGACAAGGGCCTGGATACAGGTCTCTATTACACGAATAACCAATGTTCGGTGGCAAGAACTGTCACGAGTTGGTTGCGTTGAATTTGGGGGCGACTGTGGAATTGACATATTGATGGAACAATAATAGAAATGCACCCCAGGTGGTAGTATTAGGCAAGTTGACCTAGTGCGACGTGATTACCGCAGTTCACACCAACACCCTGGAAACCTTCATAATGAACTCGGACGAGCCACATGCCCCTCCGCAAACGCTTCGTAACCTTCCCTCAATCCCCCAATCCTCTCCACCTCCCCTCTTCGTAAGATGCTCTCTTTCAATCCCCAACCTTGGCAAACATCCCTCATTGCCGCCGCACAACAGCGCAGCGGACGACGACCGTCTTTACGCCGTGCACATACTATGGCCAGCGAGGTGCTGCCCCGATTATACCTCACAGACCTCTTCACTGCGCGCGACGAGGCACAACTCACCAGCCTCGGAATCACCCACGTCGTCTCGGTCATCGAGCACGCGCCAACTCTTCCACAAACGCAGTCACTTCGTACGCTGCATATTCCCCTATCGGACAACGCAGACCAAGACATCCTAACACATCTCCCGGTTGCCACTTCGTTCATCTGCAATGCGCTCGCGGAGGATCCTAATTCGCGTGTCCTGGTCAGTTCATGGTGGCTTCTACGTCTTTTCCCTTGTTCTTACAGTAATCAAACCCCTTTTATTATTATTTAGGTCCACTGTTTTATGGGCATTAGCCGAAGCGCAACTATTGTGTGTGCATATCTCATCGCAACGATGAGAATGACACCCGACGAAGCGCTCGCTGCTGTCAGGGAGAAACGTGGGATCGTGAGCCCAAATATAGGGTTCTTACACCAGCTGGAGGAATATGCTATACGGTTGCATGGCGGGGAGGCAAGACACCAGCTAAGGTCGGGGAGAACGTGGCAGAGGCCATTCGCCAGTGACACCACGCCAAAAGATCCCAACCCGCGCCCAGCCTCGACCGCAGGGGTTTCTCCGTCCTCGGCGTTGCCTAGTTCGAATTCGAGCCGATAAGTGTAAGCTTCGCGATACCGATTGGTTTCTATTGGATGTCATCATGGGTTGATATCGTTGATGTTCCTTGCTCTTAACCTTAACTTGAACTAGCCATAGAAACGTTCGTACCAGGGTCGGTGATTTATTATCTTGGAGTAGGAATTTCAATTCCGTAGCAACGTTACTGGAAATAGGTCGTATCTTTGAGTGACATAACTTATAGTACTTATGTGTATCAATTCGATTACTGTAAGTGCGACGTCCCGATGCGCGACAGACGAGTCACTTTTGCGACGCATATGACTCGATGATACCCCCACGGAAGGGCGATTGGTTGGGTCCCTTCCGAGTCATCCACATGCGGTGCCTGTTCGGTCTGCTTGTCGCCGAGATCGCCTGTGCCCGCAGTCTAATACGAGTATAAAGTCTTTGCACCTCTTTTTAGAGTTTCGAGGCAGCTCCCTTCATCTATCAATATCGGCACTCCATCTATCGGCCCCACAACAACCTGAGATGCCAGTGAGACCCAATCGTTCTGCATCAGCGAACAACAAACGGGTGGCCAGCAAGATCGCCCCACGCCTATACCTAACCTGCCTTGCAACCGCCAAAGATGTTGCCCAGTTGGCAGACCTCGGAATCACTCATGTCGTTTCAGTCATCGAGAACGCACCAGCTTTCCCATCTAAACATCCACTACGCACATTGCACGTCTCCGTATCCGACTACGATGGTGAAGACATTCTTAGCCACCTTCCGGTCACGACTTCTTTCATCCGCGGTGCGCTGGCCGAGAACCCTAAGAATCGCATTTTGGTGCGTACCTACTGTAATGGCTTGTGTGCGAAAGAGGCCGCATCTAATACGGTAGTAACCTACGGGGGACCTAAACAGGTTCACTGCCTCATGGGCATCAGCCGGAGTACAACTGTTGTGATGGCCTACCTTATCGCCACCACCAATATGACGCCACACGAGGCACTCGCTACCGTCCGGTCAAAGCGGACGATCGTACGTCCCAATCGTGGCTTCATGTCCCAACTGCAAGAGTACTACTCGAAATGTTCCAACTCTCTACAAGTAGATCTTGTCGATGAGCCACCCGATGAGGACGGCGAATCGGGGAATATGATGAAGACACATCGGGGCCGCCATACCGCGTTGACTGTGAGGGCTGCGGCGAAGAGCTATGCGCGCTACGCTCTGACCGCAGCAACCTCCTTGCCTCCGCATGTCTCCCATCACAGTCCCGAAGGACGAGAGTATTGGAAATTCGAGGAGCGCTTATTTTAGAATTAACCAACTTCTCTAAGTAGGGTTAATCTGGCAAGCGCAAGGCCGTCACGGTTATGCCTGGATCAATCTAGAACTCGGGTGTCCGTTCGGAGAAACCTACCCATGCGCATTTGGCTGCCTTGGGGGAATTCGTCCGGCCGTGACGTGGCCCGAGAACCAATTTTTTTTAAGTCAATACGGGCGGATCGTCCCCTTTAACTTACCATTCCGTATGTGTGGAAGCCCGTATAGAGCCCGTATAAAGTACCATACCAATCAAGTAGAAGTAGGTCGTAATGTTGTTTTTGCTCACCGCATCTCTTGCCGAGGCATTCCGATTTCCGAGTGATGTTGCAGACTGTCTTGGGCGGCCGTGTCCACTCCAACACTGTCACAGAGTATTTTTTGGCATGAGTCTCGCCGACAGCACCCCGAATTGGATTGCATTACGGGGTCACGGCGCAGTATATCTTGTGAGATCGCTTTCAATAGTTTAGGCTGCCAGCTCTGATGAATGCGTCGGGTGGTCTTGTAAGGTTAGTAGATGCAAAATAATGTCCGCAAACTGAGACAACCCTTTTATCAAAAATAATTATAAAACAAATTATTCAGTGATTTTCCGACTATGGAACCTTCGGTCCTTCGATGCCTACTAAAAGGTGGTATGCCACATCATATGCGCTGCAAGCTACACGAGCCCCCGATATCCGAGCCGAGGCCACTGATGCTATTGGTGCCGCGCGTTTGAAGACCATGAGCTGGTCACCTGGAGTCTTCTGATCGATGGATTGCTTGTCGATCCGACAACTGAAGAACGAGGCAGACTCTTCTAGATCTTATCCCCCTTCACCCATACCTACTATCGTCCCGTCTACCCTCCATGTCCAAAAATACTCCCATTGCCACCTCAGCTCGCTTTCAACACATCTTTAACGATGCTCTCGAAGTGTACATGAAACGGACCAGGAATGATCTTACCGCCCATCCTCGGTGAGGGTGTTGGCCTGGTAAATTTTCGCGCGCATCGGTGTTCTTCTCATAGTTAGCACTTTTTGATACGTTGGGGAACCACGCCGAGCTGAAGTCTTCCAGGCAGCTACTAGTAGGGATGCCAGTTCTAGCCACAAGTGCTCGTTGACTGTCACGGTTTGCGCGTATCGAAAATGGATTACCAATGCCATTTCGCCTTTGGCTCAACCCCGTATAGAAAAGTTCTTCAAGAAGCTGGCGGGAGGGTCAGATATCGAGGACGCGCTGAAGAGACTTGACACACTGACACGAAAGGAAGCTCGGATGGCAATTGCTCAGGTCCTGAAGGCCGCGCACGGCGTTGACGACACGGTGAAAGTCGGTTTTGAGGGTACGGGAATCGTGTTTATCCTGTTATTGATGTTTTCTTGAATATTTTTTCACAGCTAGATGGGAAGGAAACAAGGAAGACCACGAAAAAAATGGCGATGGACATAGATGAGGCGAAACGTTCGTGGTCCTTGCATCACCGCCGCTTGGCTGTGTAAACCCTGACGTCATGACGGGGACGCTCGACGTTACGAGTATGGCTGAACGCCAGATATCGCCGACGGATCGCAAGAGCTGGAAAGAGTGGATTTGGGATCAATATGTCGGTAAGGAACTAGTAACTGTTACACCCTGTATATTTGGGGGTGCTTACTTTGTTCATCGGTTGCGCTTGTATGTGTGCACATGATAATAGAAGGCGGGTTCCACCCTGGTCCACTTGTGAAAGTGAGCGGTGGTGATACAACAGTAGCTCATGTACGCCTGATCCCTCCACCCTTCCCTGTGAGCGCCTCTTGCGCACCTCAGTTCCAAGACCACAATGATAACCATATCTATGCTATTCTTTTTTCCTCAAACAAACATATGGACACCTCAACACCTTTCAAATTGACTCAAACCTCACATCTCGAAAACTCAACTTTCGTTTGCGGCAAGGTTAGCAACAATCCCGAGAAGGAGGAGCAGGAGTGGTAGTGGCGACCGCCGCGACCGCGCCTCATCTGATTATGACCTACTGTGCGCTCCTCGCCCTCGCGATCCTACGAGA
The DNA here is from genome assembly GCA_015178925.1 of Russula emetica. Taxonomy (NCBI): domain Eukaryota; kingdom Fungi; phylum Basidiomycota; class Agaricomycetes; order Russulales; family Russulaceae; genus Russula; species Russula emetica. The sequence continues at coordinate 173,423 of WHVC01000031.1, read as the reverse complement.
CGATTATGCGCTATTGGATCGTGCCGCGCTCAAACGTATGGTAGGCGCGTGTCAAGACGCAGACGGAGGGTGCGTATTCGCATATACCTTCTTTCTTCAAGCTGTGACGAGCATTGGATTATGGCCCGCCGCGGGTTGGGCGATGCCTGGGGCGAGCGATGCCGATTTGCGCATGACGTATTGCACTTTTGTCGTTTGCGCGTTGCTCGGGGATTGGTCCTGCATCGATCTGCCTCGCGCATTATCCTATATCCACCGTTGTCGTGTGCGTGTCCCATTCTTCCTCCCCTTCACCCCTTCCCTCCTCTTATGTATGAGATCAATCACAGACGTACGAAGGCGGATACGGACAAATGCCACAGGGCGAATCGCTTGGCGGACCGACATATTGCGCCCTCGCTGCATTACACCTCGTCCCGGCCGACCACGTATGTGCGCCCCAGGCGCGTCTACAGCGCGCCGAGTGGCACGCGACAGTACGCTGGTTACTGCACATGCAAGTGCAAACTCTGGCATCTGTAGGTGGCGGCGGATGATGATCTCTGCCTTACCAACCGACCCCTCACTACCAATCTCAATCTAATGTATTGCCGTTCGCTTGCTATGCAGATCCATATCACACATATCTGTCGATCGCAGCAGCGGCGATCGTATCGCCGGATCCTGCGTGGGAATTGCAGCCGCTCGACCCACTTATCAACGCGACACACGAGACTGCAAATTAGGCAAAGGAACACGTATCTGCTGCTGCACCCACACGCCCTGAACCAAAACGGTAGCCGTGCCCCATGCTCGTGCTCATCCTTCTTGTTTCGTATGTTTGAAGTTGTGGTGGCGATGACCCCGGCGTCGCGTCCTAGGAAACGGGGCCGGGAAGCATCATGTAGACTTGTAAAAGAAAGCGTACGAACGCTAACTCTGTATCGGTCGGTCTACTGTATTTACACGAATTACGAGACCCCTGGGCTATTGGTGTCTGATACTTGTGCCAGTGGTGTAGGAATACAACGACGCCAGTCTGAAATTCGGTCGACTTATTTACCGAAGCAAGGGCTTTATCTCCTTGGACGTAAGAATAGGACACTCAAAGCCATTTAGAACTACAATATAGCGTAGTGTGATAGCTCTGGCACGACCAGTCACAGTTTCCCGTTTGGTAGGAGCACTGCAAGGAGCACTGTGTTACAGTAGTAACAGTACGTGGCGCCGTGGCGCACTGACACTGAGCCCACACCCGCGGTCCATACAAAATTACTATTTCTGGTTGCCAGTACAAATTCTGCCCATAGTTTATTGCTCCCTTCGGGGATGCATATGAAAAAATTGGAACGATACAGAGAAGTTAAACTGAGCGTACATCCAGAATAATGCTCTGGGAAGTCACGTGTTTTTTGGTCGAAAGTCTATTTTGGTCAGACCGTGATGCTGACCACATGAACTTTTTGACTTCAGGTTATCATTGCGTCTCTGCATCATATTACTCGTCTGCCTGACGTATCATGAGGGTCGGCCGTCTCACTCGCTCTCACTATGTTGAATCATTCCCTAGCTTGCGTGTTCACGACGCTGGCAAAGATGGACCCAATGGTCTCCCTTATCCACTAGCGACCGTTCATATCAACATTCCCCTTGACCGTGATAACTATTCAGTAAGTTCTGTGTCGAAAAGGTGTAGCGAAATGCTAATACGCGGTGTCGCAGCTTGAGCACAATAACAAACTTATTGAACCACAGAACAATGCGACCGACCCCAAACACCAGGCAATCGGGAGCCTTGAAGCTGGCGAGGACGAGTACAAGGCCGACGACTCGGTCGAAACATCAGACAACGACGAATCAGTCGAGGGCCTCGAGGCATTGGATGAGGGTGAGGATGATGCAGTTGGAGCTTCGGGCTCAAAATCCAATGACCTTGATACCTTGCGCGCATTGCTTCCAACCGCAAACCAACAAGGACTGAGTATACTAGGCTCGAGAGGGCAACTGGTTGGTGCGTGTATCCAGCTATCAGTTCTGATATACTGTCCTAATGCGTAGATGAGCACAGGCAGCGGAAGGCTATCGTAGACTGGTTCGCAAACGAGCGCCTCAGACACAAGAGAGAAGTCCCCGGATTTGGGGGAAATAATGGCACCTGGAACCTCGATATCCTGCTGGCGTCTTCTGCAACTAATAAAACTGCGACTAGGGCAGAGTATACGATTTTGCTGCCATCCTCCCAGAAGAATTGGAAACCACCATCAGGGCTGGTGTCGAAATATCGATGGGTACAGAAATATCGGAATCCGACCTCGCGCACATCCACGCGCTCTGCGATCAGGTTATCTCGATCTCAGAGTACCATGCGCAACTTTCAGAGTATTTGCGCAATCGCATGATTGCGATCGCACCCAACCTTACTGACCTTGTCGGCGAACTCGTCGGCACACGGCTAATCTCCCATGCGGGGTCTTTACTGAACCTGGCGAAGCATCTAGCGAGTACAGTACAGATCCTTGGCGCAGAAAAAGCGCTCTTTCGCGCACTCAAGACGAAACACTACACACCAAAATATGGACTCATATACCACGTTGAAGGGCAAGGTCTGTGTCATTTCCTATCGGTTGTCGATCTACCGCAGCTAATCTACATCGCAGATTGCGCGTATGGTAGCAACAAAGACTGCACTTTCCGTGCGTATTGATGCGCTTACGGATGCAGATGAGAAGTCGACGCCGAGCGCACCTACAATTGGTCTCAAGAATCGTGCAAAGCTAGTAGCCCGCTTACGCTCGCTGGAGGCGGAGAGTGACGCCACGGGCGTGCGATGCTTTGCTATGGGACATAATCGGCAGAAACGTATCAAGCTCGGCCCTGCTGCACCTACCTATAACCCAGCAACGGATGCAATTGGGCTGGTCAGCACGCAGCGTGAGCCGATGGAGGAAGCCGTGAAAGCGGTGTTGGATGTGAAGGAGGAAAAGCGACGTGCGAAAAGACGAGCAGAAAAGGAAAAGGCGGCGGCAGCGCAAGAGGAGAAGCCTGATGCTGCCGCTGTTGATGGTGAGGCTGATGCGATGGAGGTGGATGGGGAAGAAAAGGTAGATGAGAAAAAAGCGCAAGCGGCGCAAGAGCGAACTCACATCCTCGGCGGCAGTGGACGACGGTTGCTTCAATGGTAAGAGGACACCTTTCTTTTGTAGTTGTGAAGCATAGGGAATGCTGACTGTTCGAGCTTAGGAGGGTATTGAGACGGAAGCTGAGGAAGCTGGCGAAGAAGGCGGAGAAGGCTGCTATAGCTATCAAGACGGAAGGCGGCAAATTGTCGTCGAAAAAAAAAAGCACTTGAAGTCCGAGAAATAGAAGTAATATTGGACGCTCTTGCGACGAGCACTTCTTTCCTTGTACTTCTGCGCATATTCACTGTTACTAGTTGTATGCTTTATCTTGTCGAATTGCATTCCCCACGGCATTCCGTGCATCACCTGTCATGTTGAAGCGGGAAGACCCCTCGATGACCGCTGTCACACGTTTACCCCCACAGCAGCCAAAGGAGGTTACAATGCAACCAGACAGCATGTGAATGGCTTGATACACCATTAAGGCCTTGCATGGGTTTACGAGTCCTCATGTATGTCGTAGTAGAGCTGGTGGCCAAGATGATAAGGTTTGATCAACGATGAACGTTGAACCTCCGACTCAATTTCGTAGGCGTCCACGTTCTGTATCAGCTCCCGCCATCGTCACTTCGACTTCTCTGCTTCATAGTCCTCACCAGCATGGATATCTCACCCGAAGAACTCAGTCGAGTATGCAATCGGTTTCGTGTGCTGATCATAGGTCGACGGAATGCCGGAAAAACCACGATCCTTGAGAAAATGACCGGTAGTGACGAAGGGGCCAAGCCAGAAATTCGTGATAAAGAAGGACACTTGGTGGTAAGGGCTTCCCTCGTATATATATCTAACATCAATAGTCAAGCTGATGGTTATAGGACGACCCAACACTTGTTAAGGCAGGGTTGGAGGTCCGTCGAATCGATAAGCACCTCCATTTATTCTCCCACCCCACTAACAAAACTTCCAGCGTGGGATGAGTATAATCGACTACGAGATAACATACCCGAGTAGCCCACGCTTTGTCTTTCACGATTCTCGCGGGATAGAAGCTGGAGCAGAATCAGACTGTCATGGTACGGAAGCTGGAGAAGGACACGACTCAAGCAAGCTTCGTATAGAGTACATTCAGAAGTTTATCAATGATCGGGCTGAGAAGAGGCGCCTTAGAGATCAGCTTCATGCAATCTGGTAAGTATTTGGCAACTCCTATGATCTTGATATGAAGCTCTTGAAGGTTTTGCATGCCAATGGACACTCCAAGGGTGCCTAGTGATGAGTTTGAGCTAGCATTTCTCGAGAAAGTCAATCACAATGGTAATCAAAGTTTCTATTAACCTGGCCAATATTGTCACCATTGCTAAGCCAAGACAGTTCCAGTGATTGCAGTATTAACCAAATATGAGGCATTGGTTGACAAAGTGAAAGGTGAATATAAAGGAAGACAGGTGGCAAAAAGTGACATCTTGAACTATGCAAAAATGAATGTTTTTGATCCCCTCAAAAATGTCACACATGTACCTGCAGCCATTATTCAAACACATCGTGAGTCATTTGTGTGCATTATTATTATAATAACAATAATATTAATATTAAGGCTTTTTAGACAAAGGGAAAGGTTGTGAACTACTAACAAAGAAGACATTTGAGGCAATAAATAATGAAACTCTTGCCACTATTTTTGCAATGGCTCAGCAAAATTCCATAAAACTTGCATGCCAACAATTATTCAAGTTTAAAGATAACATGTATGTATATTTTATAAATATTATATTACATTTATTTTTATGTTCTTAGAGCACAACCTATTTTCTCAAAACTTAGAATAGCAACCAAAACAAATGATATAGCAGATTTATATGAGTATTTTGTTGATAAGAGTTTAAGATTCTTACCATTTTGGAATATGGTCAGTATAATTTAACATATTATATATTAATATTAAATTTGCCATACAACTTTAGATTGTAAGTTATTATTTATGCTTGCTGCTTCCATTTGATATCATTTAAATTATATTTATCCTTATCTTACTTTTAGTATGTGAGTTGCCATTTATGCTTATTGCTTTCATTTGATATCACTCACATTATATTTATCCTTATCTCACTTTTAGTATGTGAGTTGCCATCTATGTTTGCTGCTTTCATTTGATATCACTTACATTATATTTATCCTTATCTCACTTTTAGCCTGTAAGTTGCCATCTGTGCTTGCTGCTTCCATTTGATATTACTGACATTATATTTATCCTTATCTCACTTTTAGCTTGTGAGTTGGCATTTGTGCTTGCTGCTTTCATTTGATATCACTCACATTATATTTATCCTTATCTCACTTTTAGCGTGTAAGTTGCCATCTATGTTTGCTGCTTTTATTTGATATCACTCACATTATATTTATCCTTATCTCACTTTTAGCTTGTGAGTTGCCATCTGTGCTTGCTGCTTCCATTTGATATCACTCATATTATATTTATCCTTATCTCACTTAGGATGTGAGTTGCCATTTGTGCTTGCTGCTTCCATTTGATATCACTCACATCATATTTATCCTTATCTCACTTTTAGGATGTGAGTTGCCATCTGTGCTTGCTGCTTTCATTTGATATCACTCATATTATATTTATCCTTATCTCACATTTAGGATGTGAGTTGCCATTTGTGCTTGCTGCTTTCATTTAATATCACTCATATTATATTTATCCTTATCTCACTTTTAGCGTGTGAGTTGTCATTTGTGCCTGCTGCTTTCATTTGATATCACTCACATTATATTTATCCTTATCTCACTTTTAGTGTGTGAGTTGTCATTTGTGCTTGCTGCTTTCATTTAATAACACTCACATTATATTTATTCTTATCTCACTTTTAGTTTGTGAGTTGCCATCTGTGCTTGCTGCTTCCATTTAATATCACTCACATTATATTTATCCTTATCTCACTTTTAGCCTGTAAGTTGCCATCTGTGCTTGCTGCTTTCATTTAATATCACTCACATTATATTTATCTTTATCTCACTTTTAGCATGTAAGTTGCCATCTGTGCTTGCTGCTTCCATTTGATATCACTCACATTATATTTATCCTTATCTCACTTTTAGCCTGTGAGTTGCCATCTGTGCTTGCTGCTTCCATTTAATATCACTCATATTATATTTATCCTTATCTCACTTTTAGCCTGTAAGTTGCCATCTATGCTTGCTGCTTCCATTTGATATCACTTACATTATATTTATCCTTATCTCACTTTTAAAATGTGAGTTGCCATTTGTGCTTGCTGCTTTCATTTGATATCACTCATATTATATTTATTCTTATCTCACATTTATGATGTGAGTTGCCATTTGTGCTTGCTGCTTTCATTTGATATCACTCACATTATATTTATTCTTATCTCACTTTTAGCCTGTAAGTTGCCATCTGTGCTTGCTGCTTCCATTTGATATCACTCACATTATATTTATCCTTATCTCACTTTTAGCTTGTGAGTTGCCATCTATATATATCATGCCAATTCTCACCTTGCTTTTAGAAAGTGAGTTTCTATTATTTTTATCTATATTTTTAAACCCTTCTTTGTTTTGCTTAATATTTAACAATTAAAATTTTATTCATTTATTCTTGGTTTATTTTATTTAAGTTTACTTATATGCTTTATTTAGCAACCTAAATGTGAAATCATATCTGCCATTAAAAATTGGGTATGTTACTTTTAAATTTTTGGTTGTTTTAAATTTATAAGGCTATTTTTGTTATAGTTAAATCCAAATTCTATGGATATTCTTATGGATAACTTCTATGTGAAGTTTATTGCATGTAAGTTTTAGTATTAATTTGTCTATTTGCTTACACTTTCTTTTATATAGTTGTTTGCCTTATTGGCTGTTTTTCCTTGCAATATTCAAAGACCCCTTGGAAGCATGTTACTGAGGCAATTAAAAAGTTGGATAATGAAGGAATAAGGTCCCACTTCCTTAAAGATTTGGAAGTTTTACTTCAGAAACATAAACATGGCTCTGAGGAGTTCTGTCTGACATCAGGAAAAGTGTCAGTACTTTTTCTTGTCTTTCTATACTTTTTTCATGACTTTTTTGTCTTTCTTGTCTTTTTTAAAAGGCAAAAGACAAAAAAGACATGAAAAAGTACTAAAAGACAAGAAAAAGTACTGACACTTTTCCTGATGCTTAAACTTACAGATTTGATAGTGGGCAAAGCTAATATGTGTTAATGCTACTGTATTGGCTTACTGTACATGCAAGTTGTACTTGTGCAGTTGTGCTAAAGCTCAAAAGGATGACACACTGTTTCAGAGTGATAGACCTACGGGTCTCAATATTTATTTTTTCCCTCTCTCAACTGTTGAGGAATACTAGCCTTTTGGAAGACGTTACGTATTTTCCTTTGTGTATTTCTTTATCATTCACGAGAGGTATTTTCGGGCCAATCTAGCTGGGCGTTCAGACGTGGATGACGCATCAATGATGTCTCATTTAACCTTCGACCTTCGTGTACGTGTATGGTGTAATGATATCAACAACGACGACAACACGACAAACCGCAAGGAAACGCAAAACGAAGAACGTACTTTTCGATTTATTGCACACGGCACGCAAATACTATTCTGCCAACTGAAAATTCTACGGTACTATCTCTCACCAATTGTTCAGCGAACCCTCGATGAGCTTCCTGACACGTTAGACGAGACATGCGAACGTGTCCTGACGGAAATCAAGAAGCCAAACCAGGTATATGCTCATTGTCTGCTGCAGTGCCTCGCTGTGCCAATTCGGCCACTCGGTGTGAGGGAGCTCGGTGAGGTCCTTGCAGTAGAATTGGACGAGGCGGGAGTAATACCGAAACTCAACACAGACTGGAGTTGGGAGGACCGAAAACAAGCTGTGTTGTCTGCTTGCTCTAGTTTGATCACAGTTGTCGATTACCCTGGCGGACGTATCATCGTCTTGAATCCGCTCGTGCAACCCTAGCTCAGGTCTGCTTAGCTATTTTATTTGATCTATACGAACATCATGTTGACGGTTTTCAATCTCAGCTGGATTCCTCTAGTTGAATATTCCGCCGAATACTGGATCAACCATGCCCAACTCGGGAATGTTCCAACGCACATACAGACTGGGTTGGAATATCTCTTTGACCCAGAGAAGCGGCACTTTCGATTGTGCGTCCGGGTGCATGACATAGACAAGGACTTTTTTTTTTTTTTTTTTTTTTTTTTTTTGAATCCATTAAAGTGCGCCTTGGGTACAGAACCCTATGTAGCACTTTACTAGTACAAATGGTGTCCGTCTCCTCCAGTCTGATCCATCTCTCGCCACTAAAAATTTTGATTGTTTTGATGCGTCGGCGTAGAGCCATTGCGCTGTGCCTGAAATCGAGTGGGTGGGTGTTGTCGGTGTGAGTGGAGCAAAATCGGTCGCCTTGGGGCGATGTTTTGATGCCGCGAGTGGTGGATGTTGAGAGGGATGAGTTAATCAGTGGGGGGTTTTGAGCCTGAGCTACGGGCTGAGGAGTGGTGTGTATGGGTTCGGCGTTTTGTGTCCTCGTTGTCGTCGACTTCCCTTCCTCCTTCTTTCCCGTCTCCCTTTGTGCCTCCCGCTTCCTTCTTCCCTGCTCCTTCCTACCCTCCTTTCCTCCTCCTCACGCGCCTTCCCCTACTACTTGTTCTTGGTGGGACTTTCGGTCCCGGCACATAATTTGTGTTATGAAGTGTGGTCGGTTCCCGTTTTTGGGTCTTGTTCTTGGTCTTGAGTTGGGTTTTAATTTAGTTGAGGTTTCATGCAGAATCTTTCGGTGGCCTCTATGAATCTTATGAGCGGAAGTACTGTCTTTGGGTTGGATAGTAGATCTCTAAATGAAGGCACTGTCCTTTTTATTTTGTTCAGTAACGGCCATCGCTCATGCGCGTACTTCGGACAGTGGAGCAGAAAGTGTTCCGCTGATTCACAGTGGTCACCGCAAGCTGGGCATCTGGCGCTGTCGGTCTTCTGGAATCGGAATAGGTACTTGTTTAGGGGAACGTGGCCGACCCGTAGTTGAAATAGAAGGCTGGCCATTTTTCGCGAGATTCTGTGGTCGCTTGTCAGTGCAAGAAATTTCTGTGATGCGGGTGAAATGATGTCTTTCGCCTTGAAGCGAATGTAGCTTCTCGACGCTTGCCATTCTTTCTTCCATGTCTCGTTTCTTTCCTTGTTGTTAGCTTGTATGAGGGCTGAGACGCTGTGTTTGACCCCTTTTCGGAGATACTTGGGGAGGTCTTTGATGTCCGAACTGTGCCCCTCAGCGGCGCGTTTGGCTTCTCTGTCTGCTTTCTCGTTACCTTCGATACCTACGTGTCCCGCAGTCCATCTGATTGTGATAGACAAGGACTACTGGTCGATGCCCTCTTGGGAACCCCTCATCGCTGATTGATCGACCGGCAGCTGTGCTGCGTTATGCAGATTCCGTGATCTGGTGGATTGCCTTCTTACCAAGGATCTGCAGCATATACACGCTATTGGTGGCGTTTACGGAACTGCGTTGCACGGAGCGTCGCGAGGGAACCCCCCGGGCCTGTGAGGTTGCACAGGCGATAGTCAAACATGGTGGAGTCCGTGTCCCTGGTGGGAAAACCCCCCTTGCACGCGACGTCTGCGGCAGGACATCTTGACACAGCCTTGTGGCTACTCCTCCATGGCACAGACGCGAATGCTCAGGATGACGAGCGTCGTAATCCGCTGCATGTCTTAGTTTACGAGGTATGCTTGGAGATACCCACTCAGTCACTGCCGTGGATCGATCGAAGTTGCTCGGCCGTTGTTGAGGTATGGTATAGAGGTAGACGCGAAGGATGGAACTGGGCAGGATTGCAGACGAAATCGCGAAGGCGAGGAGATATCAAAATGGTTTGAATCTGTTACCGGGCTTTAGTCATTCTGTAGTGCCAACTAAACCCCATCTATTGTAGTACGCGCTCCACAGTCTAGATTACAGTCGAGGCTTCTATGGAACCGAAAGTCAGTTCAGCTTTCCAGCTTGATCCCGTTAACGAACTGGTCTTAATTGTAAAGTAAATGACTGTGACCTATGGGCCCATTACTACAGTATCGCTCAAAGCTACTCTAATGTTCTTGTCTATGTCACGGTGTATTATTAATAACGAGAGGTGCGCGCTGCGACAATATCGAGAGCTAAAATTGTCCACGTAGCCGGTGTCTTATTTTGACTCAGCGTCCCGGACACCCAGGTCGCGTTCGTTTTCGTGGCGCAAGTCATGACCCTGAAGAGCCACATCATCCACCTTCACATATTGTGTGCGTGTTGCTCCGACAATTCCTGCACCGCGCAAAAACACACACAACACTGTACCTGGGACCAAAAAAAAACCAATAAACATCAGTCGTTTGTGAAACTAAGAACCAAGTCTAGTGGTAAGGATCCAAAACTCACAGAGAATGCCAAACGCAAAGCCTGTCCACATCGCAGCCTGGTATGCCTTAAGCTGTGCTGCCGGTGGCGCGTCATCGCTTCCCTGGTCCAACGAGACGCCAAGGCTGCTCGATTGTGCCCTAAGCACCCCATTAAAGACGATAGTGGACACACTGAGACCGATCGCGGACCCGATCTGCGTCATCGCCTGGAATAGTGCGCCTGCAACGCTCTGTTCGCTCGGCGGTGATACCTTGGAAATGAACATCGTCCCTGATGCAAACGTGAAATCCGCGCCCAGCACGACAAGGCAAGCAGAGGGGAAGCCAGAGGCCCAGTACGGCGCGCTTGGGTCGATCACAGCAAAGTAAATGTTCGCACATCCTGTTAGGAGAGTGCCCACAGCTGAAAAAATAGAGGGCGGGGAGTGTGAAACAGTCAGGCCGGGCATCAAATGGACTAGCGATGCAAACAACGCACCAACTATGTAAACGACGTCGATGCGTCCGATGAGCAGCGCAATAACGATATTTGCCACAACACCCGAGAAGAACATGGGCAATATGCGGAGCATGGTGTGGATCGCGGTCAGGTTCAGATACGTTTGGTAGTATAGCTGTACCCAAACCAGCCAGCAGGTGAAAGCTGCCCAGTTGATACACGCAATAATCTGCATCACGGCGAAGCGACCATGAGCGTAAGTCCATATCGACGGTTTCATGAGTGGCGGCGCCGTCCAGCGCGTACGTGGAAGATCGGTATTTTCAAGCCTTCGTTCCAAGTAGTATTGCCACAGAACAAACAATAGGACGAGGAGAACGCCGGTGAGGAAGAGGCCAATGATATCTGCGTATCACAAACAACTGAGGGACATACCAGCACAGGAACATGGATGACTCACGTGGATTTCTCCAGCCTTCCTGAGCTGTGGGCGTGTCACTCAGGACAAATGCGATAAGAATAAGACCGCAAGTGATCAGAGTAGCCCCGATCCAGTCCACCCGCCTATCTTCCTCGGTCGAAGGCTCATCTTCATCGATGGCAAAAAATCCCAAGACCATGCACGCGAAGGTGAGGCCCGACAACAAGTACAAAGGGCTTCTCCAGGTAGGGCTGCAAACCCATTGGTAGTCAAACTCAAACTAAGTCATACGTACATATATTCACCCTTACCTGGTCAACTGCGTGAGGATACTGCTGAGAACGGTGCTGAAGGCTGAGCCGATTGGAGCGCCGGCGGAGAAGGTCGCGAAGGCAATGGAACGTGAGGGCCCAGGCGGGAATGCCCTCGATAGAATGCCAAGCTAACAAGTTGTAGTCCTTTCCGAACTGGCAGATCGATCACCAAGAGGAGACCTACAGAGGCAGGGATCATGGCAGCAGCGCCTATCCCTTGTATCCCTCGCATGATGTCCAGTGTTATTCCAGCTAGGTGTAACAAAAGTTAGAAGAAAGATAAGAAGTAGTGTACGGTCGAATCAGACATACATCGCGCGAAAGACGCGCTGAGGCCAAATGTTCCCGTGATCAAGTATCCAACAAGCCAGACGAATTTGCGCCCGTAAAGGTCTGCAAGTCGCCCACAAAGGAGGAGGAAGCAAGCCTGTGCAAGGTAAGCCAAGCTCGGTGGGGTATTATTACACAGTATACTCACCGAGCTGATGGAGTATGCGCTCAAAATCCACTGCAGGTCACCCTTTCGGATATTCAAATCCTTTCCCATATAGGGGAGCGAAATAGTGACAGCCGAACCCAACGCAGACGTGATCATTAAAGAACTCGTACATGCCACAACGATATTAATCGATGCGAACGCGCTGCGAATGGGTGCTTGTGGTGTCAAGGAGGGCGGTTCGCTATCCTGAGCTTTCTCGCCCCAAGTAGGCCTATCAGGGCCTTTAGAGACAGAACACACCTTCGCGGTAGTATACAGGGAGTCACCAGATGGCAAGGCGCCGGGCGGGCTCAGAGGAGGCATGGGATGTCGTATAGCACGCTTTCGTGGGCTCTCGGGTAGGTAGACCAATCGAAAATCGCCCAGGCGACCTCGCTCGACCAGTGGGTCATAGATCATAATCTCGACTGGCAGTCGTAACAGTGAGCAACAGCGTCCAAGGGTGTCGCATGTGACAAATTCGGTGGATCGTCGCTCGTACTTTCCCCTCCATGCATAATAGTAGCTGTTGCTGACGTTGAGTTAGCCGCACCTAAATTAAATAGCAACGCTCTCCCAACCGAGATACCAGTACCGTTACCGGGCTGTGAAGATTTCAGGCACCACATCCTCAGCATAGGACAATTTGTACCCGTTCGGACTTCGCGAGTCACCGAAGATGACTCCATAAGCCTGATCAACTTTGAAGTTTGATGAACGGGTGAATACGACTCTGGGACATAGCAACTCAAGTACTCATAAATCACAAGAGAAAGTGGGGAAATGTCATCCGATCGGACCGACTGATGGTTCTACGGATCGGAACACCGACCAGGGCTTTGACTTCTTTCCTGCACCGAAGTGGCTATTGCATGCGGTATTTTTAGTGGCATACGAGCATGACATACAATGAATAGGGATAGGGAAGAGAGAACACTAAGCCTTCATTGCGATTCAGCAGCCCGCTTCCGCCTAACGTCACGCTCCTCGGCAATCGTAAGCTTGATACCCTTGCCCTTCGGCAATGAGATCCAAGGCTTTGGGCCCTCGCCGATGACAAAAATATTGGTTATCCTGGATACGCTTAGCCAGACTATGTCGCGTCGATGAAGAATGCTACTCACCGTGTTGCAAAAGTACGATCCATCGCATCCTTCACGTGTACAATATCAAAGTCACCAATGTGCTTCTCGCGATGCACGATAACACCCGCTCGGCCCATGTTACGACCTCCAGTAATTATGACCAGGTTTCCGGTATCAAATTTAGCGATGCCGATGATCTTATTTTGGGTGAGGTCAAACCTGACGGTATCGTTCACCTTGATGGCGGGGTCGGGATAACGAATTGTACGTCCGTCGTGGGTGACGATATAGGGCACGCCTCTGTTGCCAAGGGCAACCTTCTTTACCTTGAGGAGCTTATAGGCCGCCTCCTCAGACGTAATCCGGTGGATAATAAAGCGGCCCTTGACATCGTACAGCAGGCGGAAGTGATCGTTCGATTTCTCAATGGAGAGGACATCTATCGAGGGATAAGTCCATCGAGTGTGACTTCAAAGATAAATACAGTACCCATGAAACCAGCGGGATATGTGTTGTCAGTGCGGACCTTGCCGTCCACCTTAATCAGACGCTGCTGGACAATTGAGGTGACTTCACGGCCAGTCAAGGCATATTTCAGTCTGTTGCGGAGAAAGATGGAAAGGGGGAGGGACTCTCGGAGTTTGTGGGGTCCGGGAGAGGGACGGGGAGCCTGGAAACACGTAGTACCGGGAGGAAAAATGAAGCAGCGAGGAACGCACGTATGTGCCACTCAGTTTATCAAGCATCCATGAAGAGGGTGCGGCGAGACGCTTAAGGTGCTTTTTTGGTCCACGGGCCTACGAAGCGGCACAGTTAGCATCATAAAGGATAAGAACGAACCAGTCATGGACTAGGGAGATCGTCATCCAAGGTCAACTGACACCATCCACCCTTCTCATCGTCCATCCACCAGCTGAACGCTCCCATCTTACCCCAACGACGCACTATGAGCATGACTGAGGAGTAAACTGACCATGATGAATGTCTTGGGGGGTGGAACGTTGTCGACAACGGCGACGTTTCGAATATGCTTGCAACGGCGGCGTTGTGCCCGAGGACCAAAGTTTGCCACTATCGTGGGTAAAAACTCCGCTTTAGGGCACACACCAAATACACGTGACCGAGGCGCTACAACAGACCATTGGCATACACACTTGCCCACACATGACAATATGTTGCTATACTACTATACGAGTACTACTACTAACACGATCAGTTGCTGCCTTTCGTAGCACTGAGGACCATACTCTCCAATGTAATGGCCTGGTATTCTCCACCTTCATCGGGTGCCCACACAGCATCATCGAGAATATACACAAGAACACCGCCCTTCCCATCCGCAGTTGGCGAAACGCGGAACAGCGGCATACGCGAGCGCTCATGGATACGGCCAGAGGGCAAGAACATGAGATTATGCGTTGCTGCAAAGTCCTCCACAATCGAACGGAAAGTGATCTCCTGCAATCGCGCCGGCGGGTTTTTCGCTGCCGCTGTCGCTCTCCCTTTCGCAGTCGCAGTAGGCGCAGGGGAATTGCGATTGTGTTCTGGGCGTGGCAGTTTCTTGGGCGCGTCGGGTCCGAGCTCGATGGCCATATTCATGAGTTGCAGTCCGCGTGTGAAGCCGTCATGCACAGCAAGGAGCGCCAGAATATCCTCGGAAAATACGCTCTTCCAGAATGCATACCACTGTGCAACCTCTTCGAAGTTCGGGCGCGGCTGCACAAGCCAGATATGCAACACATCCAGCCATTTGGGGAAGAACTCGGCCGCGAGCAGTGACGCGAATATGGAGCCGCGTAAGAGAGGCGCCCATGCGAGCACCCGCTCGAGTGGAGCCATGTCTTGGGAGCGTGGGTTCACGCAAAACTCGTCGCGTAGTGCGGAGCCGAGCTTGGGAACGATATATTTAAGCGCCATCGTATCCCATTCGCCTACACTGAAGACCTCACGCCACGCTGGAAGATCGTCGGGAATGCCTTCTGTGATATCCCATCCGCGAAGGACAGACTTCAGTTTGCGCCGCGCATCACCCAAAAATTCCTCCATACGTAGGCCGACGTGCGGCAGCCACGGAAACACCAGAGTCTTAAGCGGGACATCTGAACGGCGCAGACTCCAGTCAGCCACTGCTTTGAAAACCTTCGGGAGAATAAGTTGGTCGAGGAAATTATCGCGGATGAAGGGGGGGAGAAAGGTCGACCAGGCTTCGTATAACTTTACAGCCGCTTGGGGTCTGCAAGGATCCCAGTCGTTGTTAATGGACGAGCGAACTTTTGGCAACCAAACGTTCCACAGTAGGCTCTCGAACGGAGTCATGGGTGCTTCTACCTTCGGTGGGGGGACCGGGAATGCGCCGACTCCAAACAAACCTACTTGGGTGTCTGGAGGGCGCTCTTCATGGTCTGAGAGTTTTAGGGCTCGTCTCCAGAGTCGGAATGTCGAAAGCAATCTATCAGGATCCTCCAGCGGGTTCCATTGCGAGAGTAATCGTCGTACCTAATGAAGCAATAAGCGCTGATACGACATTCCCAAAGATAGTTGCACATACTATTGGCACAATGGAAGCCACGACAATCTCATCCAGTCTATACCTATCAAACTCTGAGGGGAATTGGGACAGCAGCTTGTGGAAATGTGGTGAAAACGGTTCCAAGGAGGCTTCGTAATCCGATGCCTGTTGCCTGGACAGTGTCTGTATGTCATCGACCACAAGACGAACTTGTTTCATCCGAGAAATAACTTTAACGTGCCCGTTAGCATTTAGGAAGGTCAATCTCAAGGAAAGGACGTACGTTCTGCCTCCTCGTCGATCTTCCTCCTTAGCCTTGCTTCCTCCTCTCGAATGGTCCGTCTTCTCTTCTGGATGTCCTTGGCTTCACGAGCAAGACCCTCCAAATCTCTTGCAGCAGCTTCGGCAATGAGTCTGACATTATGTCGAACTTCTGGTATACGAGTGGAGTCGGTGGAGGGCGTCCAAGAGGCTATCGAAACTTCCGCCAAAGATGAGACTTCACGGGGCTAGGACGATGACAATGAGCAAACTGTCAACCACCGGCGTCGAGAATCACTTACAGTTGCACCGGTAGCATCAATAATGACCCCAAGCCCAGAAGGCCCAGCGGCATCCTCCCCGACCTCTGCGACGATCTGCTCGTAGGTCTTATGCTCGATTTTGGTTTTTATCTTCTTTGGTTTCTTCCACACATCTGATCTCTTATTCTCCTTCTCTTTGCCTTTTGCCGCTTTCTTTTTCAGCCCTTCGTCTTCATCGTCACTGACAACCTCCCCACGTCGACGCGCCTCGGCCCTCGACTGTTCAGTGCGTTCGCCAAAACCCCTAAAGGCGATACCCATGTTCTTCGGCCGCAATTTTGTCTCGACTGGGACGACTATACCTTGAGCCTCTGCACCAAGACCGGTGCCAGTTTCCCATCCCATCTTTGCAAGCATGCGCGCACCGATTGAGCCCTCAATTTTGCGGAAGTGCGCACTCTCTTGAACGGAGAGGTTTGGCTTGGTAGGCGGAGGTGCGGAGGATGCGCCATTCCTGACGAAAGCACGCTGTGGGCGTGCGCTCCCACCAAATGCAGAAGGAAGGTTACCGGGGATGGAGGTATCGTCGGATGCCGGCGGGGCGGGGGATGGTGAATGTGTAGGGGGCGATGGCGTTGGGGGGATGGAGACTGCGGCGGGGCGGGACGCGCCAATTCCACTTTTTGTGAAGCCAGAGAATGTAGTTGGAGGACGTGAGCTAGATGCGCCCAGGCCGAGTCCACCGAAGCGTGGTCGCTGTTCTTCCTCGTCGACGTCCTCCCGGACACGGGGTGAGGGTACCCTAGACGGTTCCGTGTCTTGCTCCTCATCCTCGCCATCATCCCCGCCATCATCATCAGCACCGTCCGCGCCATTCGCTTCAGCGCTCACTTGGTCATCCTCCTCTTCGGCACTGTCATCCGAGGATTCGGAGCCAGAAACGCGGTCAACCACAACCTCCGGAATATCTATGACTTCGGACTGATCGAGCTGAGGTTTAGTACTCGTCGTATTGCTTGATACAAAAGCCGGTGCTTTAGCCCAGTCGTGCCGCGGGGCTGGCTTGCGACGGCCTCCGAAGCCTTCATCCTCGCTGTCGTCATCGCCGCTTCGTCGCCGCCTCTTCCGCTGGTAAGGGTCGTCGTCATCATCGATTTCATCATCCGAACCGCCTGAGTCCGAGATACCATCATCCATGAAATCGCGCTTTCTGCGGGGCATAGGGGGTGGGAATTGAGGGTAGATATGAGCACAAGTCGCGAGCCCGAGAATGAGTCACTTCTGGTCACAAGACAGAAAGAAACATAAATTAGAGCCACGCAAATACAGTAGTTAAAGCAGTGAAAATAAAAAATTACGCACGTTTCACGCGCAAAAGGATGCCAGGAAGAAGCGTAAAGGTGCAGATGGAAAATAACAAAAGAAGGGCCTGGCCGGGAATTGAACCCGGGACCTCCTCCAAATGACGTAGAAGCCCTAAGAAGGAATCATACTACTAGACCACCAGGCCGATATCTCCGAGTTCCAACAAAAGCACTATGATGCGAACTAGCCATGACCAATTGGGAAGCTGACGCGTCGAGACGCGCGTACGAGTATTGAAGACCTCGAGTCCGCTCAACCTTGGACGCAACACCTTCGAGACCACAAAGGCCAATGGACCCACAAAGAGTGGAGGCCCTTAAGGCCTATCGCGACGTTGGTGACGTTTTAACATTGTGCTGGACATCTGCTCACCGACCGATTCAATATCAGAAAATGCGGTCACATGAAAACATGAGTGAGGCCTTGAAGAATTGTACGTCCTACTCAAATCATTTACCGCATCGTCTTGTTCACATTGCGCTCAGTACGGTTCTCGGTCAAGGACTTGCAAAAAGATTACAAGAAGACCGAGGAGGATATCAAGGCCGTACAGTCCGTCGGTCAGATTATTGGAGAGGTCATGAAGCAGCTAGACGATGAGCGCTGTGCGCGTTACCCCCGTCTCGACACCACTTTTACACTCACTGACCTCTACCGTCAGTCATAGTGAAAGCTTCGTCGGGACCACGCTACGTCGTCTCCTACCGACCCGCACTTCCCGCACACAAACTGAAGGCCGGGACACGCGTGAGCCTCGACATGACCACCCTCACTATCATGCGCATCCTCCCACGAGAAGTAGATCCCATGGTATACAAAATGAGCCTCGAAGACCCAGGTGGTGCTACCTTCGCAGGTATTGGCGGTCTTGGCGAGCAAGTGCGCGAGCTGCGCGAGGTGCGTCCACCCTTTCGATCCGTTTCTCTTACGCCCGTACCCACGGCATTCTCCTCTTCCCCCACCTCTCGCACACACCACAGATCATCGAGCTTCCCCTTCTCAACCCCGAACTCTTCCAACGCGTCGGCATCACGCCCCCGAAAGGTGTACTTCTCTATGGCCCACCCGGGACAGGCAAGACGCTACTCGCCCGCGCAGTCGCCGCGACCCTCGAGACCAACTTTCTTAAAGTAGTCTCCTCCGCTATTGTAGACAAATACATCGGCGAGTCGGCACGCGTGGTGCGTGAGATGTTCGGCTATGCACGCGACCATGAGCCGTGCGTCATCTTCATGGACGAGATCGACGCCATCGGCGGACGCCGATTCTCGGAGGGCACCAGTGCAGATCGTGAGATCCAGCGCACGTTAATGGAGGTACTGTCTTGTCCCTGTCCCTGTCCCTACCTGCTTTGCCATTCCCAGGGCCATTAAGCGGCGAGGGGAGCAAGCGAGCCGATTTACTGACTGACTGATTGACGCACCCTACGTACACAGTTGTTAAACCAGATGGATGGCTTTGACTCTCTTGGGCGCACAAAGCTCATCATGGCAACGAACCGACCGGACACGCTCGATCCCGCACTAATGCGCCCCGGTCGGCTCGACCGCAAAATCGAGGTGCCCCTTCCGAACGAGCAGGCGCGGCTTGAGATCCTCAAGATCCACGCGGGACCTGTCAACAAGCACGGCGATATCGACTACGAGGCGATCGTTAAGGTGCGTCTTTGCTGCAATTTTTGACCAGGGGGGGTGGGGACTCCCTATTGATGTGCTCTTAAAAAAAGCTCTCTGACGGGTTCAACGGGGCCGACTTGCGGAACGTCGTGACGGAGGCAGGCATGTTTGCTATTCGAGACGATCGGTACTACAGTCGCTTTCATCTGACGAGCAGAATCTTCCGCTCATCTTTTTTTTTCTCTCCCCCGCTCCGCAGGGAATATATCCAGCAGGAGGACCTTACGAAGGCGGCGAGGAAGGTAGGCGAAGCGAAGAAACACGAAAGTAAGCACGCTCGCTCCCCCGGCAGTTTTTGTACTGCGACATCGTTTCTAATTTCTTGTCATCACCTACAGCCAAACTGGATGTTTCAGCATAGCCATAGACCCGTTTTTCACCTTCCTTCGCCTTATCGTCTCGTCTCCTTTCACTATGATGTAATAATCAATTATATGATATCACCCCCGCTGCGCTCTCGCGAGAGCAAACAAACAACCACGCTCACCCACATCCAGACTCATGACCTCCTTCCATTATTGAAATGAAAATGAAAAAAAGGAAACAATAATGATGAACAAAAGTAGTACGTGGGCTAAGAATGTAGGTAGGTAGGTATATCCAAACCAGCGACTCAGAAGCCCAAAAACCGTCTCTTCTTTTCCTTCTCCTTGCCCCCGTTTGTCGACGATGGCGCGTATGACGAGTTGACGGACAGGTTGCTGCTCGTCAACGAGAGATCTGCCCCTGACCTCCCTATACTGCGTGCGCTCGCGCTCTTGCCCATCGGTGGTGCCTTATGTGTTTGGCGCTGTTGCTGTGGAGGCGGCGCGTCTTGGGTAAAGTACCGCTCGTCGTAGAATGCTTGGTACGGCCGTGCTGCGCGCAGTTCCCTAAGACCGTTCGGCAATGCGCGCGACCCGACGCCACTGAGGTCAAGCACTTTAAGGTCGTCGACGAACTGACGCGGTGTCAGCGTGTGCGTTGATCCTATCCACCACCACCATCCCCCCAAATTTCAGCTTTCAATATTAACAGTATAAGCTGTGTGCCACCGCACCGATGAAGATGTCCTTCCCGAGCTGACTGGACAGCAAGTACGCATCACGCATCTCCGAGTAGGTCATCCCACCCGCTACGAACACGAGCAGCCTTTGACGTGTTTCGACCGCGGGACCGCCCGTACGTGCTGCACGGTGCCAGCTCGGCTTTGCGCTCCGCAGCGATGTCGTCGGTGTCATTGCAGGCCGCGCGCTGGCTGCAGCAGGGGTGGATTGTGGGTAGTCCTTGACGTAGGGGAATCCTGCGGGGTCTAGCTTGCCCGAGACTTGGTCCTGCAACCATGGGTGAGCGGCCACAATTGAGAGAGAGAGGAGTTGTGGCGTACCTCGACGACTGTACGGAGAAGAGGTTTATAGCGAGAGAGTTCGTATTCCTCTTCGTTCGACTGCTTCTGTTTAATGCGACGTTTGAGGTCCTTGTCCCCCGGCCCCTGCACCAACGCAGTATCATATCAGCGTTCACGGAAGAGGTACTAATTTTGTTTTACGCACTCTGTTAATTCGCACACCCAAGTGCACGAGTGCGTTCACGGCGTCTATCTCGGGCCGCGTCAATCGCGCATGCTGGTACAGCCGTCTACGGTCCTCGTCGGGGACGCCTTCTCGGTACTGGATGTACAGCGCGATGATGCGGACCTTGTTGGAGTTACTGTCGCAGACATGGTCAGGTAGACGCTAACATGTATTTTGCCTATGACGAACATTACTTCTCGGCTGTCCAGGAGCGGTACCATCTCTTCGACCAGAGTCTTTGGCGTTTTACCTTGCGCGGTCACCCCCGTTGAGCAGTCCTAGTAGTGGACTATGAAGAACGGGCGGGTATAAACCCCACATTTAACAGACGTACCTGTTCAACGGTCGCCACTACAGGCAACCTGTCGCGCTCAAAAATATCCATGCACTCTTGTGCCATACTCAAATGTAACGAAAACTGTAAGGGTTCAGTGTGTTGGTGATTAAAGCAATGGATGGTCCATGCGCAGACTGTCTGCGCACCTTCTCCCTCTGCTCTTGATACTGGGGTAGGCTGGCCAGCATATCTTTCATATCATTGAGCGTAGCCGCGCCCTCTCTATACAAATGACTCGTCAATAACCGGCTCTCAATTCAGTGCATACAAGAAGGCCAAGCTCACCCCTTAAACCCCGCATTATCCGTCATAAACTTGTTGAAGTCGGCCATGAGCTTGTCAATCGCCTCCCTCATATGCATGTGCCGCACGTCAGACCATACTGTGTCCGCATCCGACAGTACCGCCGTCTTATCTTCATACGCGCCGACCGAAGACTGGAACTTGTACCTGCAATGCATAACTGTTACGTCACAACAAAGGAACATGGCCAGGCACTCGATGCACGCACGTGTATTTAGATCCATCTTCGATGGGAAGGAGGTCATTCGCCATCGCCTGGTACGTGAACTCGTGAATGAGCGGAACGAAGACGTCCATCGCGCGGTCAGTCACGATCAGTGTCGCGCGCTGCCTCCCGGAATCCTGTTTCTATTTCCCTCACACGCGAGAGCAGCTCACGTTAGCCTCCGCGTTTTGGAGTGCGCATGTATGCGCGCACGTACCGGAAATTCTGGATTCGCACGCTTGTATTCATCTAGCGCCGCCTGGACCTCAAACGCCAGCACCCGTGACAGCACCTCGGCTTCCGCGGCCTCAAACTGGCGCGCTTGATCACCACGCGCCAGGTTCGTGCGCCAGCGCAGCGAATTCTCCGGTGGGCGCGCCACTGCACGGGTACTCTCGTGCGGACGAAGCGCACCGAGGGGCCCGTGGTGTGCGGGGACGTAATATCGGATGTAAGGAAATTCATTTAACGTTATGCAGACGTTTGCGATCTGCATGCACCCACCCCACGCCGCGTCTCGCGTGTGAGCGAGGAATGGAAAAAAAAGAAGGGGAAGAAAAGAAGAATGGACACATACGGATTTCGCTACGAAGCGGATATCCTCCGTTAGCCTGTCGCGCTCTGCACGTGCGGTAGCATCGGATCGTGGTGGGCTGTACATGCTGAAGAAGTACTCAGGCACATGTAGTGAGAAAACCTGTGACTCGATCGCTAAAAACGTGTGATGTGACTCAGGGCTCTCTCTATTGTTGTTGGTTGCGAAGGAGTACGAGGTCGATCAGACTCACCCCAGAAGTTGACGTAGAGGTCCTGCAAGCCACGCAGGAACGGTTCCGCGGGCGAGGACGTGAGTCGCTCGAAGAGCTCCTCTGCTAAACCTGTTTCCAGAAGAGGCGTCAAACCTCAAACGGATCTTGGATATGGAAGGAGGGGGAACGAGCAGACGGACCATCGATGAAGAAGAGGTGCGCGGCGGCATACTGCTGCTGTCCGCCGGAGAAATCGCGGATGATGCGGTCGACGTTGGCGGAGGTGGGCATGAGCATGTAGACCGCGTCGAAGCCCGGTTGGGCCTCTCGGTTGCTCGTTATGGATTCAATGACTTTTTGGCTTTACTTTAAGCAAAGAGAACAATGGTCGCGACAAGCAAGGATAGCGCACGAGTCACATTTTCTTCTAGGATGTCAAACTGCTTGAGAACCGAGTTGAGAAGTCGCTGCGAGTGCTCGTCGATGACGAGGATCTTCCATCTGGAGGGGGGATTGACGGAGCGGATGGCATCCAGGAACTCTACAGAGAAAGATGAGGGCTCGAAGATGATCCAAGAGGTTCAAGCGTACTATTTCTGACAGCGGTGATGAGGGAGGACATGCGATGAGAGGAGGAGAGAGAACTGCAGGAGCAGTGTTGGGATGAGCACAGGACAGGGCAGACAGACCCGCACGGGTATCTCCGATTGTCTATTAAAACTCAATAATAAAGTAGCGAGTGCCAGTGCACAACTCCACAAATCAATCCACAAATCAACCACAAAACTGTTATCCCTCCCTCCGCCGCTGAATTCTTATTCTTATTCTGCGAACTCGACTTTGAGCCCGAGCCCGAGCCCGAGCTTGAGCTTGTTACGAGCGTGTGGTTCGTGTAAGGGAACGTCGTGTTCTTGTTGCTTTCCGAGTATAGATTCTCTGTTGGGACGTTTAAACAGCTTCCGATCGGTTTGAGCTATGCAGGTGCGCCTCTCAGCATTTATTCCTCTTTCCATGACGATCAACCACTTACAGAGAAAGGTGGGTTGTGAGTCAACGCTGCGTTCAGGGTATACCCAACAGCAAGGTCGACGGTGACCTCATACAGATCATGTTGCAAGACAATGAAACTGAAAATCACGTAAAACACATAAAATTTCACCTCCGATTTGCACGTACCCAGTATCGAGGGATGACGCATTGCCGAGGATGGCCTCAAAGGCATTGAATGATATCGTCGAGTTGACTAATCCACCAGCCACTCTCCAGTCTATCAAACAGAATTGAACATCTTCCGTGACGCACCAGGACGCTACAGCCCACTTACCGTTCGTGTCAAATGGTCCAGAAGCAGGGGTGGTCGTCCAGATAATGGGAACCATCCCCATTGCAAGAGAGATCGCCCGTACGCGGTCATCTGCATAACGTTGCATGCCGTCAGTCCTTCTTTAGCACATCCGCGAGCTCGGTTAACCGAAGCTCACCGATGTCTCCGAATGGAGGACGCATAGTCGTGGGCGTTACGCCAAGCACTTTCTGGATGGCTTGGCGTGTCCAGCCGAGCTCAGCAACTATCTGCTCATTTGTCAGGGATGTAAGTGGCTAATTGAAAATTGTCATCAGCAGGGAGCAGCAAGGGCACGAGAGACAGAGACGTGCGTGGTGGGACCATGTGTGCACGCTGATCTCATGGCCAGCCATGTATTCCTCAATCAACACTGCTGGACGTTCAACGACGCGGGAGCCGACGACGAAGAAGGTCGCCAGGATATCTTTCATGCCAAGGTAATTGAGGAGTTTCCTGCTCCGTCAATAACGCTCAGTTACCATGCCAAGAAATGCCCAGCGCAAAAAAAAAACTGACTGAGCTAGCAACGGGATCAGAAATCAAACATCAAGATGAAAACGTGCTGGGAACACTCACTCCAACGGCTTGGGCCATCATCAAAGCTGACACCCCAATCTAATTTCGTCGGACACGCGGTGATATCCGTGTCGCGCGTGGTCCTGCTACATGTCCACCAACCGCGCGCACTGGCCTCTGCCGCAGCAGCGGGGTCACCTGCGCACGATCCGTCGGCGGTTGGAGACCATGAAGGAATATCAAAGCCATTGAGCTCTTGCATCCACGTTTGAACCTCGCCAGAAGCTGCGCCAAGCATCTCAGCGTCCCAAGGCCAAGAAAAGGCCCACCAAAAAAATGTGACTCACTGGTATCGGGAACTTTGTCCTGCGCTGGCCAATCAGCGCTATTAAACACGACTGGAATCCCAATACCATGAGCGGAAAGCCGACGAGAGGTGGAGGAACTTACAATGTGCAGGCAACGCCGGACCACCGGGGAACGGCGGCGTGGCACCGGGCGCATAAGTCGATACGACCGGCGAGGGTGTACCCGAAGGCATACCAGAGGAGATCAAACTGAGCGCAGGAACACCATTCGCACCCGCGGGAACTGAAACCACGGGCGTTGGCTGCGACGAGCCCGAACCTGTCATCCCCGTCCCAGACGCCGAAGCCGAGCCCGCTGATAATGACGAAGTAGCCGTTGCGCCAGCGCTCGACGCTGCAGAGTTTATAGTGGGAGCAGCGGACGCCACCTGAGATGATGATGCCTGGCTCGAGACGCTGCTGCCGCTGGGAGCCGGCGCGGCAGCAACGACAGGGCCTGCTTGATGCTTGGTTGCTGCAGATTTCAGCTCACCCTTTGCCGCACGAGCTACTAGAACATCTTGGTGACCGCGTTGTTCATGTTGAGGTTGGGCTCGTGAGCCCATAGTACTAATCGTAGCCGCCGAAAAGAATAAAAGAGTGGTCAAAGCATGGAGCTTCATAACTTAAAAAGAGAGTAAAGAAAAAAACGACTGGTGTTTTGCGGCGAGTTGGCGGAACGGCGGGTATAAAATATGGGAGAGGTGAGTGGAGAGGATAACAAACACTGGGCTGGTGAGGCATTAAATGCATTGCATTCCTAGTGTATTTGGACACTTTCCCAAATTGGAACGGCGTAGGTGTGGCTTCCTTGGTGCCTTCCTTGGCAGGCTAAGGCCGACGTCCGTTGCTGACGTCATCATGTGTGCTTTAACCGGGAAACTCTGAGGATACAGATGCAGCTAGGATATATGGATGCTGATGTGGTTGTGTGTAGCAATTGGACAAATGAACAGGCGAAATATTCTCGACAAAAAAGAAAAAAAGGTAAAACAAATACCGAAGCATGAAGGTGAAAGAATGACGTGAGAAATTAAAAACGGCACCAGGTCACTACACGGAGGGCCACAAAAAAAGGAAAGGAAAAAAAACTCTTATAAAACAGATGCAGTGCTCACAGCGTACTTAAACAACATCCAGAACGACAACAGATTAAAAATATGCCCCATTCATGTGCGCGGCAAAGGGGGGAGCAAAGAGAAGAAAAGAAAAGAGAAAAGAAACAAAAGTGAGAGAGAGAGACAGATGTGTGTGAGAGAGAGAACCAGATAGAATCGCCGGTGGGAAAAGAAAGAAAAAAAAACACCGAAAGGAGAAAACAATGGGACTATGAAAAT
The DNA here is from genome assembly GCA_015178925.1 of Russula emetica. Taxonomy (NCBI): domain Eukaryota; kingdom Fungi; phylum Basidiomycota; class Agaricomycetes; order Russulales; family Russulaceae; genus Russula; species Russula emetica. Next base: position 147,400 of record WHVC01000031.1, on the reverse strand, counting down.
GGTCTGTCAAAGTTAGCGCCCAGCGCTCACTGACCTGGCAGCGCAGCCATGCGTAGCGTCAGTATGCGGTCGTCTGACACGAGAATGATCTCCCGTCCCGTCCCGCTTCCATATGGCGGCGGCAATGGCTGACTCGGGTACATCTGTACAGGTGATTGTCCGTACACGTCCACACTTGGCAGTGACGAGCGTCCTCCGTTGTGCGAGTGAACCGTGGACGGATACTGCGCATTCCCGTGCGCGAACCCACTCACGCTGCGTGACGAGAATGAGCTTTGCGAGTGGCGGGGATGTGCCTGTTGCAACGAAGTTGGCGCTTCCGTGTACAGGCATCGTAGGTTGTTGCCCTGGATGACCTGCGACATCGAGCCAGTCTCGACATTGCGAATCTCCACAAACGTCGGCTCGAATGCAAGTACGTAAGGGTATTGGAAAGCTATCGAACACCATCAAGTCGACTGTATGCACGTATGAATTACGCATTCACTCACCAAAGCTCGTCGGAGATCCTTCCCAGTAGACCAAAAAGTTCTTCCGTGACCTACGTCCTCCGCGATTAATATAGAACGCGAACTCTGTTCATCAATTCAGTACCACGGCGTCTCGTCCGGTAAACTACCGAACACAACGTACCATCGTAGCACAGCAAAAACTCGTTCTCAATGCGGTAGATCGCTACGGGCTTTGGTCGAGTATTGTCCCCTCTCCGCCGGACAAAGTCAAGCGATTCATCGCTAGGATCAAGCAAGCCCTGCGTGTCCAGCGTATCCGGGTCGATGATCTCGAACCCGTTCACGCACGCGACACACAACTTTGTGCGCAAGAAGTGGATCGAGCTCGACTGCACCGGAATGTAGAATTCCTTGTAAATCCGGAGCGTATCGTTCCCTCCCTGCAATAGCTTGCGGAACGTCGGCTTGTTCCGTCCGCGCACATTCTGGTCAATTGGCTCGAATATCTTGATCGTGCTTGATAGGGGGCTCGTCTTGACCACGCAGACGAACGTCCGCCCGACACAGACACCCGACTTGAAGAACGAAGTGTGTGCGGCAATGCGCTTGGCACGCTTCAGTCCAGCCAGCGGGTCCATCGCTTCAAGCGCATCCAGAGGGAACGTAATTACTTGACCCTCTATAGAAATATAATAAGCGCCGGGTAATCAAAGGAACAGGATCACATGACCAACCTGACAGGACGATCAAAAGCCCATATTCGTCCAGAACGTCCACTTGAGCGACATCGGTAAGCGCAAGCACCTTGATCGGTTCCCGATTTGGTTCTCGCAAATCTTGGAAATACACGCCATCGAACGTGCCGTATGCGACTTTCTGTCCCCCACCTACACAGGACGCACGGGCTAAGCACAACCCTCACATCACAACAGAAACACACCCACTGAATGGAGCCGCACAGTTCGCGCGATTCATCGCCTGGAAAAAGCCCCCCGACAGCTTATCCATCTCAAAGAAGTGGCTCCGATCGCGCATGAGATCCTGCTGGCGTGTGATACTCTCAATCCATTTGCGGTGGTTCGCGTGCGACGCTGCCCAAAGCGTCATTTGGTAGAACTTGCGTCCCAGGGCCACGAACGTTATCGCAAAACCCGTCTTGCTTCCCCCCTCTAACTTGACGGGCACAACGGGCGGGTACGGCTGGTGGGAATGGCCACCATTCGCGATTGAGTTGTTGCGCTGCGGACGAGACGTGATGACGGGGCGCATGCCTGATTCATCAGTAGCGATGACAAGGAGAAGCTCGAGCGGGATGGGCTGCAGTGACCGATAAATCATAACAATAAGTGAATCGGGGCGCGAGACATAACGTACCCGACGATAGACCTTGTACTGCTCAGCTTTACTCTTCTGCTTGACCATAAGTAACGCATGGTCAAGCAGGAAGACCAATAATTCGCCGCTGTCGCCTTGCGCGCCCCCGCGACGGTTCAGAGGTCCCTTGTAGATCATTTCGCGACCCTCTTCCTTTAACCGCAGATCCTAATGGCGTACACGAGTCAACCACGAGGAGGATTAGGTCTGAGTTTGAGGTACGCACCACTTGCTCGCCTGGGCGGAACAGAAGCTGTTGCTCCAACTGCAATAGATTGAATCTGTTCTCCGCACGGCCCGTTTCACGGTTGACCTCAGCAAGGAACTCGCGGACAAGCGTTACAACTTTGGGAATGTCATGCTTGTCTGAGCTTTCGTCGGGTGTTTGCTTCAATACGGCTTCAAGGAGTAGCGGGTAACGCGCAAGACGGGTCGTCGGCTTGGTGAGATATGCATTGAGTTCGAGCTTGCGCGAATCAGGCCGGCGCTCCGTTTCCTAATCCAATCACCCATTCTTCAACTGGTATCAAAAATAGGACTGGGAACCATCAGACGTACCTCAACAAACTGTGCAAACGCCGGGTTTGAACTCTTCTCCTTCTCAAACTCGTACTTTCCGTACAGCTGATGCGAGCCGTAGGATACAAAGGGGGCAAAGAGCGGTACGATATCATGGAAGATGTCTGCGATGCCCTCGATGACGGCGTACGACTTTTGGCGCTTGTTAAGTGCGTCGCGCAATCGGGTGTTGACTGCGATGACGTCGTGGATATTCCAAAATACTTGCTCGATAAAATCTGCGCGGCGTGCCTCGGGTAGGATGTCCTGCGTACTGAGCGGAGCGATCCAGACCTGCATATAGTCATGAGCACACACGGCAGAAAAATGAATCCAGAAAAGAACCCACATCGCGCAGGTACTCCATGTCGCGTACGAAATCGCGCTCGGTATAAATGACCTCGTTGATCGCCTCCTGCCGCCTCTTCTCCTGATCCGACACGCTATCCACGATCTCCTTGGACACTGTGTGTATCCAGAGCAAGCCTGGTTCAACGTTGTCCAGGTCACCGAGGCTCTCACGGCTCAGCTGGCGCTTGATGCCGAGACCGGGCAACGGTTTCATGTTCAAACGACTCTGCTGTTCAAGGCGCCGTGGACAAGTGATAGAGTAGCAGAGTCGGTCACGTGAGCAGGTCGGCGAATAGCAATCAGTTAAGAGCGTAAACACCCCCGTTGGTAATAACACGTCATCAGCGGTGTCTTCTAACGTGTCAGTAGGGAGACTTGTGCTCGTGTCTGGTTGTTTGCCTGGATCCGACTCGGTTGACGCCTCATTCGACGGTGAGCCAGTGTCGCGTGTCACGCCCAATTCACGGCGCGCATCGGGCGTGGGGGTGCTCCTGCCCTGGGTGCTAGGTGATGTTACGGCTGGTGGTGAGAGCTCACCAGAGTGGAAGGGGCTTCCAACGCGCGTACGGAACTGGTACACGTCCGAGGCGGAATCACGTAACCGATGGTCATAGGTGACCGCGTGGAAGTACTTTTGCGCATCGAGTGCGCGGCCGAGGAGTAACGCAAGGTTGCGGTCCGTAGTTTTGATGATGTAGGCGATCTTGTCGACAGCCTGACGGCCGTCGAAAGCATTCTTGTATGTGAGCCCATCCTTGACGATGTCCGTGAGTACGATGCGGGCACGCAACGCCTCGGCCACGCGAGAAAGAAGGGCAGGATACACGATGGGCGAACGATGATATGGGGTTGGAGAAGAAGCTTGCCCGTTTCCTTGGGTGTGAGAGGCTCGGGGACGAAGACGGGATGTAGAGGCAGGAGAAGGAACGGTCTGATCGACAAAAGACGAACGCACATGGGTAGATGGGGTGGCGGACAATGACCGCGAGCGGTCCTGCGTTGAGCGATCGCGGCGAAAGGGAGCCGGCATCGTGCGAGTGGAGTCGGAAGAGCGCCGGCTGTTAGAGGAATCGGGGAGGGCGGAAGCTGAAGCCGTACGGCCAACTTGGTTCATGAGGGCGGCGGTGTCGAGCTGGAGAGGATGTGGCTTGGATGGAGGGTACGGAGAGCCAGAATCACTGGAGCGGATGGAGTGGGAATCTGGGGGAGACTGTCGTTGAGACGAACGGTGGTGGGCGGGAGTTGGTTGAGGAATCTGATAATGAGACCCATGAAGAAGTTTGCTGGCTGCATGATTGGAGAAAAAGTGGGTGAGAATAGAGGTCAGAAGGTGCTGTTCAAAGAAATAGAGACGAACTTGAACGATGGGCCCAGGGTAATTCAGAGTCGTCCGTGTCGCTCGGGCTGCTTTCCTCGGCAAAGTCAATACCGAGCCTACCGTTGTCAGCGTCAATGCTGAGACCGAGGTGGGGTATGTTGGGATGGCTGCGACTTGGAGAGCCATTTTGGTAATGAAGACCCTGATCATACTCGTAGGCAGCTTGCTGAGGTTGTGGTTGCAGAGGGTGAGGTGGTGAGTGAGGACCCCATTCGGCCTGTTGGTGGGCGATGGTATTATTGGGATACGTTTGGGGTTGATAGGCGTGAGTGGGGGGGTGACCTTGGTGATGGAGTGACTCTAAGTTGGAGTCGGGAGTATCATCGGGTAGGAGGGGATAGATGGGTTGAGTGAGTGCATTATTGGTATGAGGAGTAGGGGTGGGTTGGGTAGACGGGTATTGGGGTTGGAGATAAGAGTAGTTTGGATAGGACCAAGACTGGTTCTGTGGTGGGGACGGGGCATAATACGACTGGCGAGGGTTGGATGCTTGTGGGAGATAGGAATGAGAAGAGTAGGGGGAGTTGGAGAGATCGTGCGAGTTGGGAGAGTAAAGCTGCTGGTTGGATGGGTAGGGGTACTGGCCTGGGGAGTAGCCGGGTGGTGGTGGAGCTGAGGGGCCAGAGATATGATGGGAGACACTAGGACGACCAAAGATGGATTCGTAGGCAGTGTTTCTCTTGTCCGGCTGGCGTGGACCGAGTGGTCTGTCCATCATCTAGAGAGAGGGAGTGGGAGAGGCGAGGACGATGAGTCCAACAGCAAGGGGCGGGTCTGAGAGAACGCCGGTCCAGCGTGGGCCGCCAAGCAAGCAACCAACAAGCCACCCGAACTTATCTTTTTCTTATTTTATTCTCCCGCTTCTCTCCCTCCCTTTCCCCATCATCCCCGTACTAGTTTTCCCTCATCGTGGAGTCCGACGACGTCACTGATACTCCCAGGCAAATACGATGATCAAGTGCTCCATCTCCATTGAGACATGTGAATTTCTATGATATTTATTTTATTTTTGAGATGATAGGACATGTGTCTGCGTTGTCAATCTCGGGGAAGTGAATCGTCAGTGGCTAATAACGCCTATTACCCAATCCGGAATACCGATAGATTATCACAAGCTGCCTCGTCCGATCGGTTCTCTCCGCCCGGCTCTCATTTTAGCTGTGGCCCAGCATCGTCCACTCTTATCCGAGTCGAGTCATGCTCGCTCTCGGTTGCCGCAACCGCGTCTTGCCATCTCCACGCACCTCCTCCACCCTCCGCACAGCCTTCTTCTCCACTTTCACTTCCCACATGCCCGTACATCCACCCAATCTCCGCCCCTCCGACTGGAAGTCCGCTGCTCCAAGTCCTCCTGCGGGCACCAGCACCTTCGCTGCTCAGTCTTCACTCCAAAAACTTCCAGTTCTGCCTCTTGTACCAACCCTCGAGCGCCTTAAAGCGACGCTCGTCCCGGTCGCCCATACTCCAGCCGAGTTAGCAGACGCTCACCGCAAGATTGATGCATTTGCGAATGGCATTGGGCCGGAGCTGCAGCACCGTTTAGAAGAACATGCGCTGTACAAGCCTCATTGGCTTGAGGAGTGGTGGGATGATGGGGCCTATCTTTCTTACAGGGACTCCGTCTGTCGATCCCCCTTTCTCAGGGTATACTTTAGCGCTGATCGTCACATCAGGTCATGATTAACGTGTCTTATTACTGTGCGTCCATCTCAAAACGTGCCATGGTGTCATGTTGACACTTACTCGCAGATGGCTTCGCCGACCCGCCCAACGCCCAAGGCATGATGGGTCCCCGAGCAACCCGTTACCGTGCTGCGTCTCTCACGCGCGCCGCAATGCTCTATCGCCGCGCCTTAAAGCGTGGTGAGGTACCTGCTGAAGGCGCCAAGGATGCCCCGCTCTGCATGGACACATATAGGTGCGTTTCTTAAATTCCTCAGACTGACATGAATTAATAATGTAATGTATGGCAAGGTGGATGTTCGACTGCGCACGTGTGCCAGGTACCGAGGGCCTTGACTGGAGTGTGTCACACGCCAAAGTAGGCGACACTAGTGGTGATGGTTACGTTGTCGTGCTACGCAATGGGAACTTTTGGAGGCTTGACGCTGCCCAGGATGGCCACATTCTCAGCACGGCTGAACTAGAAGCGTAAGTCCCTATTGCGGCCATTTGCCATCTTTCTCTGTGTTATTTAAACATCTTTTGTAGCCAGATCGAGCAGATCATTTCTGCATCGACTACCAAGCTACCCGCCGTTGGTGCGCTGACTGCCGCAAACCGGGACCTCTGGGCATCTGATTACGTGCACCTGCGTTCCCTCTCGCCATCAAACGCGGCGTTGCTCGACACGATTCACTCTGCCGCTTTCGTACTCTGCCTGGATCCGGCGACACCAGGCGACTTTCTGACCACCTCCCGCTTCCTTTGGCATGGTGCTCTCCGTGGTCTTCGCGATCGCTGGGTAGACAAGCCTGTACAACTGATCGTGTTCGATAGTGCGCGCGCGGGGCTCATGGGGGAACACTCTGTCATGGATGGCACCCCTACACTCGCGTTCACTGACGCGATCTGCAGCGCGCTGGCGCACCCCGCATTCGATCACGGCTCGTCCTCGTCCTCGCCTCTGTCTTCTTCTGCGCCGGTGGAACTGAAATGGACGCTCGATTCGGCACTCGAGCAGAGCATAGCGCGAGCAGAGAAGGATGCTGCGGAATTGATCAAAACGCAGGTGATGAGCGTGATCAAGACAGGGTACGGCAAGCGCGCAATCAAGGCAGCGCGAGCATCGCCCGACGCGTGGGTACAGTTGCTTATACAACTGGCATATGCGCGGCTTTTGCATGCACGGGGATGGAAGCGCCAGGGTGGGACATACGAGAGTGCAACGACGCGCCGGTTTTTCAAGGGTCGCACGGAGGTCGTGCGTGTCGTCACGAATGAGAGCGACGCATTTGTGCGTGCTATGATGGAGGAAGATGGTAAGGAAGAGGCGGATGTGGAAAATAGGAAGAAGTTGTTTGAGCTCGCTGCCAAGACGCACGTCGCGAATGCACAGGCTGCAGGACGTGGGGAAGGTGTGGATCGGCATATGTTTGGTGAGTGCTAATTGACCTCTTTCCCTCGCTCACACTGACGTGTGATGTTTTGTCGCGTGCGCGTGCCTGGTTCAGGGCTGAGGAAGGTGCTCAAGGAGGGCGAGAGTGTTCCGGAGGTGTTTGAAGACCCCGTCGTGAAGCGCGCCAGCCACTGGGCGCTAAGCACGTCCGCACTCTTCTCAAAGCATTTGCGCGAGTATGGTTGGGGCGAGGTGCGACTCACATCATCACATGTCCTTTTTGGGGGTGGGCGGGCGACATTGACGAATTTTTTTTTACACAGGTTGTGCCGGATGGCTTTGGCATTGCGTATATCACCGGCTTCGATGGTATGTGGAATTCTTGATGGATGCAAGCTTTTAAAAATGATTTATCACTAATGTTCAATTTGAACTGGATGAACAGATTATTTACAATTTACGATCACATCCCGTGTGGAGATGCCCAACGAAGAATTCGCAGCGGAGATCTCACGCGCGGCTGCGGACCTCTATACGTTGTACTTCCCCGGAGAAACAGTGCCCAAGTCTAGACTGTGATATCAATAGAAAAAAAAATTGTCGTCAAGCGGCACCTTGAAGCAAAAAAGCTACTTCCAAATGAGGATTTTTTTTCGGGGGAATTCGGAGGAAACCTGGGCCAAAGGAAAAGAGATTACTTTTATTTTTGCCATTCGTTCTTCCTAGAACTCGAGTTTAACGTTTTGTTACCCACAGGATGTAATTCGGGGTCGTAACAAACTATACGAATATTTGCACATGCTCAGTAACGGCCTAGTCTGAGCAGTCCCGAATAGTGGTCGATGGGAATGTTCTTATGTCTTAGCTTACGGCGGACGAGCGGCCGTTATAGCACGCTCCAGTGAGCCGGGAACGAGTTGACTGCGCACAGCCATTTACCAGCGTTATAAGGGTGACACCTCTCGATTCAGGACAAGATTACGGGATGCATAGCTATTTGTGCGAGCGATGGGATCAGTGGGACACAAGTGAACTGGGCCGAATCGCGATTGCGAAATTGCACAGCCATTTGTCTGCGTGCAATAAGATGCGGGACTCACAGACACGTTTATAAGAGTAACACACTGGCAGCTATAGCCTATATGTCATGACCATGGCATGGGAGATGATGGGACTCGGACTCAAACTCAAACTCCACGTACACATGCATAACTGTACACAGCCATCATTCGTCGCGCAATGTATCGCGGTAAGGGTTGAACACGGCCGTGGCGGCACAGCCATAATTGTCTGGCGCTGGGATTACCAGTATACGTTTGCGTTCGACTTGACTGTAAGCCCAGAGCGAATACAGTAGGTAATATTCGTTACAGTAAGATTGCCTTTTGGTGTAACAGTTACATTAATATTGACGCGACCCGGTAACGCGGATACTTGGTACTAGTAGGAGTCTAAATCGAGGTAATAGTCACGGACTCACGGTCGGGCGCCGCGACTCTGGACTCGACGAACTTTGAAAATTGTGAGGTGGGTTCCAATTTCAAAAAAGTCACCAATTGGCAAAAGCGCTAAAACGCCCTCCTGACAAATTGTGCGGTGATCCTGCTGCTGGCAGCGGGGCGTAGAGGTGACAGGCAGGAACGGGGTTGCGGGCGGCACTTGCGGCTCCCACAGGCAGAGACTTGTACGCTCTTACGTACTCTGACTACGTAGAAGTTGGGAGGACCTCCTGTTGGAATAATCGCCCTATGGGGCATGGCCTTTAGTTTCATTCACGGCCTTTGACTCAATGCACGACTTCCAGATATCTGATGTATGTATGTTCCCTCTCTTCTCCATCGTCTTAAGGACGATTTCTCTCTGGTATTTTATCAAGCGCGCCGTCTAAAGGACGAGCGTAGTATTATATAATTAGTTTAGTCATTAGTGATTAGTGTATGACGTCGTTGATTAGTGTACACCTCCTATGTTTGTAATCTCTCGATCTTGTACTATACGATCATCTCTCGCGCTGATCTGTGTAGTGTACTTGTAAAGTAGTTAAATTAGGCTCTCAGTCGAGCCTCGAATGCAATCGCTTTCATCCTTTCTTATTCGCTCCCCATATAAAATTTATCACCTCCACCTAGCACACCATCACAATCGAACATCCGATTGGCCAAGTGTCGTACTTGTGGCGAGACCCACATGCCTAACCACGCCCGAGCCCATATTGAGCACCCCCACCCCAACGCTGCACCTCCTGACCACCACAGGCAAGAGGAACCAACCCACAGCCGACCCCCACCAGGGTCACAAAATAACCTAAATGAAACCTATAAAAAAAGAGCGAACATAAACATCGCCACCCTAAACATAAACGGGGCCACCGCACCCTCAAACAATATGAACCTAATAGAAAAGTGGTCAATGATAAACCGAACGTTAAGGACAAACAAAATAGCTATACTCGCCCTCCAAGAAACGCACCTAGACGAAGAGCGCGCAAGCGACATCCACCGATGCTTCCAAAAAAGCTTCCAGCTATTCTACTCATGTGACCCAGAAAACCCCAGAGCCTCGGCCGGCGTAGTGTTCCTAATAAATAAGGCACTCATCGCACCCACGAACATAAGTGTAAAAGCCTTGATCCCAGGACGTGCCGCCGTCCTTACCATAGCATGGTCATCTGTAAAGAGATTAACAATACTCAATATATACGCACCAGTAGAGAGAAACCGCCAATGTGAGTTCTGGAAACGCATCGAACGAAGAAGAGAACGCGCACGCATACCATACCCCGACTTCGTCATGGGAGATTTTAATGTCACGGAGGACCCCATAGATAGATCCCCGCCCCACCCTGATGACCATGCAGCCACCAATATCCTCTGAAAGATAAAACACTCTTGGGAAATCCAGGACTATTGGCGCCACACCCACCCAAACGAAAGATGTTTCACATACAGAGCCCCCCGCGATAACGGCTGGGTACAATCAAGATTAGACCGAATGTACGCGGCGAGGAAACACGCACCTACCATCTTTGAATGGAAAACAGGCCCAACCGCCACACCCACAGACCACTGGATGGTAGCCGTGAAGTATGCCCCGGAAGATGCACCCTATATAGGGAAAGGAAGATGGACCTGGCCCCTACAATCCCTGAGCGACGAGACCCTAATAGAAAAAGTAATAAAATGCGGCATAAGCCTTGAAAAACAATTAGACAGACTGGAAAAAAGAGAGACAAACCGAACCGAAACCAACCCGCAACTCCTATGGGACAAATTCAAAATAGAAATCCAAAAAATCGCAAAAAAACATACCAACAAATCGCGTCACAAATCTGAAACGATGATTAAAAACCTAGAAAAAGATATTAAGAACATAACCACAGACCCAAATTTCGACACAAACGCAAACCTACAAGCGGAAGAAGTCTACCTAGAAAACAAACTCTCGCAAATCATTAAAACCCTAGCGCAAAACCAGAAATCAGACCTAAAAGCAAACCTTGCAAACCATGGAGAACGCCTAGGAGGAATCTGGTCCGCGATCAACAAACAGAAAAAACCACGCAACTTAATCCCCAGACTAAAACGCCCTGGACCAGACCCAATACAATACGAGCGAACCTTCTCCAGAATGGCAGAACTAGCAAGGAACTACCACAACGACTTACAAAAACAAAACATACGAAACCAAAGCGAAGCTGCCCGCAACGACGAGATTGAAGTCGCCCTAAGAGCAATACCCGCCCAGCAACAACTCGAGGATCCAGACAGGTCGCCGATGAACAGAATCGCCACCGTAGCCCAAGTACAGGAAGCCCTGAAACTAACAAAGAACAACACAGCCACCGGAATGGACAGCTGCCCGTATGAGCTCTGGAAAACCCTAAACCAAAAACACCTTGAGAGATCCAAACAAAACAAAGCAAGCTTTGACATTAACAAAACCCTTGCAACAGTTTTCCGAGACATACAAGAACATGGAGTTGAAGAAAGCACAACCTTCGCACTCGGATGGATGTGCCCCATCTATAAGAAAAAAGACCTAACCGAAATCAGCAACTACCGACCCATCACGCTCCTAAACACGGACTACAAGCTACTCACCAAGGTCCTAGCAATACAACTCATCGACAACATCGAACACATGATACACCCAGACCAAGCCGGCTTCATCCCAAAACGCTCAATCTACAACCATATATGATTAGCAAAAACAATAATAAAATACACAGAACTCACCAACGACGATGGGGCGATCGTCGCCCTAGACCAAGAGAAAGCATATGACAAGATCCGCCATGATTACCTATGGAAAACGCTAGAAAGATTCAACATACCGCAAATCTTCATCAACACCGTAAGAGCCCTATACAGAAATGCCCACACTCGCGTCGCGATAAATGGAACGCTAAGCTCCCCCTTCAAAGTAACACGCGGAGTCCGCCAAGGTGACCCACTATCATGCGCCCTTTTCGACCTAGCCATAGAACCCCTAGCATGCAAACTAAGGGAGGACCCAGAACTAAAAGGAATTGAGATCCCAGGAATCGAAGAAAAAATCATAGTCACCATGTTCGCCGACGACACAAACCTATTCTTAGGGAAAAACGACCGTATGGACCACGCCCAAAACCTACTAAACGAGTGGTGTAACGCATCAGGAGCAAAGTTTAACAACGAAAAGACAGAAATCGTACCTCTCGGATCAGAAGAAAACAGAAACCGAATAATAGCGACGCGCCAAATACACCAACATGACATGACCCCCCTAAACGAAAAAGCCAGAATAGCAAAGGATGGCGACGCCGTAAGGATACTAGGCGCATGGATAGGAAATAATACAAACCTTAAAACCCCATGGGAACCCATCATCGACAACATACACAAAGCCCTGAAATTCTGGGGGAAGTCAAACCCAACACTACAGGGCCGCAAACTCATTGCCCAAGCCGTCATAGGCGGCCACACGCAATACCTAGCAAAAGCACAGGGAATGCCCCTAGAAATAGAAAAAGTCCTCACCAAAATCACCCGCGACTTCATGTGGGAAGACTGCACCATGCCAAAGATCGCCCTAGAAAACCTCCACCGTCCAATCGAAGAAGGCGGCCTAAACTTGATAGACATAAAAACAAGGAATGATGCCATTGAGCTAATGTGGATTAAAACTTACTTAGACTTCTCGCCCACGCGCCCAACATGGGCCAAAATCACGGACCTAATTATTGACGCGTCCATGCCCCAAGGAAACAACGCAAAAACCCGAATAAACTGTTTCCTGCAAACATGGAACCCCCCACAAAGAGGAGACAGAGCCGCGAACCTAGATGAAGACACCATTAGAATGCTAAAGGCTGCCAAAATGCACAATGTCAACTTCGCCGCCATAAGACTAAGCACAAACCTAAAAGCCAAACTCCCAGCGTGGTACCACCTAAACTCAGAAACGCGCCCAATCACAAACAACTCGTCCAAATGCCTCATCCACAAACACGAAACGAGAACCATCGCAGACCTGCTCCAGATCTCTGCACGCCTAAGAAACCAGGAAAGGGACAACCCCCACCGACCGACAATATACTGCAGATGCAACGACTGCCTAAACGACCAAGATAAACTCTGCTGGACCCCGCATGAATGCGCAAAAGAAGCACTCACTAGAATACAACTGATATTCCCCAAACTAAACCCCCTGTCCCGAGACGACCACCATGGAAACCTCTCCCTAACCCCGACCAGGAAATACCGAAACAAAGTAGCAAGAGAAGAAAATGGAGAAATCCTTTTCGACCCGACAATCACCAGCAAAGACAGTCTAACAGAATGCTTCCAAGTCTTCACAGACCCCGAGAGAATCTCGAGGAACCCTGCACAACGCCATGTGATGGAAGGAGCAAACCTAAGACACGTAACAACCGAAATATATACAGATGGCGCCTGCTTCAACAACGGCAAACAAAACGCGAAATGCGGAGGAGGCATATGGTTCGGACACAACGACCACCAAAACCTAGCAATAAGAACACCAGAAAAACAGCAATTAAACCAAATAGGCGAACTCACCGCAACAATAGCCACAATAAACGCCGTACCCCACTTCGTCCCAATAAAAATCGTAACAGACTCCACCTACGTAATAAATGGCCTAACAAAACACCTCCCCACATGGGAAAACATCGGCTGGATCAGTATAAAAAACGCCACCTTCTTCAAAAAGGCGGCTCACCTACTAAGAAAATGCACCACAACCACCCACTTTAAATGGGTAAAGGGTCACAACGGGAACGAGGGTAATGAAGGAAGTGATGAACTCGCAAAAGAAGGAGCACGGAAAGTGAGAGCGGACAACCTCGACCTAAATATCCCCAAAGAATTTGACGTCCAAGGCGCTAAACTGAGCTCCATAACCCAAGCAATTGCCTACAGAGGGATAATAGAAAATAAACCCCACCGCGAACGGGAAGCAGCGACAAGAAACCTACAACGTACCAGGGACGACGTAAAGGACTTCTGTGGCACAATAGAAACCGATGAATCAATCTGGCAACGCCTGAGAAAAAAGGTACTCCGAACAAGATTCAAGCAGTTCATGTACAAAACAATGCACAACGTCTACATCGTGGGATCAGCATGGGGTCACATACCAGGAGCCGAAGAAAGACAGACATGCACCATCTGCAACACCGAAGACAGCATGAATGTTACGCCTTTCGTCTGTTCTTGGTGTCACGCGCTCACTTGTACCTATACATCAGGAAAAGTGTTAGTACTTTTTCTTGTCTCTCAGTACTTTTTTCATGACTTTTTTGTCTTTCTTGTCTTTTTTAAAAGACAAAAGACAAAAAAGACATGAAAAAGTACTGACACTTTTCCTGATGTATTCCCTCACCATGTGTACTACCGGCCCGCTTATAGTGCCTTCCGGACTCCTTTCGGCCGTTGCCGCGATCTCGATACTTAGCAGCTATGACTTCTTCTGTTTCGTTCCTACTTACCTTCCTATTCGGTCAGATGTTCCCACACCACGTGAGTCTCAGTCGCTTCGACTCACTTTGACTCCCTCCTACTATACTCCTCATGCGTGCGTCATTTCTCCACCTACTTACTCATAAACTTGTACGATTACTCAGTACCTTACGAAGCATCACTAAGTCGATTACCAACTCGCTTAGTGATCTCCTTGGCTCGCAATGACGCGGCCTTTCTGTACCTGTATATTAGTACGCTTGTAAAGACCTAAGTCGCTTCAGACTTGGTCTCCTTTGTGAATTCAGGACCATAAACTTCCATTGAGCTTCGCTTGCTCATCTTCAACTCGCTCGCTTATTCCCTTGCGACTTGTTCGATCAGCTCCATCTCGCTTCGCTGGCTCGCCAGGTTTATTACTACGCTCGCCGCTCAGCTCGACTCCCTTATCACATCGTATCTAGGGATGGTAAGGTTCGGTTCGGTCCGGTTCTTCAAGGTCTTTTTGAGAACCCCGAACCGGACCATTGGTCCGGTTCACAGATTATGGTGAACCTCGGACCGGACCGTCGGTTCGGTTCAAAATGGTCCAGTTCTGGTTCTCAAGGCATCTGAACCATGAACCAGACCGAGTATGGGTTTTTTTTTTGGAATCTGAATGTATTCTGCAGTGCGTGCAGTTGCGATGTGTATCTATACATTATGACTAGACATGTGTGGGTAATAAAAGTGATCTCTATGTGTGGTATGTAGGCTCGCAGGTGTACCCCTGCTTGCCGAGTTCATTGATGACTTGTCAGATCCGCGCATGCCATTTACAGACCTACAAGGGATGTGTACTCGGCCTGTGCGGTGCCCGCTGTTGGATCCCAGGCCAGCATCGCCGACCTCACCTATGTCTAAGATCTCTCCCCAAAGAGGGGGCATCGCACGAGTCATCGCTCACCATCAAGTGCATACCACTTTTGCGAGGGCGCACGGAGAAACTGGCCTTGCTCGACGGGAATGACAGCAGCAGCGGCAAGGATGGCATGAGCGCGTTCCCCACCCCCAGACTTCGTTGCTGTCCTGTGCGATCGCGACACAGTCACGGTCATGGTCCCCACCCGCAACGCTGTGTGCCTTGCCTGTACCGTGGCTATCGCCGCTGCGTTGCAATCCGCACACGTCCGGACTGAAGCCGGCGAGGCTGCGGGATGGACTGCCCGCTCGGCACTGACATGGAGGGCTGGTCAGGTTCCAAGGGGGAGAGTATGCACAGGTGCGGGGGTGGGCGTGGGCCATAGATCGGCATCGAGGGTTGGGTGAAGATGGGTGTGATGATGTTGTCATTATCAATTTCTAGCGTGGAATTGGTAGCATCGTTATAGATGGTCTTGATGTCTGTGGGCACGGAGAGGTGGTGACAGGGTTTGCAGCAGTGAGCGCGCACCAGCTCAATGTACTTCACATGTACTGTGTTCTCTTCCAGTCCACGGACGTGCTTCTGCGCCTCTTCAGTCTGGGAGGCTGGTGCAGGGTCTCGTCCCCGCAGTGCTGGCGAGATGGCGGGGGTTCGTTTTACGGCACGCGGAGGGTTAACCCTCGTCGCTTTGGGGGTAGAGGGAGTAGAGGGAGTAGATGGCATCACAGGGACTGGTTTTGGCGTTGAGCCTGAGGCTGTACGCTTTTTACCGGCTGCTGTGCCAGGGATAGGGTCGATTGGGGTCCCTCCCCGTGTGACCTGTAGGCCTAGTCTTTCAGCTGTTTCAATGAAGTAACTCGTACCTCTTTCCCTCGCTTTCTCTCCGATCTCGAGTTGGAAGGTCGCTGCAAGCCTGTTGAGTTGGTTAGCTTTCCAGTCTAGCCATTTTTCATCTACTTCAGCGGCAGCTGCTTTGGTTACTTTTCTGGTGAATCTATTTTTTAGAGTGCTATACCACTCTTGGTAGCCGTCTGGGCTCTCTCCAGCATCAGCTCTGAGGTTGAAAGCGACTTCCTCCACCGTGGCACCCAGGCGGTGGAAGAGAGTCGGATAGGCGCTTAGGATCGGGTTGGGGTCGGCAGCCTCAGCCCTCACTTTTTCAAGTGCTGTTTCCTGGCCTGGGGTGTATTGGCAGTGGTAGCCTCGTCCCACTGCCGCTATCAGGGCACTGCTTAGTCTGGCCCAGTCACTGGGTCCCAGCGGGGCAGAGTCTCGGTTTGAGCAATAACCTCACTCGATTGCAGCGATGACTGTAGTCACCATGGAATTGAAAGAGTCCAAGGAGGTATCGACTCCTACACATGTACCATCAAAGCTGTACGGTTCTACCGGGTTAAAAAGAAATGGGCTTCTGACAGTGTGTAAAGCCTCTCGGAGGGCCTTTTTGTATATTTCGCTGAGCCCTTTGGAAGTCGGTCCTCGGAACGGGTTGTTCGGGACACGATAGGGGGTGTTCTCAGGGAAAAGCATGGATAGAGAGGGGTCAGGTGGTATATCCGGAGGGATATTGGAGTTTAGAGTTAGGGTTAGGGTTGGTGGCGATGGTGGTAACGGAATAAGCTCCATGGATCTTATCCTCCTGTACTTGATGTCTGCAGGCACGGAGAGGTGGTGACAGGGTACAACGACGAATCCAACCGAGATAGACCGATGAGTCAAGTCTGCTTGAGTTGGGGGTCGTGCAGAACGAGTGGCGCGACGACGGCGAAGAACTTGAGGCCTTGAGGTCCATGGGCACGAAGAAGGGTACATAAGTCAGCCTGGAGGCTGAAGGACTCGTCAATGTTCAACGTTCAACGTTTATGTCGGTTTGGTCACATGAACCACACGGCCGTCGACGGCCGCGTACAATGGGCGCTTGTTTTGGTCCGGTTCGGCTGGGTTCAGGTTCGAACCAAGGTTCTGAACCGAACCTTACCATCCCTAATCGTATCCTTTGCGCTTAGGTTCCAGTCCTAAGTCAGCTACCAGATCTAACTCCTGTTTGAGTTAGCTTATGCCTCGACGTACTGAGGTTAGCCTTGACGTACTAAGGCTCTTCTTATACAGAAGCTCATCGTGTAAGTAACTGCCATTGGGAGGTTGCTTACGCGCCATACGAGATAGTCCGCTCGTAACAATGAACCACATACTAACCGAATGCAACTCCCTACCGAGAAGAAGAGTATGGTCCCTTGCCCAACAAACCTGGCCACACGCACCCGAACTCTGGCCCAACATTAGCCTAGGAACAATATTAGGCACAGGCTGCCTATCACTACCAAGAGTACGCAACGAAAGGATCAACGCGAACCAAACCCTAAGGCAAACGCCAAAAAGAAAAGCAACCCTAAGACTCCTACAGATCATCATATCGGAAGCAGCTCACCTAACATGGGTCCTAAGATGTGAACGTGTTATACATGATAAGAACATCGATGAACAAGGAGTTAAGAACAGATGGAAAAGAGTGATAAACGAACGTCTCACGACAGATCGGATAACAGCCTACAAAACGAAGCGAGATAAAAAATTCACCAAACTAGCCGAACTCACATGGAAAAAACTACTAAAACGTAACGGAACACTACCCGAAAACTGGTTCCAAAATCGTGAGGTTTTAGTGGGTATTAGAACATAACTGACCGCCAACCAGAAACATGTTCTGAGTCCCACACTACCCCAAAAACCAAGGGGTGTGCATAAATGCATTTTCTTCCTCCCCCCAGGCTACGGCCTGGCCACAGCGAGCAAAATAGGGCTGATATAATTTCACCTGCTATTTAGCACTTATTTTAGGTAGTGTGTACGTAACTACCAAATAAACCGCTCTCAAAAAAAAAAAAAAAAAAAAAAAAAAAAGTGTCGTACTTGTCCAGAAGATCCTGTAACGTTCGGGGTTTTTACTAACTTTTTAGTGTCTAGGCGGACACTCATGCGTGCTGCGCTTCTTATTCTCTCTTATCTGTATCTGTAGTAGGTGCGTCATATTAACGATATTATGGCGCTTTTCCGAGGGTCTACAGTAGAACTTAACTCAGCGCTCTTTCTGTTTCAGGCGCTCATTCTCTGTCTCATTACAGTATAATCCGGGCAGTGCCGTACGCCATCATCGCGGTACAGTATACGAGTATACGCCAACGGCGGTGGCCCCACGCAGAGTTCCTTCACGCCTCGGGAAGGAGGCGCTCAGGCTACGGTCAGGTGGGCGATGCCGAGATGTCCCACTTGACTAGTTCCGGCCGCATGTAGGTAGGTGTCTGTACCTGCGTAGCGAACAGGAGTGGCCGGCCGCCTGGCTCACAACTCACTTCAACAAATGAACCCCATTTTTTTGTATTATCTACAAGAGCTCATGAACGCCGAAGAAGCTGCGTTACAAGCGGGATGATCGTGTCAAACCCTCGATTTGATTATCAATCTTTTTTTCTTTCTTTTACAGTTATTTCGTGTCAACTCGACCCCCTCGCTCGGTCCTTCGCCGCGTGGGATTGTAGCACAGAACAGGTTCCCTTAGAAAAACTGCCGTCCATTTCTGTAGCGTCAAGCGCGCAAAGATTGAGAGGCTGCTCAGAGACTGCATCGTGTGGGACATGTGCGATCATTGCGTTTACAATGCACTCAGTATGAAATTCCCGGAATCGATTTCAGGCAGACACCCGCATGATTTCTGCCGTCGCATTCATCGAATCGATCCCGAGGGGTAACCTTACTTCAAACGAGGAGACCATGAGCTCTCGCATGCTCTTGCTGCGCGCAGTCTGCTCCAAGGTCCCGTAGTCTCTGAGGGTACATATACCCAGGCCAAGTTAACGGCTTTGCGCTCTCAACAGATGTCAAAGAGGGTTGAGGGGGAGAGTCACAGGCCCCGACGAGAACGATCTTATTTTTTTAGGTTATGTGAAGTGCCGAAACGGAAATACCCCACGATCCTGATAACGACAAAATGATCGAGACTACCAAAGTATGCATATTGAGATAGAGATGAAAGAATGCCATGGCTAATGGCAGACATGGAGACAGTAGCAACGAACCAAAGCAGCGGAAAGCAAGAATACAACGAAAATATTGGACCTGGAGTACACTTAAACGCTACACTGATCACAGCAACATTTAGGGAGATGTGGCTGGTAACACCGCTAACGTGGAAGTCGGATCGACCACATCGTTTGCAGGTGTGGCAGTAGCTGCAGAAGGATGGTTAGCAACCATCTTTGAAATATGTAGTATAATATATGCATACCAACTGCAGGGCTATGCACCGCTGTTCTGGTGGCACTCTCCGAGTCTGTGATGCGAAGCTGTTGCTTGTCTATCGCCAGCTGGGACGAGTTTATTAAGTATATGTGTGTGGGCAAGGAGAGTGGTCTGACTTACCTCGAGTTTCGACTTGATGCCTTCAATTCGAAAATAAAGGACAATGAGTCGGTAGGTCAGGCCACGCTGAATGGCAAGGCGCAGTTGCTGGAAGGGCCGTCGGGCCTGATTGCTCTGCAAGCGCATCGCCGCAAATTGGTTCGCAGAACTGGATCGGTGTATGAGACGACAGCCTATCAAAATAAAGATATCCGTACAGGTCAAGATGAGTCCGATGTTCGCTTTCCGGTGGGATGGCATTGATCGCCTCGGCATGGCTGAGAAGCTGTTGTGTTTCGTTCAAGCGCGCCGAGAGAAGTGGGACTATATAGCATGGAATCAGATAGCGGAGAGAAAGGACCAGGCCATAAATTCCAAGGACGGAGAGGCTAAGGCTGAGTGCGTCGGTTACAAGCATTTTAGGGAGCGCAATAGCATAAAACGAGTAAGAATGGCCAACTGGATATCGGGTACCGAGTGGGGTGAAGACATGTCGCATCAGAGCTATATATGCGCCAGCGCGATCACGGTGTGAGTACAGTACAGCACCGCCATATCTTCAATCTGCGGCCAGTTGCCTTTTTTTGGTCACCGTGTGGTTGGCTCAAGTTGCTGCCACTGCTATTGACATTTGTTTACTATCATCATAGACCCGCGTTAAGGCAAGTGTCCCTGGAATCCAAAACCCTAGACCGGTGACCGTCTCCGAGTCTCGGCGAACCGGGGCCAAAAAGGGATATCTCGCGAGGCTACCAAAACCCTCTATTTGAGAGACGCTGAGGGGTCATAGACCCGCGTTACTAATAAGGCAAGTGTCCCTGGAATCCATCCAAAACCCTCTGATTGAGAGACATCAAAGTCAAGTTGGCGAGCGCCCATGCCGAAGGCGTGGATGGGCGCGAAGACATCCTCGAGGCTGTCAGACCCATGTCATTAGAATCCCATGGGCCATGAGCCGTAAAACAGATCAGCATATAACACATATGGTTTTGCTGGGATCTGGTGACGGTGTTTGGACATATATGAATTCCAAATGGAAGCCGAGAGGAACATTGCATGAGCCCGAAGAGCTGCCGCAGGACAGTCGGTGGCGGTAGAGAGGGGGTGACCATGATAATAGTACTGTACGTGATAGAAAAGGCGCGTAGTGTGAACAGAAGCCCATCCGGCGAGCAAGGGGTGACAACGTGGCGGCGTTCTTCATAGATTTCGACGAGCGGGGAGTATGGTGGGAGCCTGTTCTGGTATGCACGGGTGACGGGCCCGGGATGAAATCCGCTCAGAACCTAACTGCCGGGCATGCGATAACGCGATAACGGTGTACTGTAACTGTAGTGATAGTAGTGGCACATTAGTGATATGCCGCCCGTTGGAATTCCCGAACGGGAAAATCGTCAAATTATTTCCTCCGCCGAAACATGTTTCAGGGCTTGTATGGGGTTGAGTCAAATCGCCGCACATGTCTCACCGGCATTGTCCGAGCAAGCAGACGACCATCCATCACCCTCTGTTTCTGTTTCTAGCCCCTCGGAAAAGCGCCATAATATGACGCACCTACTACAGATACAAATAAGAGAGAATAAGACTGAGCGCAAACGCAGCACGCATGAGTGTCCGCCTAGACACTAAAAACCCCGAACGTTACAGGATCTTCTGGACAACTTGAAGTATGACACTTGGCCAATTGGACGTTCGATTGTGATGGTGTGCTATGGCACTGAGACTGTCTCATAGATGGCGCGGTGGAGGTCCTCCCAACTTCTACGTAGCCAGAGTACGTAAGAGCGTACAAGTCTCTGCCTGTGGGAGCCGCAACCCCGTTCCTGTCGCCTCCGCGCCCTGCTGCTCGCTCCAAGATGTAGTACGGCAACCCGCAGGAACAGGATCACAACTTGAATTTGTCAGGAGGGCGTTTTTGCGCTTTTGCCAATTGGTGACTTATTATGTTAGTAGCTTCCGTTACGGCGACTCTGTCTCAACAAACAAACTCCCAAAAGCCCGATTCACTACGGTAACACAAGTTAGATTTGACGTCCACGTTTCGCGCTCAACTAACACATTGGGATTTTCTTTTCTCCATCTGCTTTGCGCTCATGGTTGCAGTAATACTGCAGGATGGGAACATTTGACTGCTCCCTTCATATTGGATGGACTAGTAGTGCGCAATTTACAATGACAGACAAGGCGTTTTCCAGATATTGAGACTGATTTTAATCAACTAGCCCCTACGGGTGGGAACTGCACGACCTACGGTAGGGTCCGTAAAATAATAATCTTTCTTTCAAAGACGCTTACTGTAAGGCACACGAAACACGCTGCCCTGCAGTTCCCACGTCAGATTCGCGTTTCCAAATCGAGCATTCCGTATGTGATGAGTTCCGGTCATGATAACTTACGAACATAAGTTATACAGTACTTGAAAAACCAAAATCTGACAAGCACAGGCATCCACCCCAAAAATTGGGAATGGTAATCGAGTGAGAACGCCCATTGACTTGGAACGAAAATGGGGGCGCAAGAGGTCCAATTACATATGTTGAACCAAAATTGATCTCTGTATTGAACGTGCGTATACAGTGTATGTGCCCCAAATCAAACACAAAGCGCTCGTTCCGAATGAGCTGGTTGACCTTTCATCCGTCCTGAATGTCCAAGTGGGCCAGTCAGCCCCCAGAGCGAGACGATCCTCAGCACAACGCACCAGGTTCACCTTGATACATTTCTCATCGGGTCGCCGTCCTCAACCAACAAGCCTGACGACGACCTGCCAGCTATTACATATCATATCCCATTCCAATTCTCAGTTTGTCTGATCTACATACAAATGGAACCCAAATGGCGCCGCCGGTTAGTAAGGTAGTGATCGTCCCCAAAACGGCTGATGGACCAGGGTCGATGAAAGTGGAACGTCGCAGGAGGGGTCGTCTAATGTCCATCTGGCACAACACGCATTCCCTCTAGCACTAGTACCATAGACCTCTCGATGCAACACATCTTAGCAACATGCACGTACCTTGACGGTAGCCACGTGTAGCATACTGTCGTGGAGATGGGCTCCGCGCCACCTTTGCATGGTGAGAAAAGGCGGGTGCGCTATCACTTGAGGTGGTCACAGGGACTAAGAAAGGGAAATAATTGTGGTAGTTGGCTACCTTTGGAGCGAAGCATTGTCAAGCGGCCACTCAACAGTATGTGCGAGAGAAGATCGCGCTGATCGGCGGGGTATACAACGTCATCGAGTCATCGTTTGTCATAGTCATCAGGTCATCATCTCGCCAACGCCAACGACGTGCGACGGTTCCACGTCAACATTAACATTAATGACGTGCATGGTTGTGTTGTTGGTGTTGGTGTTTGGCACTGTAGTCAGCCTGAAGACGAGACGGAGACATTGGTTTATGCGCCGAACTCTATAGTGATATGATCACGGAGTCATGGTGGCGATGAGCCAGCCAGGAACATTAATATTAGTGCGGCGTAGGACAGCCGCCACCATCATGCGACTGTTCGGGTGATGTATGAAGACGCCCATGGCCAGTTGATAATGGGCAAATGAGTCGGGTTGAATTCGGGCTCTAGGATCGACAAAAGGCGAAAAGAACAAGTTGTGTATCACCAGCACGACAGGGGTTCGGAAACAAGCGGGTGTCACGGACGGATCGGAGCCGTCGTTGTGGTTGCTGTGAGTGTGGGAAAGCGGTGAGACACCCCAACGAATGCTTGCGTTGATGGTCTCTCCTTTTCTCTGATTTCATGTTCATCACGACAGACAGATAATGTCCTCTTCACGCCCTTTCCTCGACCTCGACCCTCCCCGATCCCGACCAATTCACCACATGCCCAACCGCCTCCTGTCCTCACTTAAGCGCCCTTTCTCAAGGCCCAAACTTGAACCAGACTCATCCATCCTTGTCACCCCCCGCGAACCCGAACCTGGCCCAGGCGCAACCCCACCGAGCTATGAGCAGATTGCCATGGGTCTGCACCTATCGCGCACACCCCACTTTCCCGCTCACCTAGCGCACCTGTACCCCCCTCTCCCGCAACTACGGCTACAGCGTAGCGTGTCATCACCGGTTTCCTCTGCGCCTCATCGCGCGCACAAGGCGCGCACAACGTCGGCGCACCCAACCCCCCTTTTCCGTTCCCCTTACCATTCTAACACACCCTCTACCACCCCGTCACGTTCGCCTTCACGCTCATATACACGTCTCCCACCACCACCGGCGCGCTCTGCGCTGAAAAAACCGCGTGTAAAACCGACAGCCACGACTTCCAGCGGCATGACGCCCGACACAGCCAGCTCGTCAACAGCCGCATCAAGTATTACTCCGCCCACCCCCATAAATGGCTCTACGCGCTCTGGCCCGCTGGCGCGGTTTCTGGGCAAGGAGCGTGGCACTGCGCTTCCTCTCATTGCTATCATCGCTGAGGCCGAGCCTGCCGAGCCGGAGCGCAAGGCCGTGCGCTTTGGCGGAGTCGAGGACGAGGACGAGTGATCTCGGACTTGTTCATTCCCCCTAGCGTGTTTCTCCTATTTTTTGCCCCATTACCCCCGGCACGTTGTACAGTATGGGAACCCTAGAGCAATTCTGTGGACTACCCGTCAGTCGTAACATTACCCCGCATCTCCCTTGCACTGTGGAACGTTTGTCTCGTTTCAATGATTTATGTGGTTGTAGCATCACACGTACTGTTGTTTTTAGCACGATTTCTTTTTATTTATCATAATTTCTCTACTTTTGTGGCTGTGTGAGTGTGCTTACGTTACGCCGCGTCGTAAAAGGCTCAGGGGAAGGCTGCGCTCTTGCTCCTCACAACTCCATCATCCCTCACCGACCATGGCCCCAGTAGAGACAGAGTATTACGACCTGGTTAGCGACCTCTCTTGCCCTCCTCCATGACAAAGTCTGACTTTATAAACAATGGCAGCTTAGTGTACCCATAGACGTAAATGACACCGACCTCAAGAAGGCGTACCGCAAGGCGGCCATGAAGGTCTGTTCGCCTTCAAGATTACCTTGCATAATGCATGATGGCCCATCTCACCTCTGGTGCCATTCGCTCCGCAGTACCACCCCGATAAAAATCCGGCCCCGGATGCAGAGGAAAAGTTTAAAGAGGTCAGGTATGACGTTCCCTCTTGCCTCTTGCTATACATGTCATGTTGCTTACCCTTTGCCTTGAACTAGCGAGGCGTACCGAGTGCTCTCGGATTCAGTGCGTTTGTCCCTCTTGTCCCCTTCTGAGTGCCCGCAAGTCGGAGCTGATGCTGTGTCGTGGCCTGCTGCGGCCCGATTCGACAGAACCTTCGGGTAGTGTATGACAAGAATGGGAAGAAGATGGTCAGCACCGAGAGTGGTTCGAACGTCGAGGATCCCGCGAGCTTCTTCGCCAACGTCTTTGGTGGCGAGCGTTTCATGGATTATGTGCGCCCCTACCTCCGGCTTATATTTTAGAGTCTTGTTGACTCTCTCACTTTGTAGATTGGAGAGATCTCGCTGATGAAGGATATGACCAACGTCGCGAATACCATCTTGTCAGAGGAAGAGAAGGTAGAGCTCGACGCTGCGGGCGCAAATCACGTCTCCGCCTCCGCCTCCACCTCCACCTCCGCCTCCCCCGACCCACATCCCAATGGGCGATTTGCACAGCCTGCAGCAAATCCAGCCACGGCAAGTTCCACATCCGCAGCGGCGACGCCAGGCCATACATCGGCCTCACTTGTACACCACTCGTCCTCTCCCGAAGACACATCCAGTCCACCGACCCCAGTATCCACATCTCCCGCTCCAACCCACCCTCACTCCAAGAAGCGCTCCAAGCTAACACCTGAGCAACGCGCGAAGCTCGAAGCACACGAGCGGGAGCGCAAGCATGCTCTCGAGGCTCGCGTGCGAATGCTCACGGAAAAGCTTGCCGAGCGCTTGCGTCCGTTCGTTGAGGCGAAGAGCCCTGGCGGAGCCGGGGACGAAGAGACGGCAGCTTGGGAGGGGCGCATGCGCCGCGAGGCGGACGACCTTAAGTTTGAGAGCTTCGGCGTCGAACTGTTACACGCTATTGGCACTGTGTACGTCACGAAGGCGACCAGTTTTTTGAAAAGCAAAAAGTTTTTGGGGATGTGAGTAATTTTCAAGGACGCGATTGTTTTGCTTCTTCTTAGGCCAACTTATTCTTTTAAAAAGTCCCGGATTTTGGTCAAAGTTGAAGGAGAAGGGCGCGGTAGCGAAAGACGCTTGGGGCGTGATTGGTAGCGCGTGCGTATACCCTCTCACACCTACGCCCTCCTTGACCCGAATCGAATCGATTTTGCTTGCAGGTTGAGTGTACAACAAGTTATGCAGGACATTGAGCGCGCACAGATAAAAGGCGATGCGAGCGAGGAAGAGCTCAAGGCGCTTGAGATCGACGTGACGGGCAAAATCATGCTTGCGTCCTGGCGTGGCACGCGCTTCGAAGTTATACAGGTCCTGCGTGAGGTCCGTGTATAACTTTCCCTTCTCCACAGATCCATAAATTAATATACCGCGTGCAGGTTGTAGACAACGTCCTGAAGGAACCGGGCGTGAGCGATCAAAATCTGTACAACCGCGCAAGGGGACTCTTGCTCCTCGGCGCGATCTTCAAGAGCACCATCCCCGATGAATCGGATGCGGAGCGGCGCGAGCTCGAACGGTGTGTGCTGCCGCTTTCTCGTGCACTAGTTTGATTTTGGCGTATCGGGTCTGACGCAAAATACGTTAACGTATAGGATGGTTGCCGAGGCTGCGAAGCCGAAAAAGAGACAGTCGCCACCAAGCGCCGCGATACATGCCGCCCAGAATCGCGCGCACGAGATGCGTCATGGACACGTACACGGACACACGCATTCGAACGGGGACGAGTCACCAGCAGACTCGTCCCCACCGCACCCGGCCGCGTCCCACGCTGCCCCTGCTTCCTCGCATTCTTAATCGTCCAGCGCCCACGGGCACTTTATGTACGTTGTTGGCTTGCAGGCGGACAGAGATATAGTGGTCCACATGTCACCCCCACTTTCATGAGTCGATCTGATGATATGTATCTTACTTGTAATCCTTTTCTTCCCCAATAATCTGCCATGTTCGCCTTTCTGGCTAGTATATAGCCCGCATACGAAAGCATCGGCCTACGGAGTGCCTGTCTCACTCGCGTGTATTATCTATGTGCGTGATATGACTATAATTGCTTTCTTTTCTCCCTTTTAAACTTCAACACCGGGAATTCAAAAAAAAAAAAAAAAAAAAAAAGGAAATGATAGATAGAGCGTGCAGTGCAGCGCAGTACAAGATAATATACTGTACATAATCTTCCAACCTCACAGACCGTCCTAGTGAGGGCGGGGGGCGCTGTTTCGGCTAGCGCCAGTACCAACCGCAGGGGCAGCGGTACCAGCAGCACCGGCGGCAGTCACTGTAGCGCCAGCCTCGAACGCCGCGCGTACACGTGCACAAAACGCGCCATCTGTATGAACGCGGAAAGCAGTGCGAGCGAGCAACGCTGCTGTGCGTAAAGCTGCGGAGTGCGCTGCTTCTGTGCGTGCGCCTTGTGCGAAACCGGGTGTGTGGTTCTTGGCGTTTTCTGGGGTTGGGATGCCTGTGCGCCGGGTGGTGGTGGTGGTGGTGGTGGTGGTGGTGGGGAGTATTTATGTATATGTATATATATATATAAGTGGTGGTTTTGGTTAGTATTAGTTTGTCGGTACGGTGGGCGGGTGTTGGGTGTGTTGGGTGTGTTGGGTGTTGGGCGTAGGGGACGAAGTTAAAAAAAAATAAAACGCACTGAATATTGGGTGTAAGGCCGGTAGAGCTAGATGTGTGTTATAACAATCAATCCAATCAATCAGTTTGTCGCTTTTTTTTTATTGTGTTGGTGGGGTTTGCTTACCGTAAGAAACATTTCCCTATACAGTACAGTACAACAGATTATCATCGCGATCAAAGTTAAAGAAATTGTGATCGCGTGAGACAGGGAGGGAATATGAAATTATTTGTACGTACAAAATCGGTCGAGGCAGACGCAGCCTGTTCAGTCCAGTACGAGGGGATACCATAGCATCTCTGAGCCGTCAGGGCCAAATCCTCCGCTAAAATAAAATAAAAATAAAAAAAGTGGGAAAAAATCAGAATTAAAATTAAAAAAATATATTGCTGTCGAAATCCTCTGGGAGGGCAACCTCACTCACCGAGGACGGTATTCTGGTGCAGATCGAGGTAGCGTTCGCCTAGCGTGACTTGATGGCGACAACCCGTGGCGCTTGCCCCGGACCTGTACGATTGCGTACGCATGTCAATTGTTATGCTGATTTTAGCCGAAAAGCCGAGAAGAAAGCGCGTGCACGCACTCGAGGCAGCTCACCACGCGCTCGCGCAGAGGCTCGAGCGTAGCCCATTCGTCCGCGCGGACAGACCATGACATCTTGGCGTAATCGGGGATGACTAGTATCGCATATGCCAAAGATAAAAAATAAAAAATAAAAAAATATCAGTATCGCTTGTGTACTTCTGTCCCTTCTGCCCCTCTTTTTTTTTTTTTTTTTTGATGCCCGAGGTGAGGTGAGGTAGGAGGGACCACGATGATGATAATGATGACGGATGATAAAGAAAGTAAATGGGAAGAACGAACCGTTCGGTGTCCAATCGCGTCCGGAGATCACACCGTGTACACGCTGCTCAGGGCGGATCTGCTGGCGAAGCGCAGAGATCCCGGCGTAAGCGACGAAAGCGGCGTCGAGCGCATTCACGCCTTCCCAAGGTGCGTATCCTGCATGAGCGCTGTAAAAACCCCATTGAAGCTTTTAATGTCAGCGGGCAGGCGGGAAGTGAGGTCGTACGGTTGTCCGAAATATTCCACAGAGAGATTCTGCAGTGCGAGGCAGGTCACGAATCCTAGCTCTAGCGTGTCGCCTGCCACGGGGTGACACCTGACCGCGAGCGTTTTAGTAATGAATCGACCGGGCTTGCCTCCGCACGCCTCCGCACGATGCGATGCGAGAGGGGAAACGGAACTGCTATAGTACGTACATAATGCAGACGTCCATATCCTTATAGGCGCCCCTTTCCAGGAGGATCTGCTTGCCGGCGCCACTTTCCTCGGCTGTTGAGGGGGGGAAGTAGGGGGGGTGGGGCACGCCGGCACGTGTACAGTACATGTAAGGCGTCATATCACAGGATCATCAACAGAAAGTCCAATGTGGTAAGTTACTACTGTAGTACGCACCTGGAGTGCCGAGCAGGATGACCGTTCCTGGAACATCGTACTTCTCTAGAGCGGCTCGGAGGGCGAGGGCGATAGCGACTCCTGCCATCGCGATAAGATTGTGTCCGCAACCGTGTCCAATTCCCGGTAGTGCATCCATTTCCGCGTTCACACCGACGATTCGTCCGACGCCTCGCGAACCGCGCTTATTAGTAAATTCTGCGCGCCAGGCTGTGTCAAGGCCGAGGTATTGCCGGGTCACCGTGAAACCACGCGAAGACATGAACTCGGTCAGGCGATCATGTGCGTATCTGCGTTAACGTAGTAAGGCTGTCAGCTGCCCGATCGATTGTACGGCGTGTCAAAACGGTGGGAAATTTCAAGTTGCAGACCAACCTCTCCTCAAAGTTGAGCTCAGGATGGCCTAAAGTGCAAGTACATATATTCGTTACTTTTGGTGTCTGTCTGCCAGTGGTACGGTGTGGCTTCGCTCACCGTGAATGTCCAAACTTAGCTGCCGCAGCTCATGGTCAAGTCCACGGATTGTATCTTCGATCGTCCTCATCACATCCGGAATATGATCTTTCTCGGACGTGGTCCAAGAATATGGAGGGGGCAGGCTTCCCTCTCGCTGTGTACTGCTTCCCTGTGTGCTGCCAAAGTCACAGCTGCTGGCAATTCGCACGTATTCGGGCTATACCATCGTCAGCCCCGCAAAACTATTTGAAAGTCAGTATATGGATGACACCGACAAAGTCCCCTGGGAGGGATTTCCCATGAGAAGACTCCTGCGGCGCAAGTGGGGAGGCGCTTTCCACTTGCAGGGACACACTCTGACAACCACGTTGCCAGCGCGATCCAGCTAATAGCCCTGAAAAGCACCCAGACCTCTCATGGGAGTGATTCGAGGTCATCTCTCGGGGTGGGGGTTATCTAGCACTCATAGAAGCCTCGGCCGCTTTATAAGGGGCGCTGTAGCGTGGTACAATGCGCGCCACCATAGGCCCGAGTTCGGGTGGTGTTGTGTAGTGCATTAGTCGCGCCTCCGTGGTTGTCGGACGTTCTTCCGGCTTCGCACCATGGGCCGTTGTCGATTGGGATATCACTCTAAAAGGGGATCGATGAGCCACGTATGCATTACAGTGTGGTTTCTAAGGTACGGCAACGCAAACATGCATGGAACAGGAATGAATACCCGCGGTCGTGAAAAACAAAGGCAGAGCGTAGGCGGAGACCCAGGCGGTTATTTACAGCAACCCTTGTGCCGAGATCCAGAGCGGTCAGCAGATGTGAATGAATATGATAAGCATCAATTAAGAGCCTGCCAATCTGGTAGTGATTTTCTGGAATAAATTTGACATGATGCCGCCACTCTCGTTGAAAGCGTCCTCTCCGCTGAAGCCCAACCTCACACTCCCAGAGCGTGCGCTCAGCCGAGCAAGGTCACCACTGGGGCTGGCACCTACTTGGGGAATTGCGTTGTTCCCGACAAGTACTACGGTTTCCTTGTCAGACGTCCTCATTATACGGGCAGAAGAGGCGAGCGCTGGAAGCAGTTCCATGCCACCATTCCGCGCCCGAAGTTCCACGATCCCAGAAAAGCTCCGTGGAATCAGAAGTGAGATATTACCTACAACGCGGGAAAGTCAGTATCGATGTTTTTATTTAATCCACCGATGATAAAGGAGAAGCTCAGTATGGTGCGAGCACAGCCCCCCCATTTTGGATATTCGCATACACTAATGGACAGTTGGGTCTTTAACTTACCCGACCGAGAATATGCGTCGAAATGAACCGTCCTCGTGGGGGATTTGGAGACCTATACGGCACAGCGATGTCAGACGAGGGCAGCTTTGACCAGTGGCAAGCTGCCAGTTGTCAATCTGAGATTAACTCACGAGTTCCAGAACAATGTTGCCACTGCGCGTTGTGGTGCGAATGGTCGCGGTCGCAGTCATGGCCGATTCCCCAACCACGCGGAGGGCCGCCGAGATGTTGCCATGCCGGCTGTCTAACTTGGCAGTTGGAGTTCCCAGCGTCATGTTGCGGACGCGGTGCGGTCTCCGCCCAGCGCCGCGATTTTGAACAATCGTCTGCAAAACGGAGGTTCCCGAAGATTGTGGGGCTAACGGATCGAGCAGCCAAGAACCTAGGAAACGAGGTAAGTTAAGATTGTGCGCCCCGCATCTAGTCTGACACCCCCACAGACCTCTAATGGGTTCGATCACCGTGAATATGTTCAAACCATTGGTGGGAACATCAGATGGTGGGGTTACGACCGGAATCGTGTGGCCAGAAGGAGACGCGACTACTACAGCCGATGAAGTGGACGCGTCTCTTGTCGAGGAATGATATGGAGGTGGGCCCGGAGGTGGGCCTGGAGGTGGGCTGTAGCGAAAATCAGAGTCGGGAGCACCCTACCCCGAAGAATTAGCCGCTGTTGACGTAGGTTTAGACACCGTGAACTCACGTAATCCGCAAACCCATTCTTCTCATTGCGAGCACTGGCCTTTTCGTCGTCAAAGATCATTTTCAAGGGAATTAATAGAGAGGTTAGATGAGTGCGAGTGTTCCTTGGGGAATGGCGGTATCACGATAAGACAAACGCACAAAGCAGGGCTGTTTATAGACATCACTTCAGGAACCCTGCGATGACACGAGCCACTGCGCAGTCACTGTCCGGCGCGTCATTAAGCGTCATTTGTGACAACCGGTGGAAGGAATGCACGGGTGCAGTGTGCGGTAGTTGATGAGCGCCGATTGACGCTCAACTTGGGTGTGGTGCTTCGAGGTGGCACACGGCCGGTGCAAAGTTCGCAGTGACATTCGGCCATTCGGCCATTTGATGGAGCAAATATTCCTTCTCACATGGAAGTTCTAGTTCCCTTTCACCGCAGCAACCCCCGGAACAACGGCATGTCATCGCTTTCATGGTCGCCAGTTGAACCGGGAGCTATCTCACAGTTCCGAGCATCCACAATGCTGCGGTTCAAGCACGCACGAGGCAGCCGCTCTAAAAATAGGCCCTCTGGCACTACTTTCATCCCGCTGTGATACTGTACTGACGAATCATTCAGGAGGTAACTTATGCTGACCCTCGTCCAATTCCGAATTCAATTTAGGCGCGGCCGTCATACATAGCAAAGTGCAGCCCAGAGCTATATCGCCCCGTCCAGCAACATCAAATTCGAGGGTAGAAGTATCATCGCGATCTTCGGGACGGTGTCGACGGAGACCAGTATGCTTGATTCGAACACCTTCTTCCGGATCGCCGAGCTACTGGGCCTCCAAAGCGCCACCCGCACGACTTCATCCTCGAACGCCATTTGCTGGCAGACCCAGTGGATGACCTCAGGCTGTCAAAGCTACTCTCCGACACGTACAAAGGGGATTGGAGTTTGAGGATAAAGTCGTGCGGGTGGTGCCAATACCATGCAGATGCAGAATGAGTTACCTACTACAGTGTAAGGCGCTTGTCTGCATCACATGCACGGGAGCTGTATGTGTTTTGAGGGAGGACTCAGGTCGTTGCAAGGTCCGAGTCCATGCCACTGGGAGGCCGCTCAGGCCGGAAATTCCCGCCTTACACTATAGTTTGCCTCTTGGCATACGGTTCTCCAGATCGGCTCGGACGACACGTACAGAATAACAGAACTCTGGGAAAACCTGCTCGAGGTACCTCACGCTCAAATGAAATGATGTTGACTAACTCTCTGATTGCACTATGTCAACTCATCTGGTACAGGTGAAGAAACATTTCGAGGGCCCATTACATTCAGATTAGGGATAAAGTACCCTAAAACTCAGCTTTGACCCCAAGGCGACTGGCGCAACAGCATTGTGTCGTGGACCCTCAATTCCCCCCATGCAATTGGATCAAGTTGGGAGATGAGCAGTCCAGACAAAGGAAGACACCCCAAAATCGGCTTTAGAGTGCATAGAAACCGCAACGGCAAGAACTCAAAAGATTGTCGAATTACCACGTGTACGCGGACAATCGTGGCATATTAAGTTTCGTCCCAAGTGAGTCGTCGAGGGTGAAATTTTTATTTACATGTATCTGTTCTCGCTACTCGCTACCCCAGGCAGTCACGATACGGGCCCGACAGGGCTGGAGCAGCCTTTTGTCGACACCATACCGCTGATTGACAAGTAGGCGCCAATTTGAGTCATGTATTTCCCAGGGCGGTGACAACACACCCTGGCACGGTACATCACATAACAGAGGGTCAGTGTCAAATGAATGAACATGGAAGGTGGTGGCAAACGCGGGAAGAGAATCTAATAGTGGGACTACTATAGTGGGCCCATGAAGTGGTGCATGCAATATAACAAATGTACAAACATAAAGAAGCATCAGACTAGTATCTCAACTATAGCTTGGTCCCACGAGACAAAGTCTTCTCAAGTCATAATTGTCGAGGTGCAATACCTTCAAGTTGCGTTAATGTGACTTCTGGGAAGACGGCATTATGAGCTTCTGCATCAATCGTATGGCCTGGTCCATTAGCCCGGGAGTCTCAGTGACGTAGTCTTCTCCGCTGAATCCCAGCCACACACGCCCACGACGAGAGTGGATCCGAGCGGTATCGGTGATGATATCAGAGCCCACTGCGGGCATCGGGCCATCGCCCAGGAGAACAGTAGTTTCTTTCTTCCTCCCCTTTATCACGCGGCAGGAAGCCGCCAGGGCTGGGAGCATTTCCACCGTACCGTGACGGGAGGAGAGCTGGACAAGGCCACTGAAACTCCGTGGAATGAGTAGAGTGATATTACCTGCAGGATCGGACAGTCAGCCTCAAAGTCATCTCACAAAGCCTCGAAGGGGCCCAGTGTTAGAAAATGAAAATAGAGAACCAACGCACCTCTACGCGAGCTTGCATCAATATGTACGGTCCTCATAGGAGCGATAGAGGCCTGGGACAGAGTCAGCCCCGATAACATGTGATGAAAACTGAACTATAGACTGACCACATCGAGGAAAATGTTACCTCCGCGCGACTTTGAGTGAATCGTCGCAACCGTACGGAGAGCCGACTCTCCGACAACGCGGAACGTTGCATGTATGGTGCCGTGACGGGAGCGGAACATGGCAGTGGGGGGTACCTTCTTCTTTGAACGGAGACAGCCGCCGAAGCGCTTCTTTTCCCCCCGACCATCAAGGATCATTTGTACAAGATCTTGCGCAGGTACCTTGGGAGCCTGGGGATCGAGTGACCAAGAACCTGTCTGGTATTTGAGCACTTTGATCGCTCACGATGACAGTACTTGTTGAACCCACCTCGTATTGAATCCCGTTTCGTGTACATCTCTAGGCCGTTGATTGGTGCGCCGAACGGTACCACACCTTGCCTGGTTCTTGAGAGGGATACCACCCGAGTGACCTGACTCGGAGAGGAGCCTGAGGAGGTAGTCTGGGTTGCCTGGGTTGCCTGTGAATAGGCAGGGGGACTATCCTCCGGCGCAGAGCTTGTGGAAGCCTACATCGATCAGAGGTCAAGAGAAAAACTTTTGTGTTGTGGAACGAAAATGAACGTACCAGCTTACGACTGCCAGCTTCGGTCTCTTTTGAGAGTTGATCCACGGTGGTGTGCCGCTCGAGAATCATGCTTAGGGAAACGAAAGAGTTCGATGAGTTCCGCTGAAATGACCAAGTTGATACAGTGATGGGCCTTGTGTCCTTGTTAGTTTATTATAAGCAGGCAGAGCTGCTGCGCATTAATCAATGGTGGGAAGAGGTCGCCCATATTGTACGTGCCGTGCACATGCGTAGCATGGCGCTCGGCAGAATGCCGTAAGTACCTTCCCCTTTCGAGTGAAAACAATCAAAAGAAGACTGCGCATGCAGTACTGTACAGTACTGCAATTGATGGAGATTGGACTCCGCCGGATGAGGCGCAAGCGCGCGTGCACTGGCATGACCTTTGCACCTCTGGAGCGCTTCGTATCATGTTTAACGAACAAAAAATAAGAGGGCCTGGCCGGGAATTGAACCCGGGACCTCCTCCAGATGACAAGAGCCCTAAGAAGGAATCATACTACTAGACCACCAGGCCTATATTCGGGACGTCATTTCGGCCAATAGGAATTGACTACTGTACTTACCAAGATGGAAAGCTCGCCAATTGTCAGCCTCCATGTCGTCGCAGCAGCAATTTTGGGGTCTGCTGCTTACTCGGACACATTCCCTAGTTCCTCTTGTCCTCCGCCCATGCTCTGAGAGAATACACCTTATCGAGGATGTCTGCCTCTTTCTGGTTGGACAACTCTCTTGATTCGATCTTCTTTGCTCCTTCGAACGGCTTGTCTTCGCGCTCATCGACCGATTCATTCAACATCGACAACATTGCGGCTCTCGATAACTATCCTTCTCTTCTTCTGTCTTCGCACAGTCTTGATTCTTTGCCTCTTTGCGATATCGAACTCATCAAGGCTCCGCCATGCCCCTCGAGTACGCTGCGACGGAAAAGGTCCCAGCATACCTTCCTGTCGCTTATGGCCTCTCTTGCCGTCCCAAAGGGTAATCACCCCAACAAGAAGTATGCCAACGTACTCGTTTCCTCTCCGACGCCGCAACGCCTGAAGAACATCCCGCGACTCAAACCGGCGTTAAGGACCTGGATTGTGAGCATTGACTTACCCTTGGGCCATATTGTTAATTAGTTCTCTAGTCCGGCGTTCCCAGATCAAATCCCCCTGATATGGCACCTTGGTCTCCTCCCCGTGAGAAGCCTCACTATATCTGGGTCCCTGAGGGTTCCTGCTTTCCTCCTTCGTATCTCAAGCGCTATCTTCGTGGGCGCTATGGTCCAGTCGCCACACACCCGCCATCTACTCTCAGTGGATCTCGTCTGGTTGCTACCTCGAAACTCATCGAGCGTACTGAGTCTCCATCTCGGCCTCGTCCACTTCGTCGCTGTGCCTCTCACTGTACACCTCATCCACGCGTGCCAGACTGCACGCCCGCATACATTCCGCTTTCGTTTCCGCCTGTTCACACCCACGGAAGACCACGTCGCTGGTCTCTTAGTGTTCCGCCGAGCTACCTTGGTACAGAGATTATTACTCGCCGCCTCGAGTCACAGCGGATTGATGCCATCAAGGGTGCTGAGTCCGCTCAATCTGATGCGTCAAACGATGACCCGTCTCTGCCTCTGCCTGCTATCAAGATTTCTACGTCGACTGCTACCATTGCAATATCTTTTCCAGGTTCTCCGAGTCCTGAACGCCCTACACCTCCTGCCGAACCCCTTGCCATCCGGCGTGGCCAGAAGATGCTTGCTCCCCTCAAGGTGCGCTCTGCGCAGCGTGTGGCTGAGGAGTATCCAGGCATCCCTACTGCTTTTCTTGGCACACCATCCGCATACTCGCCTCATTTCCACCTTACTTCTTCGACTGCGCAAGTCAACGCCAAGTCTATACCGATCGGTGACATGATCAGTACACTACGGTCTCAGGCTGCTAGCCTGAAAGTTGTATCACCTGTAGAAGACTGTGCTCCTCTGCTAGACATACCGCCTTCTTCGGCCAACTCTCTTTCGGCGTCATCCTCAGACATTGCCCCAAGCATCAGCGAGGACGATTGGGCATTTGCACAGGACTTGATGTCACGTTACGGCGATCGTCCTCAAGATAAGACGCTGAATAAGGCGAGGCATCGCCAGCAACAAGTTCCTTCTGCAAGAAAGTCTCATGTACCTAGGCCCCGTTCAGCAACAACTAGCAGAGTGCAGCGTGCTTCGGTCCCTGCCGCATCGTCTACTCCGAACAATCGACCAAATTCAAGTTCGGCCCCTCGGACTGACCTTATCAAGCCCAGACACAGCACGGGTATCACAAGGCAACGCAAAGATTATATAGGAACTACGAAATATGTATCCCATCCGGACTCTACTACGCCTGGTCCACCACTTAGACTGTCATCTCCCGTCACGCCCAATCATTCGCGGGCTCTCCCATTAGAGTCTACAAACAACTCAAGGGGCGAACGCTCAACCAAACATCCTCCCGGGATATTAAAGCGCGTGAAGAGTGTCCGCTTCGCAGACATGCCAAAGCCAGAGGATGCCGGGGACATTGCACCATCGGAAAGACAGCCCAGTACGAGCATATCGAAAGATGTTGGGGGTTCTCCACCGCTTCAACCATCTCCTCTGCGTACATGCTTTATGCCTGAAGAATTGGAGGTCCAGACCCCGTCCAGACAGCCGCCTACCCCAACGACAGAGGAGTCCTCCCAAGTATTCACAGTGGATGGACGCGGTTCTGTTCAGCTGGCTCCTTCCCAGACTGTAAACTTGCATAGCCCTATGTTCAACCCGCCGTCACTTCCTGCTACTCCATGGATGTCTGACAAATCTTCATTGTCCGGGAGTCACGGGTCTCGCGCACCAAAGAGACTCTCGCTGCTCATCAGGGAGCACTACAAAGATAAGGAGAAGGAGAACAGTCCGCTTGCGTTGCGTGCACAGAGGCGCGCGAGGAGGCACACGGAGGTCGATGAGAATGCCTCACGGCGTGCCCCTGCCTCACGTGGGAGTCGCAAGCACAGATTATCGAGTCCATTGAAGTCGTTTCTTGAGCGGTTGCGAGCATAAGCAAATGCATTTTAGACATCATTTTTGTGGCACATTGTTACTTGATATACCACGATTGTATCCCATATCACCTCTGTATTATTTCGTTAGTTGAGGATCATTTTTATGTTGAGCACAGCCACCCGAGAACTGAAATCCACTTCGATGTGACGACTCGTTCTGCCCCAGCCACCTCGCCACCACAGTCAGTTCACACGCCCTACAAAACCCCCCGGATAGCAACGTATCGTCCTTCAAGTCTCCTTTGCAATGCCGCGGGGTATCCCCAACGTCAGACGCGATGAGTCGCAAGGGATGCGCTACTCGACATTTAATGTGCCCCCACAGTATGTCCCAATCATCCACACAATGAACCCCATATCAAAACTGTACCTCCAGACTCAACCCGAAGCACATGAGCACGTCGTATCTCAAGTCGGATAATAATAGCATGTGGGGCCGGAAGGCAGCGCGGAGCAAAACGACGACGGACGACCAACCGCCTGAAGTGCGTCTGCGTCTAGCACCTTGCCCATTTGACCCTGCCTGCCTTCTAACTAACAAAACATTAAAATGTATGATTGCGCTTTATGGATGTGGATTGACCCGGGTAGGGACGACGCGGTTCGCACGTCGTCGTTATACACCTTGGCTCGCGGTATTTACGTGTCGGGCGTGCGTCCGACGTTACGCCCGTAACCGTACCCAATGTTATCGCGCGCAAGACAATCAATGCACCCGCACCTACGATCGTCAAAGGAATCTCGCGCCCGCGGAAGAATCACGCGCGGGCGCTGTCACCACCGTCAACGAGCAACGATGAATACGCCGTGGCCCGCGGGTCTGATGATCCAGTGCGTCCCGCTCTGTTCTCATCCTAGCCCTAGTCTACCTTTCTTAGATTGTGCGTGGTGAGGCTGAAGCTGACGGGCGCGCGATGCAATGGTAGTTTGAAGAAAAGTTAGAGGTGATACAGGTGTCTTTGCGTGATCGCATGCGGTTCTACAAGCTTCGCGTCACGCCCGATGCTGCGATCAAGGCTGCGACGTTCAATGAGCAACTCAAACCCGAACTCATACCAGAACAGAACGATCCGTTCTGTGTGGATTGGGTTCATGACATCGCAGCTGAACCTTATTATGTTGGGGAGAAGGTGCGCCTGGCTCTTTCTGACTGTCTCTGAACGGGGTCGTTCCTGACACTCTGTTCGGCAGGCACTAAGGCTCGCAGATCCTAAAAAGCAGGGATACACCGTGAGATGGCCGATTTGGGGTTCCAGATTCAACACGCGAGACTACCCGTCGAATGCCATGATTATTGACGACATCGAAACGATACTCGAGATGAGCTTGCAAAACTCACTTAATATTAATCGTCGGGAGTATAAGGTATCCTTCCTTGCGGAACAGGGCTGTGCATATATATTGAAAAAAATATCGAAGGACTACTCCGTTGTGCTGGTGATACCCGACTACTATGATCGGCCATACGTCCGCGACATGATTCAACTGTTGCTAGTCCGCATGGGATTCAAGCAGCTGTGCGTTCAGCAGGTACTCCCCAGTTTTCCTCAATAAGGAACTACTGATGAGCTGTCTAGGAATCACTGGCTGCTACGTATGGCGCAGGAATATCCAGCGCTTGCGTTGTTGATATCGGTTCTACAACAGTGAGTATCGCGTGCGTAGATGAAGGTATGGTGATACCCGAAACAAGGTGGGGCTTTTTACTCCATGTTCGTGACACGATCTGATCTGAAGTTGCTAGGATATGCCTGAATATGGGAGGGGACTATATTACCGAGTTCCTGTATGTCCTACTGGACAGAATCTGTTTCCCATACAGGGACATAGATCTTGCTCGATCCTATGATTGGAACGTGATGGAGGACTTGAAAAGTCGACTCTGTACTCTTACGGAGGTATGATTGGAATTTCCATTCTCCTCGGCCGAAATTTATTGACGTGGCAAGCGAACAGGAAAATGTGGCCCTCAATCTTTACGACTTCGTTGTGAGGCGCCCGAAACGACCAGCAGAGAAGTACGGCCTACGTGCTTACGATGAAATTATTCTGGCACCTATGGTAGCTCTGGTTCCTGTTTTCTCATGTCTGCAACACATGCTGACTTCACGCTCATGTAGTGCCTATTTGAACCGCGTGTGATCGACTTCGAAGAATTAAAGCAGGGTGGGCGACCATCACAGAGTCCCGGCGTTTCAGAAGACATCATCGACATACGCGAGCCACGCGATGCACTGATGGAGAAATACGTCCGTAGATCCTGATCAAGTTGCGGATGTGGTAGTGATACTGATTTTCTCAGACGCAAGCCATGATTATTTCCACGCAGCACCTCTTCGCGCGGAACCTTGCGGCTCTAGAGAACGCCACCGGCCAGTCCCAAAACCAGGATGCTCCGGCATCGGGCCAGCAGACCCCATTGGCTAGTGCAACAGCAGCACAAGCCGGAGACGTGGCATCCGAGGCGCCCGCCCCAGCAAAGTCGGACGAGACATCGGCCTCTGATACCCCCATTGAGGGGGAGGCAACGTCTAAAGCACCGACGCCACCGCTGCCATCGTCTACAGGTGGCGCAGAAGAACCTGTGGCCGAAACTGCTGCAACCAGCCCTGGGACGGGCGAAGGCACGGGGTCGACCTCGGGGGGTATCAATCTCGACATCGCTTTCGAGGCGAGCAAGCTGCCGATGGACGTTGCGATCTTTAACAGTGCGCGTGCTGCAGGCGGAGATGAGAAGATTCGCAAGTATCTGCAGGCGGTGCTCGTCGTTGGTGGAACGGCGCTTATACCAGGCATCTCGCATGCACTTGAGAGCAGGCGCGTCTGCTGCTACTGTCGTATTATATTTTGGCAATCGGATCGCTGATGCCATGGCCAACAGATTACAGGCTATTGCAACGCCATTGGTATCAAATATGGATAAAGTGCAGATTATCCCTCCACCTAAGGGTGTTGATCCGCGCGTTCTTGTGTGGAAGGGTGCCGCGGTTCTTGGGAAAATGGATGGCGTCTCAGACCTTTGGTTGACGGCCGCGGAGTGGGTAAGCTCTCCCATGCATGAATGTTTCGCACATTGGCGCTTACTCGCCCGTATAGGACCTCTTGGGGATACGCGGCCTTCGCGAACGCTGCTTCTACCTATGACTCCCATTCAGCTTGTGAGCCTAGCGCCGAAACAATACAATTAGTTGATTGTGTTATTTCTTCTGTGAGTTGATTGGCATG
Source organism: Russula emetica (assembly GCA_015178925.1). Lineage (NCBI taxonomy): Eukaryota > Fungi > Basidiomycota > Agaricomycetes > Russulales > Russulaceae > Russula > Russula emetica. The sequence continues at coordinate 106,928 of WHVC01000031.1, read as the reverse complement.
CGACAAGGAACAGGGTCTTTGTGCCCTTCGATTCATGCTGCGCATCCAAGGGAACTTGTGTATGCGGTGGGTTAAATTGACTTGAGATTCGGGGAGTTCGGGCATCGTAAGATAACAGTTGGGTAAAATTATGGACTTGAGATGTCTCTGAGAAGCCACGAGCGATGTGGTACGAAGACATCCACAAAACCATGGGGCTGATGGGAGTAAACCTTAAGTGCGTGTATCCTATGTGCTTCTATTAACGCCGTCTATCCTCGACCGTAACCCCGATCACCCGATCCCGCTCGTTTACCTCAGATACAGCCTACAAATTGGGAGGGAAGGGGCTTCAGGAAGGAAACAGTCCATACCAAAGCATCCGCGCACATGGCCGAGTTCAGATTACCACTTTGGGGCACTCTTGGGGTGAAGCACGAGGTTCAAATGCGGGAACTCTGCGGGGAAAATTGAAAAAAAAAAAAAAAAAGGTGTGAAGTGATGGAGGAGGCATTATGGAAATGTCAAAGATGAATGGGCAATAATCGGGACAGCAGACGAGACTCACACGAAGTGCATGCGGTGGCGGGGTCAACGGCCAGATGGCTCGAACGTTAACAGATTTATGGCGAAATGGCTATACCTATACCTGGGATGCTTAATATCAAATAGTTATTTACGTGATTCACACGACAGCGTTCAGTTGATCGATTTACGAGATTTTGATGATTCCTTCGACAAGTGTGTGTGTGGCCAAGCGGTCACCACATGACTCACCGCTTTTGCGCCGATTTGCGGCCCCAGGATGGAGGTGGATCTCGTCATGCAATTGAGCAAGAATGGCATATACGGCATTTTCAAAAAATCGTTTCTGTAAACCCCCCTCCCTCCCTCTTCCCTCGCGCCATTATTCTTGAAATCGACAGTCATGTCTCCCTCTTCCATGAATCCATGGGGCAGGGTAAAGAAGTTATTGCCATCCGGGTTCATTTTCTTCTAATCGGGGCTCTTGGGCACATCTGGTGAATCCTTAGTAATCGATCATGATGGTCAGCCTGAACGTGGAGCGCCGTTAACCCATAATTCGCAAGAGCATGTACTCAGCAGACTGTAAGGAGCGACCAGAGACAATCAGGATGACGAGGCAGGAGACGCCAAAACAAATTTCCGATGGTGATCGGACGCTTGGGAGAGAGAGAGAACTGAATCAGAAGGGACTCGAAGAGGCATAGAACACTGATGACTCGAAGTGTGTCACCGTCCGTCCCCCTGCTGTGGTATCTTGGTACGAGGGAACTTTTTAAAGTTCAGTACAGCACAATTCCACCCACCGGTGAAGCACCTTCACGGCAAGGTCGTACCTATCATTTAGGCACTAAATCCGTAAACAAAAAAGCTGCTGAGTTTGGGAGGCCAAGACTTATAGTAGCTGTGAAGATATGAAATTTTTTATTTTGGCCTTGATTCTCTCGAGAAAAAAAAAAGAAAAAAAGGAGAATGAGAAGGATCAAACTGAAATACCCACTAGTTTGGTCGATAGCCCTGCCCAGGTACTCGGGTTCGATAGGTCGTTTCATGTCTTGGCCAGAAATAAATTCTATCATCCCCAATCGTTGTGGTACTGTATGCATTGAGAGGATCTTACCCCATGATGCCCCGCACGAATCGGCACGATGTTCTCGACTGGGCCCATCGGAGACAAGTATTGTAAACCATGAGCGGTATCATGGGGTTTCGTAATGACATTCTAGGGAGTTTCGTTATCTATCAGTTTAGCAACGAGTGTCGCACCCCTCCATCATACTGCCAAAGTTGGCGTTGAGTTTGTCATGACATGAGTAACCACCACCTTTACCTCTCAGGGCTAACGAAATACTTACGTCCGCTGTCAATCTCGGACCGGGCGGGTGTGGCACCGTTGACCTCAGTTCAGCAATTTCATCCATGAGGATGTCAATGCGTTGGGCCACTGGTACAGTACAGTACTCACTCAATTGGTCCGTCACCCTGTATCCTTGGAAAACGACGTTGCTTGCCGACCACCTCTGACCTTCTTTGCGTTCGCAGCCACAGCCCATTACGATCGGAGTGAGAGGGCTTAGTACTACTATAGGAGACCCGGCCCTGGTAAGCATGGAGATAGTAATGCAAAGGCCTGTGGCCGTGTGGCTGGCCGTTGCCGTCAGTGAGTTAGCGAGCCTAGTCGGAGTCAGATTATTTTAGTCTGAACCGGCCCTCGAGATAGATATTGAGTCTGCTACTACTACTGTTACCCCACTCTGCGAACCTCACTCGCTCTGATTCAAAGTTCAGAACAGGCGAGCGGGGGGAATCTTCTGATTCTGAATTGGGGGCACATCTTCCAGGAACTTATTCTAGTCATCTGGTTGCTAGCACGACGCACGAACGCACATGACACACCGACCGACCGACAGTCACACACCTACTACTGTCGTATACAGTAGTAGTAGCGTCTCTCGCAATTGTCTCTCTGCGGATGCCGAAAAGCCCGTTCTTCTCTTCGATACTCACAGTAACTTACTGCGGATTTCTTTCTGGGTAATTTCAGAGGCAAGTTTGGAACTCAGTTCTCAGTAGATGGATTCTGTGGGACTCGGAGGGGCTTCTTGTCTACAACTGTAGTACGCCACTTCTCCACTCTTTCACGGGATAGCCGAGGGGCATCCGGCGGGTCAACCCGGAGCAACTGAACTAGAGAGCGTCGTCATGTGTCAAGGGGGGACTTGATTGTCAGTCACTTCTTTCACTGCGATTCTCTAAAGCAAGTACTGTACTCGAATAGCGACGGCAAGTCCCTCGAGTCTCTCTCTATTCATCCAAGCTACGGGTTCTAAATTTCTACAACTCATCGGAAACACCTCACCATTCTTTTCTCACGAAATTCTCTACCTGCCACTGGCACGCCACTTGTCGAGGAGGCGAAACGCCGTTCGCGCCACGGTATTATATACCGCACTGGGCAGTGGAAGGTCTGGTATGACATAATAGGGAAAGGAATGGCCACTGAATACAGTACTAAACGCACCAACTGCTGTTCACTCCGCGCTACGATACGATGACTGCCAATTCAATGGGGTGCCGCAACGGTGTATAACTGTACATCGAGACACCGGAAGTTTCCTCATTAACTATCTTCTCTACCTCTTTTGCAGTCAGGGGGGAAGTTTTGATGACGCGGAGGCCGCCGCGGGGAGCCCCTTGCAGGATGAATGATGAACCCGGCCCCCCAGCTTCCGTCTTTTCAAGTCAAAAAGATCTTTTTTTCTTTTCTTCTGATGGGAATCGCTTTGCCGACTCATTGCTTTTCGGTCATGTGTTAACTATGCTTTCACGGGGAAAAAACCTCGTGGATACGGACTGTGTAGCACTGCACTGCCTGTCTTCTCAAAGCCCAAGACGGATAAATGGGTACTTTATGAGTAACACGCCGCAGCAGTCAACCCATTAATGTCTCACTCTTGTCCAGTTCCCGATGATTGATTGTCTCAGGTCCTGTGTGGATACTCCGATCCATCCCTAGGAGACCCGGCCGTCATGCCTTTTAGCGGATCAGAAGGTCTAATACCTTTCTGCATTTTCCCGCTCAAAATATATAGGTCTTTGGTTAAATCAGTTACCAATCGTAAAAATGCATTTCATTCCGTTTTATGTATACAACAAAACCCTTCGGTCCCCCTCCCAGTCCCAGCACATGTCTACACATGACCTCATTGGCACCCTATCCTTCAAATGATTTAGATATTGTCTCCTTTTTTAAGGAAACCATGGTAACCAGTGGAACCAAATCCGTGTCCGACCGCACCGCACGGTTCTCACACCAGTGGCGTTTCCTACTTTGCGCTTCTGGAGCTTGTCTGTCAACAAAGGCGGAACCAAGCACAGTGCAGTGACAGCGCTAATAGTCTAGGGAAGGGGCTCCAGGGGAGGGGAGAGGACGGCGCCAGGCTGCCAGCGAACTCCGCCGTTTCTACACCACAGGTTCATACCGGACTTGTAACGTACAATTACTGGGAATGGAGCTCACTTTGTTCACGCTTCAGTAATACAAGGCTTCCCTATCTCGCTATGATGTCCTTAGGTGGTGTCCCGTGAGTTGTGTGAGAGGGGGGGGGGAGATCATGTCTGCTCACTGGCATGCAGCGGCTCCGAGTCTCTCTGAACCTCAATCGATGGCTTGACTGTACTGGCACAGAGACACTTAGAGAGCGAGAGAAAGGGAAGTTCTCGAACACAACCTCCGGTGTCACACAAGCGCCGTTTTATTGTTTCAACAGGCTGCTGTGAACCCGGTGACCCCTCCATCTGATTTGTATTTAGCTCTGAAAAGATTTAAAAAAATGCAGTTTGCGCCCCGTGATCTAGAAAGTAGGTTCGTGCCACCGTACACCTTGCGGAGTCCAAGTGTATTTGCATCAACGCCTTGGGGCCAGAATCATACAGTTCAGGCATGCGCCTAGTTAGGTTATTGTACTCAGTAGGAATAAATAAAAATCATAGCAGCATACCTGAGGAGAGGTTGTCAGCTGACACCCTACCGTGGAAATCAACTCAGCAGCCTAAGCAAGGGGTGGAGTGATTCGAGGGAACATGCCGGTTGAGTAGTAGCCCGGGGGTGGAAGATTGCGCTGCGGTGTGCTTGACAATCGGATCATTGGACAAACCTTCGGGCTCTTTTTGCATAATGGACAGCGGAGGCTGGTGACCGGTGACCGCTAGAGGTCAAATGACTTAGGGGTAAACAAAGATCCGAGAAGTTGGATTTTGTGCGTGAATGGTCACGGTGGGTGAAGCAAGATCCGCTATGGTCTTTCCTTTGGAGGATGTCAGCCAACCGTCGTTGAGTCCTATTTTTTTTTTTGGGCGGGGCGAGGGAGAGGGTTAGGAAAGAGGGGGGGAATAGAGAAGAGGGGTACTCCCAGGTCCGGGGGGACCCACAAACAGAGGTGGCAAGTCTAACCGAGCCAGAATGCTGTGGCTCGACCACAGGCGACACAGGCGACAGACAACATACATGCATGCATGTCCTTTGGTGTGACCGATCCACATTTTCGCGTGGATCAGGATACTAGGCAAAAGGGGGGCAGATCGCCAGAGAACACGAGAATTAAGATTGGTACTGCAAGAAAAGAGCAAGCGTTCGTTCATGTTCAACACGCATCGAAGACGTGCGGTGTCACATAGCGGCGCCTGAGGTTGGTAGGGTGTAGGAGTGTTGTAGGCAGGACGATCCTACATGTCGATACACGGGCTGAGCAGGCAGACCAGGGTAACAGGATCGCCCTGGGGCAGCTTTGATCCACGTTTTGAGTGCACGGGGTAATGCACAGGACAGAAGAACGGAGCCGGGGCCAACAGCACAGCCAGAGCCAGAGAGCAGGTTGCATGTCGATCTACATGCGACAATACTATTGATACTTACGCGTACTACACGAGGGGAGGTCGAGACCCAACACGTTTTAAACAGAGATTGAGTTTCGGAAAACTGTACCCCAAAATGCCGCTGTAATGCAGAAAATGCAAAAAAAAAAAAAAAAGAGTACACACACGCACACTCCGTGAGATCAGGACTTTGGGTAACCCATCTCACGGGACATTCGGATCAAATCACATCCTATCCGGAGCTTCCTTACGCCCCGGAAGGAAATCGGCGGCGCCGCACAGGAATGATGGGGGGAGGCCCAGGACGACGTACTGTACCGACCAGATTTAGTAGTACGAAGAAACATAAAAACAATAGCAAGAAGCGCCAAGAACCACGTGGGTGAATGCATTGCATGCCAAAAATTCACGATTATGGAAGCTTTGCTTTTTTGTCCGGACTCCGGAGTCTCGGCATGCTCGGGTTAACAAATTTGGATCCATGTCGCGGCGTCAACGCGGTGAGAAAAGGCGTGGAAAAGCCCATTTCGCAACCATCTGGTTTTTGATCACTCTCTCACTTAACTTGGAACAATTGTTTTTTTTCATCATGGACGCGGTGGGTGGGTGTGGACGACGGCCTCGTGTCCTTGATTCCTGCTGTCACTCACGCGGTTCTCTGACTTCTGACCCAAGTACTCCTCTCTCTCTCTTTTTTTTTTTCCTTCTTGAAGCCTGACGTCGTGCGGCGATAGAAGAACCGCCTGAGCCGCCGGTTTAAGTTTCGTGTCGGTTGATGGAGAACTTCAGTAGATCGTGTTTCGGAGACTTCCCGGCCAATGTTCGTACAGTAGCAGGGTGTCCGGCAAAACTGGCGCGCCGTATGCGGTCTTCAGGGGGACCCTCATAACCAGACTTTTGGCGCCATAATTGGACTTGAGCCGAGCATGACGGCGTATGCATACCTCATATACAGCATGTGGAGGTGCTTCTCCTTACATATGTAAGGGTGCAGCGAAGCTCAAAACACGCTGTGTTACCCTCTTCTTCTCAGAAACGGCATGTCTTCCAATATTTCCAAACAATCCGGCAAGGCCCAAAGTTCATCCCTTGCACAGCCAAGGAGGGAAATATAACGCGAATCGCAGTTCCGAACTGCGACCCTTTCGCACCTGTAGTCCAAGTGAAACATGAATATGCAATGTTATAGATGCCGACAGCTGAGCTCAGCCTGACTGCCTGAGACGAAGCTGCCTAAGCAGCCTTGTTCTGGGTGTGAGAGTCAAGTTGTGATATACAAACCATTCTTATCTTCACCGTGGCTACCTGCCTTCTAAGCTGATTTTTTCCCCCTCTGGCAAGCGGCGTTTTAGGTTTGGCAGACGAGAGTCACCGTGTGTGGCGCTGCGAGAGACGGGCGCTTGAGCTTGATATCAAGGTGAGAACGTGAACGGGATGATTCCACCTCCGAAAAACCAAAGATGGGCGATCTCCACGGACAGCTTGAACCAGTTCAAGGCTGCGGTGACCTTGATATTCAGGAAGTTCCTGCGATCAAACCCACGCTCTGGCGTAGCCGTAAACGATGAGAAGCGCCCCACAGATATTGCGTATTTAGTAACCGATGAAGGTTATCCACCCAAAATTACTCATTTTTGCCGGCATTGGCCTGAAATGACAACTGAGATGCGAACGCAGGCTCTGACTGACAACTCCAATTCGCCGGCAAAACTGAGTTCAATGATTGTCACTGCCAATTTGGGCGTCACGGTTTGACGTTGAGCGTCACGACTGACAACGATACCCAGATGGACGTCAATTGTCTCCTCACCAATCTTATGCTGGGAAATAAAGCACCATCGACTTGATGACGCGACTGGCACTGTATCAGCTAGTTGCACCATCTCTACGAGCGTTAAGCCAGAGCTTCGTCGCGCATGGAAGGATGATGCATGTGATCAACTGAAATCACTGAAATCAGGTGATCTAGTATTCTCCCATTATTCTTCGCAGTTTCCATTATTGACTTTCATTATATTTGTCTGAAGGGCCTTGCTCAAAAGGAATGAAGGCAAGGTGGAGGGAACCGCGTGGGGAACTCGAAATCCTGTGGCAATTGACATACAATAGTCGTTTTTGGTTGTTCCTCACCCTGTCTGCCCGACCATATATGAGAAAACTGCACATCAGTATGGTAGCATATTTCTTGACATCTGTTGGCGGTGTGTCAGGGAAGTAGTCGCACCTGCCAGCCATGCAGTTCATGAGCATCAAACTTTCCGGGGCATAGACAAGACCAGGTCAAAAAGGCGTGCGATGCGATGATGCCACCCGTCAGGCATATAAACTCCGAGAATGAAAATGATGGGCGTACACAGAGGACCACAAATGAAGTTCCTGTAAATGGTATTCACAGATGACCAAAGATTTCAAGCTGAGAATGAAATACTAATAAACAAATTACCGAAAGTCCCACGAGGCGCGAAACCTTGTTGGAGGCCTTCTATACTACACAGCGTGTGCACAGCATACACGTTGGATCCGCGCAGCGACGCCGTCTGTGCGTGTTCAACACTGCTTTCACAGCCCACGGCGACGCGAGGTGGAGATCTGCCTAGTAAGCGCCATGAAAGGGGCCATCCAGAGAACAACAACAAAGAGCGTTCATTTAGGGAGCAATCGAGGCAAAAAACACCTTGCACCCCTGACGTTGTCAATTACTGGCAGCAATGAACTTTCCATACGAGGGACTGTTGCAATGCCCAGGCAGGCCTGCGCGCTTGCATGAGGCAGAAGGGGATGAAAGGGTCTTCTAAATATAGGTAATAACGGGTTACCCGGAGTGGTTGCGAGGGATAGTGTTTGATGGCAGGACAGAGGAAAATGAAAGAGAGAGCTGAGCAACAGGTGAAAGTGCATGAGTGCACGCGCAGCGCAGCAGTGGCAACGCGAGGCCCACGATGTTTAAGTTAGAAAAGGGGGAAGGGGTGGGTATGTGTTGTAGAACGGAATGAGGATGGTGATGCAACAAATTGCTGGTGGCTGCGGCTGCGGCAAGATAACATATGGTGGGTGGGAGGACGAGTGGTTGGGAGTGTAGTACTGGGAGACACGTGGCACGGCGACAAGGCCAAAAGTAGGAGGAGTGTACCAAAAAAGGCGTTATTGCCCCGGCTGTCGGGACAATTCGCAGGGAACCCAGATCTCATAAAAATTGACGAGGGGAACGGGCCGTCAAGAAGGAGAAGATGGGGATTGGGTGGACCCAGACGCGCTGAACGAAATAAATTTGAATTTGCAAAGGGATCTGATGGAGAGGGATTCTGAAGAGAAATTCTGGAAGGGGAATGGGGATGACGTTTTGTCAGCGACGGAAGGGAACACCGAAAGCCGGGGCTGTGGCTGGATATGTGATTGGAGGGAGGGCAGGGAGATCTCTAGATCTGGGTATGACAGGGTGCAGGCAAGAGAAGCGCAAGAGGGAACGAATCAGGTGCTTCTCTCTCGTGGCTGGCACTGAACGCGCCCGCCCATAAGCATCGGATATGTATAGCTCTCGTCCTGTCTCGGCTGCTTCTTCCTTGCCCTCTGTCTTTTCTCCCCCTGGGTACACTAGTACTACTTGATGCTACTCCTTCGACATAACTCTTCGCTCCCCGATCTGGACGCTTCATCCTTCCGCCTTCGCTCCTCGTCCTATCCAAGCTACGGCACCATTCCATCTAAACAGTTCACGCATTCTCCTCCCGAGGAAGTATTGTCCAACTATGTACATACAACTCTCCCCTCACAACCTCCGTTTTCCATGTACTCATCATCCTTACACGATCAGCGTGACCAGTCTCTCGTAGACCCCTGGCTACCCTCCCCCGCCGGTGCCTCCGCCGATGTCTCTCAGCCCAAGTCTACCTATTCGCCCTCACATACACATCCAGTGAGCTCCACAAATGACCCGACCCGCCATCCACGCTTCGTTCATACACCCGGCGGCAGTCCCTCTCCTCGTCATCAATCCTTCCCCTCTCAGCAACATTCCCCTTCTTCACTCAACCGGCATGTTTCCGAACCCAACATACGATCGGTTGCAGCTCAACCTGCTCCCCATTACCCCTTATCAAACCCCACAGAGACGCGCTATCAGCAGCAACAGCGGCGGCCTCAACACCGTCGAAGCTTCCAGCACAGCGTCACTCCTGCCATACCCTCTCCCAGTTCAGCGTCGTTTTCGGCCGATCGAAGACCGAGCACGGCCGGCTCAGCCGCCAGTTCTGGTTGGGAGCTGGAACCCCGAGGGGACATTCGTGCGGAACCGTTACAGGAAGTGACGGCTGTGACACCATCGCACGGTGTGTATGCTTCCATTGGGATCCTCGTCGATCCTTCTAAATGAGCTTCCTTTCTTCTTAGATTTGCCTCCAATTACGGCTGGGGATCAAAATACTTCCCATGTTGAGAGATACCATCCTGCGTTCTCTAATCCATTCAGCGAACAAAACATCGCAACGCGATCTAGATCTTCGGCCGGTGATCCTCTTCTCCACTCGGAGACTACACAGACCCGCCTACACTCACCTGCTTCGTCCCTTGTCCCAATCGCCCGTTCCGTGGTTTCAGAAGAAGAACAGGATGTTGTACCCCACGATGCGTCTGCATCCAAGACATACTCATTTGTTTCTCTTCCTGGAAACGCAGTCAGAAAGCGTCCGCGCCGCCGTTACGATGAGATTGAGCGTCTGTATCACTGCTCTTGGACCGGCTGTACAAAAAGCTACGGTACCCTTAATCACCTCAATGCCCATATCGTCATGCAGCGCCACGGGAGTAAACGAACTCCGACCGGTGAGATTCACGGCATTCTTTAGTGACTAAAACTAGACCATCTAATCTCCGGCAATCGACACAGAATTCAAGGAGCTCAGGAAGCAATGGCGCAAGTCCAAGAAGGACGAATCAGATCGTATGGCGCGGCTTGAGCGGGTTGAGGAGCGTTTCAGTAATATGCGCTCAGAACCAACCCTGCAGTACCCTCCTCAATCCTACGAGCGGCAGCCCAGGCCTTCGGCATATGGAAGACAACAGCTTTACGGTCCAGGGATGCCCGGTCCTGATATGGAACAACAGGTTGCTGTTGGCGAAACGATGCCGAGGTACCCGACAAGTACCGAAACTTCGTCAATGCGCCCACAGCCACTGCAGCAGCAATATGGTTACGCGATCTCGGGCACAGCCCATTCGCTTTATCCCGTTGTACCTACTACGCCCATACCTTCTTCATGGCCTGATCAGTCCACACAATACGAGGGTGCCACTCCTCCCCAGCAGGGCGGTCCTACTCCCAGCCATGGTCACTTACCGGCGCAGGGTGCTTATGACTACGAGAGGGAGCGTCAAGGACAATCCTGGACACCGCCATCCCTTCCTCACTCACGACCGGTACCCTCATATGAGGTGTCCCCGTCATATATGCAACCTCAATCTCAACCCCAGCAACGTGTGAACACACTTCCCCCAGACAGCACTCTTCTGACACCTCTTCCAGGCTATCAGCCATCAACTGTTGAACCTGAGTATGAGGAAGAATATGACAGCAAGCAACAATTCTGGACTGAGCAGCAGCAGTAATTGCGGCCGAATTTCTTCCCCCCCCTTCTCCCAAACTCGGCATTCAGTTATTTGGCCTCATTCCTGTTGCCATCCCGTTCACACCTCTGTTGACGGGCTTTGTGATCGCATAGCTATTTTTTGCGCATCACGAATTCAACCCAACACCCTCGCCTCACAAGACCACGCACCATCCATACTCTACGCCATTGCCGCTCATTCAACTCGTGCACCGACTACTGTACCTTATTGCCATTTTAACAGCACGCATCGCTCTCATCACAAGTTCATCGTCTCCCTTGCGCAACTTTATGTTATGATATGCTGCACATAGTTCTCGTCTATACACTCCATTACACTTACTCGCCCTATAACTTCCTCAGGCTGGCTGCGCCGTTGTCGTCATGTATATTAATTATTCAATTGATTCAAATGCCCTTGCGTGCTGGCAGAAATACATATACATTCATCTTGTACAGTCAGTCAACATGATCCTGCGATCGCGACGTCATTCAGTTGCTGAGTGCCAGTTCTGGACTTGTTTTAAAAATATCTCAACTCCGAGAATTAAAATGCATGTACTATACATACAGTAGATGAATGGAACTCAACAAGCGATATCGCGATATCACAAAAAACTGAGGATGTTTACATCTCAACGTGACGCGTGGCGCGTGAGATGCCTAAAGTAGTATGAGTGGAGGTGTTGCATGTGGCAGCAACAGCCGTATTGGCGAGATCTGGAAGACGTCCCTCGGACTCGGACCCTCGCGTTGTCTGTCTGTCTGTCCACGTCGTCATTCAGGTTCAGTGCCAGCTGTCAAAAACCAAACCAAACGCAAACCAAACGCGTGTGTGTGTGGGCGAAAAAAAACTTTTTCAATTTCGCACACCGCCCGTTGGCAGTTGCGCCGTCCATCATCTTCCCGTGGAAAGGGGGAGGGGGAGGAGGGGGGGGGGAGGTTGAATATTGAATGATGGACAGGACATTGGGTTGGAACCTGTTCAAACCCCGTTTAAACGATTTGAAAAGAGGAGAATTAAACCTCCGCTAATCTGTAAGGGACGACTACTCGTCACTGTTCCTCTGTCGTACACATCTGTGCCAGTCAGAGTAATGTCATCTCTTTATAGGTTGGCTTTTTTTTGTTTCGTCCAGGATTGGAGCCACGCTACGGGAGTTCAATCCACTCAGGGTGCCAGTGTGACATGTCACCCTGAGTGTAACGTAAGGGAACATGAGGGAAAATGGAGGGATTCAAGGGAGGGCACATGCATGTGGGCGAGAAAAGAACAGCGCCAGCCTGTGTGTGCCCCCGTTTTTCTCTGAACTTTCTTTTTTTTCTTTCTTTTTTTTACAGTAATTCGACGATCCCAGTACAGTACCCTTAAGACTAGCGAAAGGGGAATTGAACAAATGCGGACTACCAACTATCTTTTTGCAATTCCATAATTATGTTGACTGAATTGAAGCTGTCGGATGTGTCGTACAAGTAAGTTAACAAGAGGGGGGAAAGAACTGGGCGGCTACAAATTTGATCGGTGGTTGATCGTGGCGCGCGGATGGGTGTAATGTCGAACCAGTCGGCACTTGGTCGGCCGCGCTAATAATCTCCGGATGGGCGGGAGCTTCAAAGAGGGCGAGGCCGAATCCATAGACGTCGATCAGAGAAATGATGGATGAAAGTCGGACAGGATGCGAATTTTTTTGGTTGTTGTTGTTGTTGTTCAGCTTGCGTCCAAAGGAGTTACGAAAAGATCTGTCGTTAGTTGTCTGGATTCCATGACAGTTGGGCAGGTAGAGAGTAAAATTGCACGCAGTTTTGATGCGTGGGCGCAATGGTAATTGCGTACCTCATATATTGTGACCTCTGTGAAAAACTCTCTTTTGAGCAGCCGGTGTGTACAGAAAAAAACGCTCTGGAGTCTGGACTGATGATGCCGTCTTCAAACTGTGGCCCATATGGAATTAAATAAATAAATAAAAGGTACGTAAGGAAAGGCAGGTTTCGTAGGGAACTGAATACGTTAAAGGATTTGTGGGGGCCACACGGGTCGGAGCGCTCAGGGATCGCCTGGCAGGGAGGAGTTGGAAACCTTGGACGTCGACCGTTGATACGTTGATAGGCAAGGAAGAAAGGACGTTAAAGAAACGGGTTAGCAGATAAAATTCGAGGGTAGACATGATAGTTCAGAGCGAAAGAACAATCACTAACGTGGACGCAGAGACCCTGAAACAACATTTGAAGCAGGGGGAGGGGGGCCGATGCCGATGAGTGAGGAGCGCCCGAAAGCCGCAGAGTGTACCGGTGCCGGGAGACAAAAACAAAAGATGGACTCAAAAAAGGAATGATGAAAGCCAGACTGTCGATCTGATGATGCCGGCATGGGGCTATAACTTACTGCTGTAAGGGGGTCGAGAGCCGTTCTCCTGGAGTCTTCTTGCTAATTCAGACGCACGCGTGTCAGTCTCAACTTCTCAAGCGAAAAGGCGTTGAAAGTCCGACTTTTTTCCTTGGTTTTTTTCTTACAGCGGCAAAATTACCGTTTGAGGAAATCGAAAGTTTTTGCGCGCAAACGTTGCGACGGCATGGTAAAAATAAAAAATAAAAAGGAAAAAGGAAAGGAAAAAGGGAAGGGGTGGGAATTCCGAATTCCAATGCGTGCAATACGCATGGGAAAGACGAGCTGGTCGATCGATCGAGCGCTGTGCCAAAGCACTTGAACAGGAGGACGCGTCAGCGCCATGCTGTGTTCGTTCGGATGATCATGACACACACTACAGTATCATCATCCCACTCCGCTCGCGCCGGTAACTCATCCGTCTACAGAAGCACCCTTCGATGCACATGTCCCGAGGGGGATCTTACTTCTTCCAGGGCGCTACAGTACAAGAAGAGTATCAAGTCAAATACATGAGATAGTAAACCTGAAAGGGTGACCGAATCCGGAATCGTTTGTAAATACGAAACGGTGTTGCTTTCCTCTTGCAGATGGACACTGATGACCTAGGAAGGCCCGAGTTGCCCGACCGACCGTTGCAAGGAGCAAGGTGAACGAACGAAGGGGCAGTTACCTCGGCATGGTCACGTAAACCCTCAGCAAGTTTGGAGTGCAGAACAAGGTTTCGAAGTATCATGCATCAATCAATGTACCGTGGTGGTGCTCAATATTGCTACTGTTGGCCGTCTGTTACCACGGGATTCAGTCATGAGGTGAAAGAGATATATCCCAGACAGGCGATGATGATCCAGGATCCAGGACCTCCCCCAGCATTTTACACGGATTTTCAACTGCCGCTGCTATCTATCAACCTCTTTTTTCCCCCTCTCCCCTTCAGATCATCTGATTCATTACCTACCTACCTATCGTACTTGTTTCTGATAAAGATCTCTCGTCTTCAAACTGACCCACGGCTGCGGGACACGAGGTTATTAGTGACGCCCTCGACATCCCGAATGTTGACATCTTCCTTGGACAGATACACCCGGATTTGTCACCTGCCGTCGATCCACTGGCCCTTCCCAGCCTGCGTTCTCTGCTTCTAGGCTCTCGCTTCACTGCAAGTTTTATCAAAATATATGCTATATCTAGATGCTCTTTCTATCATACATCGGCTGCTGCGCGGCAACAGCGTCTATGATCTCTGATCACGATCAGACTGCGTATGTTGCCTGGTCAATCGAGCTATTTCTCGTATGTTTTCTTCTAGCTTCACCTTCTCGAATGACTCACTCATGAATGACGGCGGGATGTCAATCGGGATCGCCAAGCATAACTAACAGACAAATTTCGTACAACGCAACATCGTCATAGAAGTATGAGAAACTGGTCTCGATGTGCGGCTAGTGACTGAGAACTTTCCTACAGCAATTACGGAAAAAGGGCGGTAGTGAATAACGTAATGCACTGCTTGGCTGGTCATCTGCAACTTGCACCTCTACATGCATGTGTTCACGCGGCCACGCCTCTCCACTCAGGTGACGACTAATTGGCGCCGAAAGTGCTTCGGAAGTCCAGATTCCAGCGCCAGGCGTGTGCGATGCCGCAGAGTGCTCTGACTTCTGACTATCAATCACACAGTTGTCAGCATCATGGCTGTGCATCATCACCCTCATTCCTGTTTTTTTCCGGGCATGCAAGCCCGTCGATGAGCACATAACAGAACAAATAACAGGTCTTTTTTTCTCCACTCCGCACTGGTGACGGCAGCGCTCTGAGTCCGTACTGTAGGTGGAGTGGCGGCGTGAGAGCGAGCGCCGCATGATTGATGGATTTGTGTGCTAGGAGTCGACCCTCGTGAGATCTCCAGGAGATTTTTACTTTCCGGTATGTAGATTGTGCTCCATGGTTATGGTGTACGAGTTACAGCAGCGGTCGTGGGGACGAAGAGATCACGTGTAAACAGTCAGAAGCAGGGGGCGAGTACAGTACCCCGTACGTACATGTACGTGGCTGTATGATCGTCGTGATGACGGCTGGGATCGGAACTGCGATGGATGACGTAAATTCAAGTATCGGAATCATCGTCACCCTGAAGCATGCCTCCCTTTTGATTACGCAAAAAATTGGCATGGCAAAACAATTAAAAGTCGAGAATGCATCTGTACGTTGGCGCTTGGGCAAAGGGTGGAATCCTAAATCAATAAAAAAATCTGGCTGTCGAAGTTGTTCATATTGGTATCTGTGTGAGTGCTGCAGTGGATGAAGCGACGAGATAGACATGACCGGACCATGACCGCTGTGGTTCCGCATGTGGTCATTTTCGGAGCAAAAGACTCCGTGCCTCCGACATTAGTCCGATCTTGTATACGTATGACAATTGACTGATTGCGCTCATCGAGTCCGCATGGGACGATCGAAATATGGATATTGTCTGATGCTGGTGGACGCTGGAATGAAGACTTTTTGAACGCAAGTGTGAAATGTTATGTACGGGGAAGACGATACTAAGGTTTGTGCATGCTACAGTTGAAACGAACGTGTGCCAAAGGAGACAATTGTACCTGCGCCCTGCAAGGAGTTACTCGGATCTAATCGAAGCACTCCAGTTGTAACTTACTGGCCGAAGCCGAAGACTGAAGGGAGATATATGATTGGCGCTGCGTTGTGTGCGTCTCGAAACTGTGCAAAGTAAGACGTAAGTGCCCGACAAAATCGTCAAAAACATACCTTACCAATGATCCTCTGGGTTATCTCAATGTGGACGCTGCGGCGCAAAGACGCGCGTAACATACCAGGCGCCAAATCTCCGAGGCGCCCGCACGTCGTTGCCAGTACGGGATGATTGGGGTCCAGACTCTTGGACTCTGCAAGTCACGCTGTTGAGCGTAATCTTAGGCGCCAGCCGCTATCTCCACGATACGATGTCAGCAGGGAGCTTTAATTAAGGGTCGAATATAGAGGACCCTGATATACTGGGCAACTGGTCCCTAGGTTCAATCTGTTGAGAGGAAACGAAAGCACCCGGAATGAGTTACTGGAGGTCACGCGAGAATAAAGTTTGGGGATGCTGGGAGCGGGCACCTGTGGAATATTCGGCTGGGCCCCCAGCAACGTTTGAGGTTGGGTAATGGGACATAAGTTTATATCAGAATCAAGGGGCTTCCCTGTCCTTTCATTATAACATTACCTCCCAAGAGAGAGAGAGGGATCCAGATGACGGAAGAAATGCGCAATTTATCACGGGTAAAGGGCGAGGAACGACAACTTGTTCAGGCACAATCGTCCGAGAGAAAGCAGGCATACGATACTGTATTGGTCCCGCCAGTTCCGACTCAACGTACAGTATCGACATTCAGGGCGAGGGCACAGGCACAGGTAGCCACTGTCAGCCGCATAAGTGATATCCATTTTGGTTGAGAGAGCGCACTTCCGCTGCGCCACTTGTCGTCGTCTCACGCCGGCGTGAGCTCGTTGTCAACACCAAATGGCTTGGTTGGTTGGTTGACTGGCCGGATCAGATTAATTTCCCGAAATTTTAAATGGTCCGAGAAAAACGCAAGAAAATGAGAAGGAAAAAAAGGTTTGGGGTTACAGTATGAGTGGATGATGATCAGGATCAAAAGAAAAAGTGAAGTGAGTACGATTGATCCGATCCGACCGATGAGTTACCAAAAAGGATAATAAAAATTGCTGAGGAGATAAGGCGGAATATAAGTCGGAGTGTGTTATTTAACATTTGCCGTAATTTCTAGGAGATGACGTAGACAGATCATGCGGGGCGCAGAAATCGATTGATCCAACGTCGCAGGACTCTACTACATCGCGACCCCAGCGATGCATATCGCGGATATCCCAGTTGAAGTCTTTCTTGATAATCTGCTTCCTTTAGCAGAATTGCGCGATGTTTTAAGCCTGGCATCTACAAACAAGCTCTTTGCCGCAGTCTGCGCGGACGAGACTTTCTGGAGGAGAAGATGCCAGGCAGACTTTAACTTCACCAGTCAAGAGACAGCTCGCCAGTCGGGTTGGAAGAACCTATACAGGGGTCTAAGGCATCCAAGGATTTTTGTTTGGGGGTCTGTCATCACGCTTGTCCACCACTCTCTCAAGTCGTGACGCGTTTCCTTTGCAGTCAGCGCGCAAATGGTAGACTCGGCTTGAAAGACATCCCGCATAATATCAGAGGTGTTCCGTACCCAATAGAAGTGAAGATTCCCGGATCTCGGATCGTGAGTCTAGTTGCGGGTGGGATGTAAGTCCTTGATTCGCTATCCAACTTGAAGCCACTGTAGCCTTCAATTTACCACAGGTCCTTCCACGCTATCGATACGGAAGGATCAATGTATGTCTGGGGTAAGCCGAGTTGATGCGATCATACGGACGTAAGTCCTAACGTGTTCCAAGGTACCTTGAACGGCGAGAGCCCAGCTCTCATTAGCGAAGGCTTCGCTGTGAAGTACAAACCAGCATCGGAACCCCATAGGCTCCTCATGCCGGATCCCATTCGCACTGTCAGGTGCGTCTATGCGTATATCTGCAACACGCCACTTGCCCTGTAATGAAACTCG
The DNA here is from genome assembly GCA_015178925.1 of Russula emetica. Taxonomy (NCBI): domain Eukaryota; kingdom Fungi; phylum Basidiomycota; class Agaricomycetes; order Russulales; family Russulaceae; genus Russula; species Russula emetica. The sequence goes on along the minus strand of WHVC01000031.1, from coordinate 88,956 downwards.
TTCTAGCTGTGGTAGGCTGCACACTATGGCTCTTGATTCGAAGAATCAAATATGGACATTTGTTACCTGGGGCCGCCCATTCAGACTCGATTCTCCAATGTTGGGCTGCACGTCACCGGAAACTACACCTATGCAAGCGGAGTGCGGCTGGTCGTTTTCTTCCATCTTGACCCAGTCCGGTGATGTTCTCGTCTTCTGGCCTTCCTCGGGTGAGATTGGCCGAATTTACGATGAAGAAAACGCCGCCATGGATGATGGGGGAGATTGTAACGCTTATGGCACCGAGGACCACCACATCCCTTGTGTCACCTGGTCTCTGCGAGCTGATCCTCTGCTGATACCCCCTATACCTCAGCTGCCGGACCTCGAAAGCACGGGGGTGTCACAGGAAGAGAGGTCGGAGGCGACGACCTTGATCAAGATAGCGGCATTCGATAATCATCTCATCGGTCTGACCAACAAAGGACATGTCCTAAAGTTCGGAGATTTGTCAAATGAAGATAGCTTTAACAGGACGACGCGCTGGCAATACGTTAGTCACCCTGCATCTGCGTTATGCTTAAGCTGACATGTTGTAGTTGAAGAACTTCAGCGAACTTTCCGAACTCTCAGCGCACCCCACTTTCCGAGACGAAAACATTGGTTTGCAAGCCCCGACCTCACTGCGGATCACGCATGTAAGACATGGCACGTTCCTGTCGATATTCCCTGATTTGACATAATTCCCTAGATTACGGCACACTTCGAGACCTTCGTCGCATATTCAACCGCTTCAAGTTCTATCATATTGATGGGTGACGTACATAGCGATGAAGAATCCCAGCCGAAGATCATTCCCGAACTACAAAATCGCTCTGTGATTTCTATTGTGCTTGGAGATTATCACTATGGTGCTCTCACCGCTGACGGTCAGTTACTTACATGGGGACAATACTCTCATGGGGCACTAGGGCTTGGAGTGCCCACTGAGCTCCCTTTGGGCACGCCCGGTGGATATTCGGCAGAGTCGCAACTTATCCAATCGCGTCGGTCGCAGTGGGGCCCTCTTGAACCACCGAGAGTGGCCTCGCCTTCCCCAGTGCATTTTAATCATGGGCCGAACCCAGGTGGTAGAAGGTTCTGCTTCGCTGCCACTGCAGCGGGATGGCATACTGGCGCGTTGGTCGTTTGCTTGGAGGTTAGCTCCCCCCCTTGAAGATCGTGGATGGCATAGTTAATGTGTGGCGTTCTCTAGCCCGAGAAAGAGGTGTATGACGACAGCACTTCCACCAATGACGAACCTTCCATACCTAGGTTTGGACAGTTCGGACGTGATGAAGCGCCATCTGGGAGTCGGAATGAGCCATCAGCCCCATCAGACGCTGGCCTGTTCGGATTTGCTGGCAGAATATTCAGGATTGGCTATGCAGGGACGTGGGAGGGGTGCACCGGGGACGTAGTAAACAAAAACTAAGATTGGGGTGTGTCTATACTGTGTTGTGTTGTACTGTATTGATCGAACTACGAAACCGAAAGTTACCGTGTGCATTTATTTTTTCAAAGTGCGTTCTGACTCGATCAAAGTTAATACGTGAATAGTACGTGGGTGATGGGCGGCTACCTGCGGAATAATGGGGTTTTTATTCATAGCCGTGTCCCCATGATGGATTTGAATACGTATGCGTGACATCGGACATAGAAGATCGAGCGAGCGCAAATTGGACATGGGCTTTGCCTACTTTTTATGAAATACGATAAGGAAGGAGCCGCGAACAATAAAACAAGATGGTTTGCTCGCGCCCGCCCGAGGGTGACGATTTTGAATCCGGATTCGATGATCTATGAAATTGATAAATTTTTACTCGTCGCCACCCTAGAAAATTCTACAAAAACCCAAAGTTAGAAAAGATAATAAAGGGGGATACTGTAGTAGGGATCGAAAAACAAAACTCGAAATTGGCAACTTGAAAGTTTGGCCCGAAGGAGACCCTCCGCTATTCGATTTCCCATATCTGGGGACACTAATGTCTAAAGATGTGGGTTATGTAGTCTCAAGTTGGATCCGTAATCCAAGGCCTGGTGGTCTAGTAGTATGATTCCTTCTTAGGGATGCAAGTTGGAGGAGGTCCCGGGTTCAATTCCCGGTCAGGCCCAAATTTAGGCCTGATGGTCTAGTAGCATGATTCCTTCTTCGGGCAGAATTTGGAGGAGGTCCCGGGTTCAATTCCCGGCCAGGCCCTATTTTTATTTTTTCTACTGTGCAACAGTAACTTATATTGTTTTTTTCGCCCTCAGCTTAGTTCGCTTCCGTGACAGTGTTTGTGGAACTTGTTTATTGTGTACGCATAATTGGAAATACAGGGGTAAGAATCACAGTAAGCGAGCCCAAGTTACAATCTAGATAGCAAATAAGAGATGAGAGACAGAGATATAGAGCTAACGGGGCATGCGGGTACTCCCCGATGGGGATACACAGTTTACCAGAACGCGCACCTAGTTCTCTAGGATCAGTACGGATAGCTGAAGCTAGCGCAAGGATCATACCATCCCGAAAAGCACTGGCAGAGGTTTTCCAGCGAGGTTGCTTGTAAAATCAGTTTGTCGACCTGAGCTTGGACTGTCAGGACAACGTTAGGGTTGAAATCGCGACCTAAAGACCCGTTACCCCTGTCTCCTGTCGCAGGATAGGAAGAAGGTACGAACCTGTCAGTTTGTGTTGTACTCGATTCAACACTGCCAATGCCCGGTCGTTGCGCTCTTGGGCCTCTGCAGTGCAGAATTGAGACTAAGCAAAAACAAAAACATCATTATGAAATATCCTGCGTACCGTTAAGGATAGTGTTCTCGTCAGCCTTCAACTTGCGAACGGGTTCTTGGACGTATGCATTGACGCGAGATAAATCTGACGTTCGTGACGAGTCACCTGACTCGTATGTGAGGAAGGTGACATTTCCGTTTGAACGGAAAGCTGCTTACCAGGGGGGCGCCGGGTATCGCCCTTCGTTGGCATCAATCTCCAGTTAATCAGAGGATCATAGACAAATGCCTCCAGAACTGCCATTAGAGATTCTTTGTTGTCACGCAGGACTCGCATGGAGATCTCGCAAGTGTTTCTATAGCTACCCTCTATACCGCTGACCTGTGGGGCCTCAGTTGTCCTCACCTTCAAAGAAGGGTGATTCGACCTACCTCCATCGCGTGTGTGAGCATTCGTGTAAGCCGGAATGGTATTTTTTCAGGGAACTTCTCGCGATGCATCGCTACCTCAAAGCAGTCGCCAAAATCGATATGCACCACCTTTCCTGTCTTGCGCTCAAGCATGAGATTTGACGGGTGGCGGTCGCCTAGTCCTAGAATGTGGCCGACCATGCTGTTGACAGCCAAAGATCGGGTGAAGGTCGCGCGACGCTCGAGCCAGTGCTCGGAATTGATACTCTTCAGCCATAGAACTCGATACAAATCTTGGCCTGTAGTGTTCTCAAGGGCGTACTCGAACACCTCGATCTTCTGTAAAAGCATGAGGTTTTCATAGTCTGGCGCCATCTATAAGGGGTTATTGTTATTATATATGCGATGGGGACCCAGGAAAATTGACTTGCCTGCAGCATTAGTCGGTATTCGATATTCAAAAGCACCTTGCGTGATTCACGATAGTCGCGAACCAAGACGTGTAGCGTGTCACTATCGTGGACCCAACCAAGAAGGCCGGCATGAGGACCCAGCGGTATGACAGGAAACGGTTGGATATGAAGATGGCGCTTGAAACTGTCTGTGTCCTCCGATAGAAGCGTATTCACGAGACTGAACAACTGCATGACGCGCTCATCTTGACGAAGATCTTCGTGACCTTTTAGAACATTTACGTCTCGTGAGCCTAAAATGGGACAAATATTTCATGATTCGTACGTACCCTTCAAGACGTACTGATATTCCTTTCCGTCACTGCCTTTGAGATAGAGGCGTCGGGGTCGCTGCTTCGATATGATGATTGAAAGCTTAGGGGCGAAATTTGTAATCGTAATGGTTTCCTTTCCGCTCTGATATGTCCCTGTAATCTAGGATGAACATCGGGAAGAACTCGTTTTCATCGTGGCACATACCCGGCACAGCCAGCTCCAGATTACGTGCCTTCAAGAGCTCTGGTGAAACATACTGCAAGTCGAGAGTGGTCAATTGGGGAAGCTGTTTCTCGACCTTCTTGAAGACCTTTATAAAACAGTAAATATGTGTCGCTTAGTGGGGGATGGGAGCTTTCTCACCGCAAAATAGATATCCCACGCGTTATCAAGATCTTTGATTTCGCCATATTTCTGGTATCGACGAGTCGCTTCTCTCGCCTCATGAAGCTCACGACCAAATGCTTGGATGAACGACGTTTCTCGCGCGGTCTGGGGTCCCTAAAGTGGACGAGTAAGCAGCCATTAGATAAGTGTTTTCCAAACGAGAACCAACCCTCTCTAGCTCTTCGTGAAGTGGCTCAAGCGCGGCAATCATGCCTTCTGGGTTGTGCTCGGTATAGTACTGACGAGAAGCCTCTTCCAGCTTCTCATGCCATTGTTCATGCCAGAGAATAGCGACACGTATTAACTCATGACTGACGACACGAGCCTATCAAAAAGGAATTTATAAGCGTCTCCCCTCAAATGCGTGAACGCACCTGCTCGACAATGACCGGGCTATGCTGCTTCATGCGGTCCATGATGGCGAGCGCAGCATCCTTTCGTAGAGCGCTCGGGGATTTGGACGCCACAGTGAGAGGATAAATCAGTGCTTGCGGATGATGCTTGCCAACATCCGTAAGTAAACTTGTGATGTTCCTCCTGATGTTCGTGTTAGGGGTCTGGATGCGCGCAATGATCTGTGCAAAGCAGGTGAGTGGGATCGGAAATGGTCAACTGGAGAGTATACCTGTGGGATCACTTCAAGCCATGTGTCTACTTCGACTGTGCTGAACCCGCTGGCGATCGCATGGCTGACTTCGTCTTGCGCCCCAAATTTGAACCAAAGAGTTAACAGTCGGAGGGTATCCTGTAGGGAATTCTCGCTGCGTAGGGCGATCGAACGGAAGAAACCTTGGACGCAAGGTTTGATCAGTGCGACACGAACCCGCAAATAAACGTTACCTTGAACGGCAGGGATGATATGTGGGACTAAAGTAGTACCCATGACGTCCGCAGCCTTCGATTCGGCTTGGTTGAGAAGGTGGTTGACGACTTCGAAGTTGGCTAAAGCCCAGGTGTGCCATGCCTTGTACCAGTTGGGGTCGAAATGCGTCGCAAGGAGGTATGAGTGGAGGATGTCTTTTACGTTTCGCTGTGAGCGTCTATATTAGTCAAAACCGGAAATAAAGTACATGTTCCACGAACCGTTGTCCAGCTGTCCGAAAGTTCCATTTGCCATTCGCCTTGTTTGAAATAGCAGCGTGCCAGAAGCCGTGCGAGCTCGTCGAGCTTCTGTTTTGATACACTCGATCGTTGTCCTCGCTGTGTCGTCTCGGCCTCTAAGTCTCTCGATAGATTGGTTGCAAACGAGCGAAGGAAGTTCAAGCTATCCTCTTTAGACCCTGATGCCCACATATATTTGAGCTGGGCGTAAACCACATTTGGAGGAGCTTTCTGGTGCTGGGTATAGAAAAGCCAGTCAGTACATTTGCTTTGGCTTGCGGGAAATGCGCACCCTTTCTTGAGATAGCAACGAATTTATTGTCTTTTCGGCGAGTAACATGCGTTCAGACTTTCGACAGAGGTTGGCGAATTTGATCCACATGGCCGGGTCATCATCCGGACTCAAAACTAGCGTTCGCACTTGCAGAATTCTTTGCCAGACCTCTACATCAGGCTGACACCCCTGGAGTCTGGGCTACTTTAAGCAGAGGGAGAAGGACAGATAAAACGAGCAAACCTCTTGACCCAAGTTTTCCTGATAGTCTGTTGACGCTCTGGCTGGTCGGCGAATTGTTTGTAGGCGATAATCTCTTCTAGCTCTGAAAGCATCTGAGCCCTGACCATCACGCTACAGCAAAAGTTAGACGTGGGAATCATATTTCAGGTTTTGTCAGGCTCACTTGTACGACCTCCCATAACTTTCGCCAATGAGACCAGTCAGCTCCGGGTCGAGTAAGTCTCGTGCTTTGGTGATCTGCGTTAGCGCCTTTGGGAACTGGTTCTGATGCACCGACAGAATGGCACGATAGAATGCGCGGTCTGTCGACTCGGCCTTCATGGTGGCGATGTAGTTGTCCATGGAGTCCCAATCGTTCAGCGACCACGCGGCAGCTGCCGCCATCGGCGCAATCTCACGGCGCTCTTCTGGTGTCGCACTCGCCCAGTACTCTTCAACCTGCCCTGCGAGCTGGTCCCATTCGCCAAGCGCATGCAGGCACTTCATCCGGCCGATCGCAATATCCGGATTTCCTGGGTCCTCTTGCTCCCTGCGTTCGTATGTGCGGAGGGCTTCCTGCCAGCGACCGAGCCTTTCATACCATTGGTCATGCTTTGTGATATCATATTGTTCGCGCGCGACGAGGAGTGTACCCCATGCTGCATCCGACTGCTGTAGCTTCGTATTAATACCGATCAAAGCCTCAATGATCGATGGCGATGTCTCCGTGAAAAACTCAAGTTCTTTGTAATGCAGCGCCTTGGCGTAGGCATGATACTTGAGAGCATACTCTCCGAGGATGCTATTCTCGATCGGGAGGCGCTGGTCTTCGTGTTCCATGAACTCGCACAAGTTCAACAACCGGTGTATCAGCTCTGATGGTGCTGTCGGTGACGTGATAGCATAATCGATTGCGCGAACAAGATCTTCCTGTGACCATGACCTCGTTGAAGGTAACACTTCTGGAATTATATATAAGCAACATACCTGGTATTGCTCGTAGAGATCTCGCCAGCACGAGATGAAAGCCGCGTTGAATAGTTCCTTTGCCAGAGGCGGATGGACATCAACGAGGCTCATGCAAGCGCGCAAAGCATGAGAAGGCGATTCCTTCATAAATTCTACCGAGAGGCGATGCATCCATCCCAACCAATCTTCTCTGGTTGAGACCTGCGATGTGTCCCATGCCTGCTTCAGATGTTGTTGATTGACGGTCATCTTGGCGGCCTCTGCAGGAGCAGAGAATTCTGGCGCTTTGTTGCTCTCGTTCATGCTACAATGATTTCTGAGTGAGAATTTCTCAACCAAAAAATGTCACACACATGTACTCTAATGTTCCTAGCTCTTGAGGCAGGCGCTCTCCGTTGAGCAACTTCGACACGAGACTCTCATACTTGGGGTGAGGAATTCTGTGACGTAGTAGTGCCTGTACGCCTCATCAGCACGTGCAATTAGCCCGATCATGTAAGAACGGTACCTTGTTTATAGTAGGCACAAATATAGCAAAATCTGATCCCAGCTGGACAAGCAGGGAACACAGGGTGTCGAGCACGGCCATCCTCAATTCGTTGTTCGAAGACGTCAGTACTCGCACAAGCGGATGGATGATACGCGATGCGTGGTCCGAGAAATTAACCCGACTTGAAAGCCCATCTATCGTGACGATCGCGCGCTTACGGAGCGCCGTTGATGCGTCAGATCGTTCATACGTTCTCACGATTATGGGGATGACAAGATGCAAATATTCCTCAATGTTCGAGCCGAACGTCAAGAACGCGTCAAACACCTTGATTTGCGTTGCCGAGCGCTTGTCGTTCAATTCCCCGTCGAACACCTTCAAGATCAGGGGCAGGATCGTTGGCAGGAACGGTCTAAATTCCGCGTCGAGGGCTTTGCCGAGTGATTCGATGAGCGACACAAGTGGAAGTTGCAACGACTGGTTTTCCCAAAGATCCGTCACGAGAGCAAAGATATCGGGCATATACTTGCGGACGTGTTGTTTGATGATGCCAATGAGGATGGCAAGCTGCTGCAAATGAAACTCTTGCAAGCGTGCGGCAGAACTGCGAGTAACACCCGCAAACGCCGGAATGATCTAGATGAATCGTGAGTCGAGCGAATACCTGTGTTTCATATTGCGCTCTCTTACCTGGGGTAAGAATGTCACGCATTTGAGGCCTTGCGTCTTGAATATTGACATTATAGCTTCAATGACGGTGTGGTGCTGGCTGCTCAGTGACTGGTCCTTCAGGATGCCGAGCAGTGCATTGATGACCACTGTCTGATAGTAGTCATCCGAAGCCGAGGATGTCGTATATGTGAGATTAATCGCCGCTGCAGCGGGAGTTTGGGACTCGTTCGGCTCTTCGTCAGGCTTGGTCTATGGTAGTGTCAGATTTCGATTCTCCCCCGCTTGAGTACAATATGACGTACCTTGCGTCTGTAAGGATCAAGTGCGCCGATAATCCCGAGTACCTTTATGACTTCCCGTCGCACCGACGAATTTGACTCGCTCTTCAATATTCTCCCAAATATCTGCAACAGCTGAGGATATTCTACTAGCGGTTGTATGACATACCCCGCACTCGAGCACACCTGCCCAAGTGCATGCAGGGCAGCATCGCGCTTCGCGATGCTTGGGTCGGCCAGCTTCGCAAGGATGATCTCCATTAATTCGGGAACGTGCGGAATCGCGTCCTCTCCGCCGACGCAGGCCAGCTCGCCAAGACACATCAACACGTTGGCAGCAACAGTGGAGTTGGGATCATTGGCTTTAAGTAGAAGTACACGAAGCATGGGGAGCGCATAGGGCTTGATTAAGCGCTGTGTCGCGCTCACGAGAAGTGTCAATAACCTCGTGCATTCTTCGCGATTGCGCCTGCGTTTCAAGTCTTCAGCCGGGATCGAGCACAGTAAGAAATAGACAAACTCACGTAACGGTTGAGTATTCAAGTTCTGTGAGTAACTGTATGAGGGATTTGCGAAGCGAGGGCATGACGTAAGCCGGATTGTGCAGTGCGAGGCGACCAATGAGGCCGACCGCTGTCTCGCGGTTCTCAAAGACCTCGTCATTAAGCGCTATGAAAAGGGAGCGGACATTCTCTGCCTGTGCCAGGTGCTTGTCGAACTGTTCATGCAGATTTGCCAGAACAGCTTGCCGGATGGTTGCGTCTGAATACGGGCGATCAGCTCATCCATAATGCCATCGCAAAAGGCGACGAACCTGGGTCAGCGATACCCACTGTGAGCAGCTTATCGATGACATCGCTGATGATCTCGATGGAGTTATTGCTGCCTTGAAAGCCGATAGGATCACGTCTAAAGACGCTGCAGCATGTTAGGGCCGCTGCCTTCCGCACTTCTAGATGGTCTTCCTCGAGATACGGAAGTGCACAGTTACGCACGAATTCGTTGAGAACGTGTCCTATGACTAGGGTAAACATCTCCCAAACCTGATAGCGTATAGAAATATACCAGTGAAATCGAATTCGCCGAGGATGGTGAGCGCTAGGGTAATCAGCTCAGGGCTCTTTGTTGTTCCAGCGCTCTAGCAGTCATATTAGCCCCTCGTAGACGTTCAGTAAAGTATTCCCTACCTGAGACGCATTAAGATCTCGGGAGATTGTGGAGATATTTCCTCGCACGAGCACTGGTGGTGCACCAAGGGGTTTGTAAGGACGGTCACTAAGGATCATCGACAGCATGTCAAGGAGACGATCTGAGGAATGAAATTAAAATCACAGAAGACAGGTATGTATGGGAAAGGTACCTTGTATGGTTTTTAAGAGAGGGGGAATGTTCTTCGCAATTTCTATCAGTGCATGATGAAGAGGTTCACTCAGTCCGCACGCAAACATCAAGTCGAGCTGGTCATGTAAGAGCTTAGTTAAGTTGGGGCCAACGGCTGCAGCCAACATCCCAACACATTGAAACATGGGTTCTTCGGATGGTGCCTTCTTCCTAGCACATAATAAGGGACGGCAGACATCGGCGTGGATATCTGTTGCCTACCCTCTGTTCTGCAGGCCAAGCTTAACCTGCTGCATGATAGAGTCAAGGAATGGTTTCATGTCACTGCCAACGGCCTTTGCGATGTGTCCAATGGCGATGAATGCTTCGAGAAATGCGGTCAGAATAGGGGTACTGGGTCGAGAGATCAGACACACCGAACGAACGCTCGTGAGATTTGCTGAGAAGAGTAAGGAGATGGCCCATCGCCTTGTGGAGGAAGTGTTCGCTGAAGGTTTGTGTATCGTATACAGCAAGGGTAGGAATAAGGGTAATGACCATTTTCCGCACTAAGGGATCCCGGGAGGTCCGAAAGCGCAAGATACTCTCCGCTGTGTCCATGAAATTTTCGCGCATGAACTGAGACAGTTGAGAATTGGAGCGAATCGCACAAAGTAGATAAGCTCACCATGCCACCATGAAGTAGAAGCTCGCGGTATGTAAGCAATGAACCGTGAATGATCTCGGGTTGATTCGTCTTGAGTCCGGCCTGGGCGTCGTTGAGTATCTTGGTGAGATGGAGACTCCTTCCTTGACGTTCCCTCTGGGCAATAATTTCAAGACACGCGGCGAGAAGTTCCGCTGCACCCTCTCTGACAATCACACGCGGGTCCCGAAGAGGCATAAGGATTTTGTCAAAGACGAGATCAATGTGTGAATGAAAGTAGATTGGACTATTCCGGGCGAGTTCCTTCAAAATGAGCACGCCGGCATACCGGCCAGGCTCCTGCTTGTCGCCTTGCAGCAAACCTATGGCGGCAGGTACCTCATAGTCCATGAAATGTTCACCAAAAGCAGCGCCACCGATCTCAGCAATCTGTCCGAGGGTCTTGGAAGCAGCAAGCATGACGTTGAGGTCGCTATTAGGCAAAAGAGACTTGACATAATTGTAGAAGCGGAAAAGATTTTGTTTGAATTCAATTGTCTCTTCCCCGTCCACGTCGAGAAGATGGTCTACGACGATAAGGGTTGTAGGTCGAAGAAGCCTTAGGACACGCACCGATAGCCAGGATACCGCCTAATTTATCGTGATTGTGAGGGCTATGCACGAGATCAAACAGCCTTTGATTGATAGAGTCCTCCCATAATTTCGCTGCGGCGTCCGAGGACATTTCGACAACCTTAGTGGCGACCTAGGGGAGGTCTATTGGGCACACGAGCGGAACATGTGGGTGGGCGGAGACATACATATCTGCGTAGGTCGAGAGCGGACTGAAGACGAGTCTCTGGTACTTTGCTCCTAAGACCGAGAAAAATAGAGTTGAGTATGTCTGTCTGCTGTGAGACAGACGGGGTCGCCATTGTGGAAGGCGGAACCCGCGAATGGGAGGTGATGAAGCGGTAAGGCGGAGAGGACGGGCCGGGCCGGAAATGAAAGTTATTCACACGGGCGACGGCTTGGTTCTTGGTTCTGTGACATGTCCTCACACTCAAATGGTCTCGGAGACGCCTCCCGTCCGCGCGGCGCTCCCAACGGTGCTTCATCTAAAACACTGATACCCACGAACAGCGTTACCACTAAGGATGGTGGCGTCGTCAAAGTCAGAATCGACCCAACCTTGATGGTCGCAGACGTCGTGAAGCAACTGGTGGCGAACCTTCAGATAAAACTGCCCCCTTCCAACTTCGCCCTTCGAGACGATGATGACGAGTTGATCACAAATGAAAACTTGAGAAAGATGATCAGGTCGAAGGCCAAGTTGAAGTACGTAGTGAATATCCCAGAACTTGACCCGTGCTTCATACCCTCTCCTTTCAGGCTCGTCAACTCTGCAGCCGTGGAGGCGCAAGAGATTTATGACAAACTTCTCCTCCGCGAGGAGAAGAGCTATCGGCTCGCCCTCTTTTCCCTTCAACGCTACCTTCGCGTAGGCTATTATCATCTCATTATTCCTGTGCAACATCCCTGAAGAGATCTCCAGGAGGAGGAGTTCGCGAACGAGTTTCTCAAGCGCGATGGTGTTCGCGTATTAGTTGACGTTATCACATCTAGCCATGGGAATACTCTCGCAGTACGTGTTTTTAACCGTGCCGTTGTTTGGCCTGACTTATTTCGGTGATAGTACGCCCTCACGGCAATGAAAAACTTGATGGATCTCGAGTATGGCTGGGCAACGCTGGATAGCAGTTTCATATTTAAAGTGGTTCAGATCATAGCTGCACCGCAGTCTCTTATTAACGTCTGCCGTCCTGCCACCGCCATCCTTAAACGTCTAGTCGAAGCAGACCCTGCGAGCGCACCGGGTCCTCTTGTAGCCAGTTCGAGCCGTGCACCCCCAGTGGCACCCCCCGGCTCTGTCTATCGCTACGGGTTCGACGTGGTCTTTGAGCAGATGCGCAAGGAGCCGGGTCTCCTCGAAACTGTGGTCAGTCGCTTGGGTACCGCAGACACGGCGCTTGCGCTGAATAGGTGCGTGCCTGGAGCTCACATAATGCCCTCGACATTGCTAAGAATTGCGCTAGTGTCATGTTAATTAATTCGCTTTTGGCGCATGCTACAGATACATGGTGGGAGGTCTTCATTTCGCAGCTAGAGCGACTTAATACACGCAAGGCGATCATCGTGAGTTCTGTTGTACCTTGCGGCGCGACGCGTACTGACGGCATCCTTACCCAGCGCCTGATGAACTCGCATACAGTCGAAGACCTGACTTCCTGTGTTCTCGACTTTCAGGGTAACATGGCACGCGTGATTTATCGCAAGAAGACGACACTCGTCGAGCCAGATGTTGAGGAAACTCATGCTGCGGCACTCGATTATATCTGGACAAACTCGCGTTTACAAGTCGAGACGGCGCCAGATAGCACAACACTGAAGTGGCGTCAGCTCGGGTTCGCATCAGAGAACCTCAGCCACGAGTTCACCGAAGTAGGAGTACTGGGGCTTGACTGTCTGGTGAGCTCTGCGCTCTGGCATAAAGGAGCACCGTTAACACGCTACGCAAAAGAAAAATTTTGTGCAAACGGATCCAGACTTCTTTTCAAAGGTCGTGCAAGAGCAAAATAGTCGGTCACCACAGCGGCGGTGTCCTCCCGCACGTGTATCGAACGAGGTCGTCGAGCTTCTATCAGAGTACTGGGGTGTATTGGCTCCTGGATGCATGTTTTCCCTGTCGATGTGATTCTTATGATGTCCTGATAATGTAGTGACTTTACAGATGCGACTTCTCCTGTCTTCCAGCCTTTCTTCCTCAACTTCTACAAGGTTCACGCACTTGCTACAATTTTTTTCCTCCAGATGTGGAATGAGAGCGGCGCTGCAATAGGGGACTTCGCCAGGGTAGTTGCCCTTGTACGAAGCCAGTAAGTCTTTCCGGGCATCAAAAAGTCATATTAACGAATTCATGCACGCAGAGTGAAGGTCGCACTGCGCCAGGAACATTTACGTCCCTGGCATGAAATGGTGCAAGACTTCTCTGAAAGCGAGTACCGCGGTGTACGGGATCGACAGATGAAGGAGCTCGAGGACGAAGACGATCTACCGAGTAAAATACCCGTGCGCAACTTGCGCGCAAAGCTTTACAAAGAATCCAAAGAATTCGTTCGCCAGCAGCGCATCCACTGCCTCCTTCAAGGTTCATGGTTCCTCAACGCGGTTCCTATCTCTGCACCAGCGCCACGGCGACCTGCACGGCAGTGGCGATTTATGCGTCTCGTGCGTTGTTCACCTCGTCCCCCGTATCCCCGAGTCTTGACAAACAATAACGCTCTGCGCGTTGCAAATTGTGTAGGATAACAGCCTGAAGCACCTGCATTACGTTGACAGCCACACTAAGTTCCCAGTGCGCAGCGGGCTCGAGGACCTGCCAGACCGCTTCGATCTCGCGCTCATCACGGAAATCGCTACGGCGAATTGCGCACCGCCGTCGGACGGCTCAGGGGGCGCCGGCGCCACGCCACTCATAGCGTCGCCTCTGTCCTTTTCGCTGATCACACCGGAGGGCTCGCTCGCCGACGCGATCTCCCCGGATATTTCACGCTGGGCGGACTGGACCGATGGTTTGAACATGCTCAGGCGGGATAGCGGGCATGTGTCGTCGAAGGAAACGGCAGATTTCATCCAAGCGTTGACGGAGATTGGACTCAAAATCAAGTTACTTGGTGCGTGCAACTTCCCCCCTTCCCCCTTCCTCGCGCTTTGCCCACGAGAGCTTACCCCTTTCTCCTTTAGATCTGTCTGGAGATAAAGTGGAGATACCCAGCGGGCTGAAAGCCGGACCCCCGCCCGCGAATAACGATTTTTTCTTCTCGGACTTGTATGACCCTCAATAATCTAGACATTATTATACCAGGCCAGGGAGGGATGTGCACCATGTATTTAGGCTCTATATGAATAATGTGGACTATGTTACCCTATCTTTGTTTTCTCGCAAAGGCCGTCAAAGGGGTGAGTAGTCGAGCGTCTAAAAGTCCTCTCCTCTCTGTTAGGTCTCTAGAGCGAGCTCCAATGAACTCGCTGAGCTGTGGTAGGTAGAATACAAGAAGCGATTGAGGAATGCAGTTGGATGCAGAGGATGATAAGGGGTTACGGCGTGCAACGATGCAAAGAGCGTAAGTAATTGAACTAACGGGGGTTGAACCCGATGTAGTAGTAGCAGTTCCAACATATATATACTGAGGGTAACATTAAACCGTTAAACCGTTAGTAAGGACCGCATGGCGGCAGTGTTAGTTTGCAAGACCGTTGCCATTGACCGCGTGGCCGTTGGTGGCAGCGGCGGCTTTGGCGCTGAGCTCTTCCTCGAGCTTGAAGAAAGGCTCAAAGATTTTGTTTTGGTCATGGAAATCGTTGTGCACGATGTTGACGAGCAACGCATTGTCCATCATGTCAGAGATAAACTTGCGTGATGGTGAGCCTGCTTCATAGACCTTCGCCCATTGATAGCCGAGTTCATACGCCTCGTCCTGTAACGCGATGGTCAATGACTTGTTACCCGTGGCTTACGTATGGAACTGGAGTACCTTCCATGCCATGAAGCTGATAGCCTCCACTATTGTGGGTTGAACGACCTCCTTCCCTGGGAAGACACCCCATGTGACAGCATTGGGACTATCGCTCGTCGTGTTTGTGCGCAAATCTCCGCGTTTGTTAATAACATAATATGTGGTCCCGGAGTCGCGCTCGACGTGGGCAATGAGGGAATCCAACAACTCGGGCGATGCGAAAAACTCCAGGTAGGCTTTCTGATAAACGTACCCGTTGCTTGGACCCCAGCCGAATATCTTGTCGTCGCTGCGTACGCCATTCACCGCTGGTTGTGAGTTAATCGTGAGGAAACCGAGAGCATTGACCCTTGCGAGTTGCCCAGATATGACAGACGTTTCGCTCAGCACGGGCTGGTCTGACCAGGGTAATGCGGACAGCTGGTTAAAACAGAACTTCTGGAAAAGGTCGGTGATATCTTTGAAGGTCGTTGGGCGGCCCCAAAGTTTGACCGCGTCTTCTCTCTGTATGGTGGAAATTGTTAAGTGATTAGAAGCACCACGACGCCTGGGGTAAATACCTTTTGTTTGAGTGAAACGCCGTAGCCATCTAACTCTCCGTAGGCGGGACTCCGCGAGTCCCCAAATCGACCGTTAGGGTATTCATCCCAGTTTTCTGTGCGTGAGAGGTAAGACTTATGCCGATTCGCCCAAAAGATTGGGCGAATATTTTCGGACCTCCGCGAAGGCGTGAGAGACTGCATATATAAATCAGATCGGACAAAAGCAAGAATGAGGAAGGGAGTATCTGACTTGACGCCAAGGGAGGGGTTTGATCGTTTCTACGCGTGGAACGAGGTTCAGTTCTTCTAAGAGCAGGCGCGACCCGCGCTCCAGATTCATAGTATAAAAGTGGAGACCCTGGACCCCAATGGGGGCTGCTAGGATTTTCCGACACATATCTGCGACGAGTTTGGTACCAATCTCGCGCACCTTCTCGTCGTTATTTTTGTATGGTTCGAGAGCGTCGAGGTATGACTGGGGTATGATGGTTTTTGCAATAGCCGTGGCCGCACGTAGGAATCCATTAAAGGTCTGAATGGGCATGATGCCAGGCACAACGGGTACCGTAATGCCAGCAGCACGGACGGCATGGATCCAATCGATGAACAAGTCCGCATCGTAGAACATCTGCGTGAAGATGAGGTTTACCCCCGCGTCGACCTTCTCTTTTAGCCATGTCATCTCCTGGTCCCGCTCCTCTGGTGGGAGTGTGTGGGTTTGTGGGTAGCCAGCAACGGCGATGTCAAAATAATCGCCGTACTCCTTCCGGATGTACCGCACAAGATCAACACCATGCTCGAAACCACCCTCAACAGCTTCCCAGTCGTCCTTCCCTGCGGGCGGATCGCCGCGCAGAGCGAGGATATTACGGCAACCTGACAGTTTCGCTTCCTGCGAAGAAATAAGCCGAGCACTTGACGAACGAAAAAAAACACGTACGCGCAAGGCAATGTCCACCTTCTCCGCGGGCATGTTTGTACAGGTCAGGTGCATGCATGTCTCAATCCCGATTGTGCTCTGGCATGTCTTGACCATCTCGGTCGTCAGATCAGACGTCCGTCCTCCGGCATTCCTATCGTATAAGGTCAAGGTTCGAAACAAGAACTCGACGGTGGCAGAGCGCACCAAGTAATGTCGATGAACTCTGGTCCCAGCTCTCGCATGCGCTCGATACGATCAAGGAGATTCTGAAGACCCTGGAAAATCCAGTGAGAAACGGAAAACCTTTCAGCCGAGGGACCGGAAATGTACCTGATCCGTACGGGGAGGGAAGTACTCGAAGGACCACCAGATTTTGCTCTCCTTTTTGGATTGCTGGATTTTTTGGCTTATTTTCATGATTGCGTGATGTCAATATGACCGGGAGGTGAAAAAAGGCGGGGAAAACAAATAAGAGGGTGGCGGAGAAGGAAAAGACAGAGAGAGCGGGAAACGAGTGCAACAGAGTAAATCACCCCACTCGAGATGTGCGAGCATTTTTCCCGATTTCCGCTTCGGTTTTTTTACAATTGAAATTGGTCTGCACCTTCGACACTGTGGAGGCCGCATCAACCCCACTAACTTAGTATGACAACACTTTACACAGCTGTCCAAAACCTGCGCTATTACGACAGGCATGCCACGCCCTCTCCACGTGTACCCCAGTTCAATGACGATAGACTGGTCATGAACCAATCTCCCCCTCGCTAGCGAGTAAAATAATACATATCATGGATACCACGACTGCGATAATCACCATGATGACGAACTGACGGCTTCCGCAAAATGAGCACCGCTCAAAAGCACTTACTGTAAGATCGGTAATGCTCACTCGGAGGAAAGTAGGAAGGCCCGTCGTGCGTGCATATCCCGGACCCCAGACTCGTACGCCCAGTATCCCGCACCGATCACAATGAGCGCTGCAACAACTTGGATAGTCGCCAATGGAATCCCGAGTCCATAATATGGATGTTCTTCGTGGTCCTTGGGAAGGTCGGGACCGGGAAGGCGTGCCTTTAGTAAGACTGAGGATGCCAGAAGCATCAAGAATAGGACGAGCCTCGCATGAGAGAGAAAATTTCTCTCGAGCATGCAATGGTCGCGTGCCGTGCTGCCATGATTCTCCAACAACGTTGGCATCAGAGATAGATCAGGAGAGACTTCTCGAGCCACATGACTCTTCTCTCTGGCGCGTCTTCAGTGTTTGTCCCTTGTTTGGTCAAAGTTCACGTCCTTTGCTCACTCACTCTAGTCTCACTCTTTGCTCACTCCCCAGCCAAGACAAAATCATTCTCGACGTCCAACCCTACGTTTCTTATTCTTTACGACAACCTTTGCTCTACGATTTCTTACGATTTCAGTTATTACACTATGGGCTTTTTTCAAAAATTTCTATCTTTGGGAAGCAGGAGGAGCAAGAAACGCCGTGGAGGCTTGTCTACTGAGACGCGTTCTAAACACCCTTTAAGTAGAGAAGACACGCGCAGGCAGCAGGAGGAGCAAGAAGAGATTGCTAACAGCCTGTTGCGGTCCTCTTCTCTTCGGTACGCCGTGGTCAAAGAAGTCGATTATTCTTCTCTGCCGCCTCTTCGTGAGTACAGTCTGACTGGTCAGTGAATAAAATGACCTCTTACCCCTTGTGAATTCGTGTATCTAGCCCACCCAGTGAACAGCCTAGGTCAAAGAACGGTGGCTCCCCCGAGCCGTTCTGCGAGTGTACAGACACGTCGGACGTACACCGTCACGATTCGCGACAGGAAGGTTGAGGCGCTTACCGAGTTCCCGAACGCAAATCCATCTCTTGACACACCGACGCACCCCCCTCACCGCCGGGACGATCGATCCGGAGAAATGTCAACGCAAGGGCCGGTCACCCCGAGAGACCAGAACCGTTTGCATATGCTGAGACAGGATCCCTCAGTCGCAAGTTTACTAGATATCTACGACAATAAAGGGCGCCTTGACGGTAACGCATTTTCAAATACGCCGTCAGCTAGCGAGAAAGAACCTTCCAAAGTTGGTCGTGCTCAGCTCAAGCGAGGTGGATCGACGCTCCGCCAGTTGCTCGGTAATCCCGAATCGTTGTGTTGTACGGGCTCCACAGAGGGTGATATATCGTGGGCAGAAGGATTTCTCCGGTATGGCCCTTTTGGTTCCGAAATTAACTTTCTGCTGATTGTCCTGTTTACACAGGGAGAGGGCTCTAAGTGACGACCAATCTACAGAGTCTTCATTTCATCTGGAGCCACCCAAAGACATGGTTCTCAGCAGCAGTGCATCTCGCGAAAGCAATTCTGACACCACCTTGTCTGATGGACCCCGTACCGTTGATTCCGACCCACACTCCTCCATCCCTTCGGTGGCAGTAGAGCCGAGCTACACCTCCGATGACAACCCTGCACTGCCCCCAAAACACACTACCGAGTTCGAGTTGCGACCCGCTGCAGAAGTTTTTGGTTTTTTGTTGGAAAAGCGGCGGTCGCGCAGATCGATAACTATGAACAGGGATTTGCCGTTGTCTGCCACCTCCCCTTGGGAATTCAATTCATCAACAAATCATGTCCACCACGCCCCAGCCACGCCTTCAAATACCAAACACTCCCCATCACACCTGAATGATTTGCGGTCAGTAGAGGTGCCTGCTTCGGCTGACACGCCGTCTACTGTGGGCTCTATCTTAGTCGATCCCCCACACACGGCAGCCATTCTCAACCACACACGCATCCCCATCTTACATGGACAACTACATGAAGGTTCCAATGCAGGACAGCCTACCGCGATGGCAATTACTACTCGTGCAAGTCGCATTCCCCGTGGACGTCGTAGCCTTCAAATTCCAAGCGACTGGTGGACATCGACATCTGAGACTCACTCATACTCCATCTCTCCCACGGAACCTATCAAGACAACTTCAACTTTGACCCCAGCCTACGGCGCCCTACGTTCGGCGACCAATGCTGCTGATCGCCCAACCGTCCTTGCCCCGCATCTCTGCCCCGAGGACGACGCCACCGTCGCTCCTGCATTAATGCGGAGTGCGCACCGCCGCAGTGCGTCATATGGCTCGAGTAGACCTATTCCTGGTAACTGGGATGCGGGTCTCGATGTTGTTAAAGCGGCACGGGTCAAGGGGTTCAAGCCGGAAAGCGTCAATAAGGAGAACATTGTCGGTACCACGGAGAATGCTAGCATGCGTCCGTTATCTTCCTTTACCCCTGTAAATGCTTCTGACTCGTGCACAGATTCTTCCGGGCATCCGAAGTCCTACCTACCAATGACCCCTTCTCGTGAGCGGGCGTTGTTCTCATCCTATCCGTCGCCTGCATCGTCTTCGGAGCTATCACCCCTTGGCCAAAAGATGATGGCCGACTCGCGCAAGCAGCGCCAGGTGCGCGGTGAGCGCAGGAGGAGCCGATTCGCGGAGGCAACCAACCCGCATGTATGATTCACTCAAAAGAACGCACTACATCTTGTCCCTCTCCATGATCTCATTTACGCATATAAGTTATTCGGTCTGGGTTCCCAACGATTATGGTTTGCCTGGTTTTGACGATCGCTTGTTCGTCTTCGACCTTCGTATCTGGGATCTCAATCTTGCATGCAGTTTATCTTCGTTTTCGTTTTTTTTTTTTTTTTGAATTGGCGTACAGTACAAGCTTTCAACGAGAATGGATACTTGAAGCCCATTCCCATCGATTTGTAGCAGATTTTGGTAGCAAAGCACAAGACAGAGAATCACCGTACTAAGTTTGATGCAATTTGATGACCTGTTTTCCTATGGGCGCGGATTTTCTATGAGGGGTGTTCTGATGACGTAAAAGGGCTTATCAGACCCAGTCATTCTGGGCTGGATCGGCGGGCCCGCCGCGTTGCTGCTAACTTTGCTTATTTAAGCACGCGGTAGGGACCACAGACCACACCACTCAAATATACCGCCAAATCATTCCTCTCCTTCTTCCCACCCTGTAGGGCTTTCAACGCGCAATCAATACCAACCATTCCTTCAGACAGCGAAGAGGAGGAGCACTACGAGATGGCGCAAGCCTACCATGCGGTGCCACTGTCGGTAGAATACGAAGACGTTGACGGTGATAACGGTCGAACGGCCGAGCACGAAGGGAGCGCACTGCTTGGAAGCAGAGCGTCGGGTGTCGGGCTAGCAAAGAGCGAAGTGCAAAAGGAGGGTCACGCGACGCTCTCGAGCAGCATAGTCAACCTGTCGAATACTATCATCGGCAGTGGTGCGTACCCATTCCACCATTGCCCCCTATTCCACCGTCGTGTCCTTTAACTCATGATCTATTGTCATGGTCTTTAGGCATGCTCACCTTTCCTCGGGTACGTTCTTCCCGTCTGTCTCAGCACATCGTGTTGGAAGTCGACCCTGTCTGTGTAATTATTGTAGGCCCTCGCGTCTGCCGGCATCATCCCCGGTATGTTGACCTGCGCCTTTTCTGGTACAGTTGCGGCCTTTGGTCTGTATCTCCTTTCTGCTTGCGCGCGACATGCACCGCACCGCCGCTCGTCCTTCTTTGCTGTCGCAAACCTCACATTCCCTCGTGCGGCCGTGTTCTTCGACGCGGCTATTGCTATCAAATGCTTTGGGGTATCTATCAGGTGCGCCTGTATTGTCTTGCGTACGACAAGCTACGTTGGCTGATGAAGCGAACAGCTACCTTATCATCGTAAAGTCGCTTCTTCCCAATGTTGTTGCTTCGTTATACCATGATCTGTCGTCCCCTGATACCAACCCACCGGCGTGGGCACTCAGTGGGCATATTTGGATTAGCCTTATCATGGTTGTACTTGTTCCATTGTCATTTCTCCGCCGTCTAGACAGCCTTAGACATGCAAGCCTTATTGCTCTCTTTTCCTGCGGTGAGTGTCACATTTTCTTACTCCAAAAAATTGAAATAACACTGACTTGATTACTTATTTCCTCCGAAGCGTACCTTATTTTGATAGTCGTATTGTGCTATTTTCGCCCCATCAAAGGCATGACACCACCTGGGGAGATCCATTTAATTAAGATCACGCCCAGCTTTCTCTCCACATTCCCTATACAGGTTTTCGCCTTCACTTGCTCACAGAATGTGAAGACCGCTTCTTTTACGATTCCACTCAGTGACTGATTTTATGGATGGACAGCTATTTCCCATCTTCAATGAGCTCAAGTCTAATTCGCAGAAGCGCATGAACATCGCCATTGGAACGGCCATTGGATCCACAACTCTTACCTACGAAGTCATCGCAGTATTTGGCTATCTCACTTTTGGTTCTCACGTACGTTCTACATATATTTAGTTGACTTTTTCATTTAATATGTCATGCAGGTGAGCGCGAACATCATCGCAATGTACCCTTCGACCTCGCTCTTCATCGCCATCGGACAACTTGCCATCGCGATCCTCGTCATTTTCTCGTACCCGTTGCAGGTTCAGCCATGCAGAAACTGCCTCGACAAGGTCTTCCATTTCGATTCGGCGATTGAAAAGCTTGAGGATGAAGCTGTTGCGGATGAGCATGGGACAGGCGAGATGACGCAACTAAAGCATACGTTGCTCACGTTCGCCGTGGTCGGTGGTGGATTCACAATTGCATATTTCGTAGATAACCTTGAGATAGGTATGTTATCTTCTTCACGGTTGTGCACGTTGCAGCGAGCTAACCGTGTGCAGTGTTGTCCTTTGTGGGAGCTACAGGGTCGACGACTATTTCGTTCATCCTTCCTGGGTTGTTCTACTGGAAGGCAAGTATTATCAAGTACTCTTAAGCGTTCCTCCCTGCTGAGACAGTTCATAATAGTTGACAAAGGACGACCCGAACAAGAATAAATTTCTCAACCTGGGTGCGCTAGCGCTAGCAAGCTATGGCTTCCTCATTCTCGTGTTTTGGTGGGTTGTCATGTTATTCTTGCACGCTTCTTGTTTTTCTCTGACTAGGCCATGACAGTCTGACCTATAATATTTATAACGTCTTTCACCCTGCCATATAGGGACTCGCCTTGCGTAGACGCGAGGCATTTAGACATTATATGCGTACCATTTTGGGTGTCTTTCGTTGATACACGTAGACGTACAAATAATCTTCGCTCATTGGGACAACTAGTAGATGCACGAATGAACAACGGAGATGTGAGATAACACTGCCAATATCTACAGTACAAGCGAACACAAGTTATGCAAACGCCTCAGACTTGGCCTCAGGGAGTCAAAAACTGAAACAAAAGGGTCCGTCAATTCCCAATCGATCATGATGTATCACAAGGACGGCCCAACGAGCAAAAAAAAAAAAAGACAAAACAAAACATAGAAGAATAGGAGTACAAGAATAAAAATGCTACAACTCGGCCACTACCGTTTAGAGTGTGCTTTGGGAGAAAACAATTCAAGATCGTTTATTGCCCTTCTTTCCCTTCGTCGCCCGTCCGCGTGGTGCAGGCCGAGGCTGAGGCACTGCTGCATTTGTGGCTACTGTTGCCGATGCGCGGGTAACGCGCGTAGAACGTCTAGTTGTTGTGGACTCAGAACTGGTGTCCGACGCGGTGGAGCGTTTGCGACGTTTGCTCGCAGGCTCTGCTTCTTCCAGATCTTCTTCTAGATCTTGATTGCTGTCGGTGGTGATCATATCGTCTTCGTCGTCGTCGTCGTCGTCGGTACCTTCGAGCCCGGCAGTTCGGCGACCGCGCTTAAGGGACGAGGTTGAGGACGTGGGCGCGGGCGCGGCAACAGTCTTCGTGCGTCTGTTGCGTTGCTTGCTGGTGCTGGTGGATTGTTTTGCCTTGGATTTGTTTGATTTGGTTTTGGTGGTTGGGATTCTTGCTGTGCGAGATGATGAGGGTTGAGGTTCAGAACCGATTGTGGCTGTTGTTGAGACCTTGCTGAGTGAGGAATGTGTGGATGTTTCGCTGGTTGTAGATCCAATGGTGGCCATCGTCGAGGTTCTATGGAGCGCGCTTGGCCTCGGGGCGGTGTTGGATGCGGTGGTAGAGCTCGAGATGGAATCCTCCATGTTGGCTATCGCGTAGGTTCTGTGGAGTGGTTTGGGGTGTGCGGAAGGGGTCGTTGAGGAGGAGGAAGAAGAAGGGACAGCGGTTGGGCGGCGCGCGACTGGCGTCCTGGCACCTGCGTGCCCACCTTGCACACCGGGCGAGTTAATCGTCCCTGTGCCAGGGCTTGATGAGGACGAAGCAGTGCCCGTACCCAGAGTGTCGGCACCTTGCTCAATGAGCTTCCACATCGGAACCTTTAACTCCCTCGCGCGGTTGCTATACAGCCGCAGACCAGTCCTCCCCGTCGGCGGGGCCACCACGCCGTTGTACGCAGCCGTGCCGGGGATTGCATGCTCATTGTCAAGGCCCTGCTTGGCGCGCCAACGGGGATCCCTGAGGCCGAAGAGAGGTATCGAAGCGTGCATCGGATCTTCTTTCTTCGCACCGCTGTTCATGGAGGGGTGGTCCGGGAAATCTTGGAACGTGAGAGGCACGCCGATTTGGCGCGCGCTCATGCCTGCGTCTTTGATGAGCGCGGCGCTCTGTGTGGCGCGCTCCGCGGGAGTTGCTTGGCCGACTGGCGTGAATTTCGGTATCAGTTCAGGGTCGGCGGGGACGGGCTCGCGCAGGTTGGTCCCCATGGTCGGATGCTGCCAAGGATCGAAGCCGAGCACACCCGAGACCTTAAAGCTGTGATGAGGCTCGGTCAGTGAAATGATCAATAGAAGGACGACAACGGAATGCGCACTTGACGGACTGTTCGAGGTCGCGGATGCTCTCAAGCCTGGTCATCTGATAGTCATTGACGTTGTGATTGTGCCTGAGCAATGCAAGATTGTTAAGAAGCGTCTGCTGTTGTGCTGCAAGCTCGGTAACGATGGGCTTGAGCTGGTCTTGGATCATAGAAGCTATTCTGGCCTTGAATGCATCAGAAAGAGGGCCTGAATTCGCGCTGGGAGGCAACATGTGTAAGGAATAACACTTGGGTAGAATGATGATGTTGGGTGTGCAATGAGAGAATAGTTGCGGAGCCCAAGTTTGGGTCGCAACCTCTTATACCTAAGTCAAGGCGTGCAACCAGTGCACGAGCACAATAGGATGTGGCGGGCACTTCCTGCCACATCCGATTGTGGTTGTGGACGGTCGCTTTGGCCAAAACCACAATCTAGTACTCGCCTTGCATTTCGTCCCTCGCCCAATTATAGAAATTGGGGGTGTGTGGCGAGAAGGGCCGTATAGTGCCTCGTATGCACTGGCAACGCTTGGACCAGAGTACGGTAATCCCGATCGCTGGCATTGATTTCTGGACAATAGCAACGACACAGCCGAGATGACCCGCAAGACAACAGCCGAATATAAGACCGTTTCCGGAAGCCGCAACCCGTAGAAACACAAGGCGTCTGACACAACTTGGGACGAGCGGGAAGCGGGCGATGATGGCCTAGGTCTTGGCGTACACATAATCTGGCCACGTTCCTGTCAGAAATCGCGTCTTCCAAGCGATCACAGGTGTTGAAAGGACAATTGGATGACCGCCGGATATCATCTGATCCGGCGCGCGACTGGAGCCGACTACAAGAGATGTGGCTAAAAAGAAATGCCATGCTCACCGTCATAGCATGCGCCTCGGTTGATATGCCGCGTAAGGATCCGGCGCAGATTCTCATTCGCGAGTTTTTCCAGCTCTCGAGGAGTAGGCACACGACATGTTGACGAGTGGTGATATACACATTTGGACCAAATGACAGAAGAGTTCTCACGAAAAGATCGGAGCAGGCTGGGGTGTATTATTCACGCGACCCATCACGCGTTCCGCGTGCAGAGAAGTGACAAACTGATACTGTATTATGAAGCCGATGATAACTGAGGTCATTACAGTCCTTAGGAGATGTAATTCGTACCACCCGTCACCGAAGTTTCATCAGATAGGGGTAAGAATTAATGGGCTCTTTCTTAATGCTTGACAGAGTCGTGTGCACGGTGTGTGAGGAGGAATGAAACATTGTACACATAGTGTGCATCTTAAGGAGGCAGGTGAGGAGTAATTGTAGTTGCGAGAGGGGAAAGAATACTGAAAAGAGGCTGCGGCGGGTGACTACCAAAGGTGTAGATGCCACGAAAGTCCATGGATTGGGGATAATGACAATATGGCAGGAAATGGAGGAATCGGGGCTGTGCTACGAGGGGGAGTGAGAGCGACCGTGAGAGGGTACCCTGACCCTCGTCCGTTACTAACCACTCTCATCATCTCTTCATCCCCGTCCCCTTTATGCATCTCTGCTCTCCTCAATATCATTAGAACTTTTCCTTTCATTAGTTCTGACCCGCAGTAATGTCACTAGGTAATCTATTCCCCGCCTACCCGACCAACGTGCCCTTCGCACTTTCCCTTTTCTTTCCCCGGTCTCTCCTTCCTCCACTCACTTCTCTTTTCTTCCTCTTTCTCCTCCGTAGAAACATCAACCCGGACCGTCTCAATAACTGTCCTTTCCTCCAAGTTGTCTTCCTCTTCCCCATCCCTCCCACCCGACGCCACCCGGCCTCCCCCCTTCACCACTACCCTCTCCCCCCAAGCAGAACCTTTCACAATGCCGTCGGTCTTATCCTCCCTTCCAATCACAGATGGCCAGGTCTCCTCCCCCTTTCTAGCATCCAGCCCGAACCCCGCAGAGGCTGACAGTAAAATTGAGGACCAAATCGAAGCAGACTCATCAATCATCGAGGCGCTTAAAAGCAAAGAGCGGTTGTTTGTGCTCCGTGTTGGCGAGGACATGGAACGGATTATAAATGAGCGCAAGTGAGTATGACTCATTTCAATATGTAACCTAGCTGTCTGTCCTATTATCAGACATTTCTTCACTGTCGTCATGCAGCGGCTATAGCTTGTCTTCGAATTGCGCTGACCACCTCCAATTTGAAGGGGCCGCGTCGAAATTACGACGGCCACATCGTACCAGAGACTCCTTGTCCACAGGTGTTCCACATATTATAAAGTCATTCCCGAAAGTGACTCTGGCTCAAAGAGCATATGGGTCGCATATTCTCTCGAGAGCAGAATGTATGTCAGATCAATCAGTATTCTTCTTTCCACCTTTAAACAATCTCTATCTCTCTCCTCCCAGTCCTACAAAACGCATTTGCGAGCTCGTTCCACTGGAACAGGCCAAGCAACCTGCTATCAAAATCATGAGCCGATCCGTCCACCGTATCCGAGCACAATCACAATCTCGCACCGGCTCGGTCAATGGCGAAGACGCCGAATCTTCGGATGTCGAACCCTCTGAAGCTGGCAGCCTTGGTGGCCGCAGTAGTGCACCAATTCGTTCGAAGAAAGCCCTCACCTTAGAGGAACGTGAAGTCGCTTATAATGAGGCCCGATCGCGTATCTTCCTGGATTTTGAGAAGAAGACGAAAGAAAAGGATAATGATATGAGCGCGAGCTCGTCCACATTCAGTCTTGTCTCGGGCTCTGCATCTACCAGCGGAGGTGGAAGCAGTAGCGCGGGTGATATGGATGACTCGATTAGTACTGCTCCGACCGAGAGTGAGTTTTCTGGCCCTGTTGCGCGGGACAACAAGAGCGAGCGGCGAAATGGATCTGGAGCAAACTCGGCAGGCTCATCAAGAGCTATGCTCCCCCATAAACACCCATCCAGCAGTCGCGGCTCACGCGCTTCGTCGCCCTCGCTTACCTACGCGTCCATCTACGACCCTGGCTCAAATGCTGTTCCTTACGACGCGAACCAAGCCCTACCGATGCAGCGGGCCTACCCACAGCACCCCATATATCATTACCCGCCCCCTCCCCAAGAGCAAGGTCCGGGCCAAGGCTTCGTGCAACCCATACCGTACTATTCGTATGGCTACCCACAGTCACCGCTGCCACCACACCACGCATCGAGCTCTGAACCACCGGGTTCTGCGGCTGATCCTCAAGCATCTGGGCTTTTTCTTCCTCCTGCGCAGCACCCGCAGCACCCACAGCAAATGATGTACATGGCACCGTACTCGTGGGCCCCAAACTCGGCGCCGGTGCCCCCTTCCGGTGCTCTTTCAGGCACGCCTTCGCTACCACCTCCTCATCCATCACAATATACGTTTGCGCCTCCGTCTACACCCCAATACGGTTACAACATCCCTCCATACTACCCACCGATGGGTCCCATGCACACAGCCGCACAGGGGCAACAGCCTTTCCCACAACCAACACACCCTGTTGGTATGTCACCATTGCCGCAGGGCAATGACCTTGGTATCCGTGTGATGCCACCAATACCGATGAACAATGATCATGTTGACCCCAGAGGGAGGAAAAGGGGCAACTCACGCAATGGTAGTGGCTCATTCAGCCACGGTCCTATGTTCGGCTACTCTTTCGGCGTATCAGGTGTGACAGGAGGGAGTTCGCCTATAGAGAACAATACCAACATAGTCGGCCCGCGCCTTAATAATTCGATGCGACGAACATCAGGCACGTCAAATGGGAGCAGGACTCCAGGAGATGAAGCGTCGAGCGTCGCGGTGAGTATCATTTTACGTCCTCTAATAAACGTCGACTCATGGTGGGCAACACCAGTCATCCACGTCTTCGTCCTCTCGTACTACCTCTTCACAGCATCCACTCCCGCCACGACCAGACTGGGCCGTCGGTCTCAAGCCAAACCCGACGTTGCATCCTACGCGCCCATCTGGGCGCAACGGTGGTCCACGCAATCACCCTACGAGCGCACCGGCTGTATTATTACAGTCGGCGGATTTCCCTCCTCTCGGCGGAGTCTGCACGGTACCGGTGCCAACCGGCGTGTGGACAAGCGGTGCTGGGAAGGCTCGCGAGCCGGGCGGGGGCATCCATCGGGATGGGGATGATGGTGGTAATCCTGGCCCTGTTTCCGCGAGTAGTGCGGGAGGAATGGAGCATACGCTATCGAAAGGTCAGGGACAGGCTCAGGGACTAAGGGTACCACGCGTGGTGTCTGCTCCCCCATCTGCAACTGCGCCTGTGCCTAGCGAAGATACCCGTATACCGGACTTGACGGATGGGGTGAACGCACTCGCTCTTGACAAGGCGCAGTCATGATATATGACGACTGCTTACGCTTTACCAGTACGAGGTGGTTGAGCCAGGGGTTTTCTTTTCGGTGGGCAAGTGCTGTTGGTAATTTCCGCTTCCTTCGTCTTAATTGGTGGCTCCCGGTCCTCAGTACTGTTTTCTTTTATTTCTTACTTGGTAGAGTGAATATAGCTGTGTGTATCCCTAGCGGGAATGAGGAATGTACGCCCGCCCAAATGCAATTTCTCGGACTTCAAACTCATGAACGATACATGATCCGAACTCTTTGAGACATACTGTACCATTCTAGCACCGCAAGATAGTGTACCAACACCCCACTAACAACTCCGGTTAGAACCAGGCTATCATCAGACGTGGTATGGATGATCGTAACGAGCGTCAATGGGTGATATAATGATCAGATGGCGTCCGAGTCGTCCCAGTGAATGATCGACGCCTCTCTGATCCTGCTACCGACTCTTCCTCAAGATCTATAGCCCCTCGCCGCCGGAGGATTCACAACTTCGGGCATAATTAATAAATCATGTACGCCCCCGGAAGATATACTGTACCACTGATACCAGATCGAACATTCGCCTCCACAAAAGTAATACTGTACAAGCAAGCATAAATATCGATGTAACTTAGCGCGCTAGCGTGTTGAGCCAAGAAAAGGGGGGCCCCGGGCGGCGGTGCTCTAGTGATGATGATGAATTATCTAGACGTGCCGTGACAGTGGGGCGGTGCGGAGCGAGCGGTTCTTGGGCCTGGGTCTGGGGCCTGGGCCTACCCAAGCGTACAATACGATTCGACGGGGGTTCGTGCATTGCATCACTTGGCGAGTACTGAAGCTGTGATCCGAAGGGGGGACAAACATCGGCAGAGGATTTATTGGCTACTACTGTGATGACTGTTGAGCGCAAAGGGTGCCTTGCGCAGCCCCATCAATCATAACTTACTGTACTGTAGGTTGGGCTGATACTAGTAATCCCCTGTGTCGGTCGCCGTGACGGTTGCTGTGCTTACCATCGCGGCCAGTATCGGTATGACATTGATTGCACCGACGGGGGGCTTCGGAAGGAGCCCCAGGGCTTGGAAGCGGGTGGCATCAGAGCGAGAAAGAGGCGAGATCCAACTTGATTTTCAAGTTGATCTGGGATCCAGACGCCCATGTCCATCAGTCCATGCTCAAGTCCTTGGCATTTCTCGTCCTCACCAAACAAACTGGAGAGCTTAAGTTAGTCCATATGGAGAACAGTACAGTAGAGGGTGTGGTAGTAGTAGTAGTAGTAACTCCTGGGACGAGGCCGCACGGATCACACTTTGATACCGTATCATATATTTTTGGCCCCGACGGTCGTACTGGAACTTCATGGAAAAGGTTGTTTTACGCGTCCCTTGGGTGTGGTTCGACGTCCGACCGTGACCGTGGAGCTGATTGTGAGCCAATATCTGCGCATGTATGTTCTTCGAGTCTGAGGCCACGTATGGTCATACAATAGTAGCGACAAGCTTTTGGCCGTGCCTCCGGCACGGGTGCTCGCAAGCTCGCTCCCATTGCCTACAGCACAGGCCATCAGCTTGTTGGGGGCTGCGCCCCCAAACCCCTGCCTTTGTCTTAGCAATTCATTTCCATATTATTGTGTGAATAATAAATATATATAATATAGCTTATTTATATGCCAATCCATAGTATTATATATAAAGATACTATAATGTTCCAATCAATTCAGATGGGGGTGTGACCCATGACAGCTACTATACTTCCAAAAGTGACAATTTAGACAGCCTGTTTGGGACCTGTGACTCTTAGAAAATTTTCAGAACTTATGCTAAAAGGAATCAGGAATTTAAAGTTTAATGCATTTAGTGGGCCATAGGGCCAGGCAGAAATATTTTTAATTTTTTGGTCTTTTGTAACTGTGTCTGAAACCCATTTAAACAGCCCCTTTGTAACCTGTGACTGCTAAAATATTTTGGAAATTTTAAAGGTGTGTAACCTGTAACATTTGAATTGATTGAAATACTATAGTATATACTGTAGTGTTCAGTGGAGTTGAATTTGCATATAGTAATTGAAATTAATTTTTCTTGAATCCAAATTACAGCATTTCTACTCTGGAGTTTTATGGGATATATTGTTATAGGTCTCTAGCATGTACATGTAAATTGGCTAAGGTGTGCTGTTTCAGAAATATATTGCACAATGGTTACTGAGAATAAGAGTCAGTGATTTCTGTCAAAAATGGATCCTGTAGGTCCAAAATTGCACTGAATCACTTTGGAAAAATTCTGTTATGATCATAATATATATATTAACATGCTTTAATTTTATATTCATTGCTGTGAGTTATTGTGCTCATGCAGTGAGCAAGATAGTCCATAAGCATGACAGACACATTCAAAGTTCAACTGCTGCTTGGGCCACTTGGGCTGCTCCAACAATGCTTCTAGATGTGCCATTGGTCACATGTCCACCTTTGGGTTGCTGCATCTCATTTGTCCTTAAGAAAATTGGCAATGCTTTTTGCTGTTTTCAGAGTTTAAAATTCTTTGTGACATTTCTGTAACAAAGACAGCCAGGACACTCCTTTGTTCATTGCATGAGCACAACCCTTTACAGCAATGAATGTAGTATTGGAGCACATTAATATGTATATTATAATTATGACAGAATTTTTCCGGAGTGATTTGGTGCAATTTGGACCTATAGGATCCATTTTTGACAAAAATCAGTGACTCTCATTCTCAGTAACCATTGCACAATATATTCCTGAGACAGCACACCTTAGCCAATTTACATGTACATGCTAGAGACCTATAACAATATATCCCATAAAACTCTAAAGTAGAAATGCTGTAATTTGAATTCAAGAAAAATCAATTTCAACTACTACATGCAAATTCAACTCCACCAAACACTATAGTAAAAGAAAGAGATATATAAAAGATAAGTATAAAAGTGCATTTACAGCGGATTCCATAAACCATGTCGTGCGCCATTTTTACAAAAAAAATATCGGCTAATTTCCGGCAAACTCCATGCACTGTTATTCGCTGACCCCCTTCACTCTTTTTTTTTCCGTTGCTCTAGCCGATGTCTGTGGCGTGACTATTGTGACCATAACTTGTCACACCAGTAATCCTTGATTACGAAAGGCATTCTAGCCACGTGTCATCTTGCTGATGTGATGTGACGGAGTTTGCCAGAAATTAGCCGATTTTTTTTTGTAAAAATGGTGCACAACATGGTTTGTGGAATCCGCTGTAATACATTTAGACTCACAAAATTTTGTTGCTATTGCATACTTTGGCAACAGCAACAATGTTTTCTGAATTTTCCAAAAAAAAACACTTTGAATGTCAAATAAAATTAGTTTTCCATTTTGGGTTGAATTATTTCAATTTATAACAAAGCACTACAACTTGTAAGTAATGTACTATATAGTAACTTGACATATGAGATCTTTATCTTAATCAGCTCAGAAAGTTACAGATTAATTTGACTACAGATTTTTTTTTTTTGAGTATTGTGCATTCTTATACTTCAGAGGCAACTTATTTAAGTCTCTGCTATTGCTAGGATGATTATGGTGCTTTATGCAATGGAATGTGTGCTTTAGTATGCCTTGCAAATTAATAAAGTATCTAGATAATATGTAAATTACAATGTTATAAAGGGGTAATAGAATGTTATATCACATGTGCCAATAAAAATAAAAACATGTCCAAACACACTTTTATTTTTGGCAGGGCACTTGCACTTTGTTGCACTTTATTTATTTTTTGAAAAAAGGCATTTTAAACAGTCATACAGTTATGTTCCTGCAAATTGTCACATTTTACCTGATTTTTATTTTTTGGCTGATGTTGTGTGCCAAAAAGTGCATAAAGCACACATTAATATGTTAAGAGATGCTATCACTGTAAAAGAAAGACAAATTTTTAATGGATGTAAATTTAAAAAAACATTGAAAAAAACATTTGAAGAAAGAAAAACCATTCAAAAAAAGAAACATTTCGAAAAAAAAAAACATATATAAAAAAGAAACATCTCGAAAAAAAAAACATATAAAAAAAAGAAACATCTCGAAAAAAAAACATATAAAAAAAAAGAAACATCTCGAAGAAAAAACATATAAAAAAAGAAACATCTCGAAAAAAAAAAAACATATAAAAAAAAGAAACATCTCGAAGAAAAAACATTTGAAAAAAAAAACATTTCGAAAAAAAAAACCATTTGAAAAAAAAACATTCGAAAAAAAACATAAAGAAAACAAAACATAAAAGAAAAAGAAACATTCGAAAAAAAATGTTTGAAAAAAAAACAGGAAGAAAAAAACATGAAGAAAAAAAAAACATAAAAGAAAAAGAAACATGAAGAAAAGAAGACATTCGAAAAAAAAAACATTTTAAAAAAACATTTGAGTCGAAGGGCACGCCTCGCAGGTGCCCAAACCGTGGGGATCGATTGCCATGTTCAGCTTTCAGCCACCCCTTTCCTTTTTTGGAGCACATTTCCTGTTCTGTCCGCTCAGCCACAGTTTCCTTTTCGGTTCACCCTGCTATGTGCTGACATAAATATCTTACAAATCCCTCCTTCCTAAAGTGGGCGTTGAGAGATAAGTCTTGGACAAGCTGTTAGCCGTGCCTACGGCACGGGTCGCTCGCAAGCTCACTCCCCGTACCTTCGGCCCAGGCCACAGCTTGTTGGGGGCTGCGCCCCCAAACCCCTGCTGCTTATTATTACTGTACCATTACGACCAACTCTTCATGCATTGTGACATGTGACCGTTTTGGATGCCTGGTCGACTCTTCACAATTGGGAAATTTGTGTGACAGACCTCAGATCTCTTCAAACTCCTAACCCCGATTTAGCCAAATCATGTCACATGAGCAAGGGTGTGATGTGTGACAAAGAGCGCATTGGGATTTGAATGTCACAATGTCCTCTATTCATTGAAGTTTGGGTCACAAATAACAGCAGAGTACATTTAGAAGTGTCTTAAATTTGAATTTTCCCTTTTAGGAAATTTTGAGTGATTTTTGTCACAGTCTTCAAAACTGGTTGTGACCTGTGACCAGGGCCATATGTCTTCACTTCAAAGACGTTTGTGACATGTGACTGAAGACTTGGTCGTAACGGTACAGTAGTAGAGTTGAATAAAATCCTTGCTTTTAGCTGTCTAATGCTGTCTTATTTGTATAATTTGACCCAACAGTTGTAAAAATATGCCCTTATTAAAATCAAAACATACAATGAGAGGGAAAGAAAGACATGCGTACTGCAAAGACATGTGTACTGCCACCTGCACACCCTCCTCTGTTTCAGAAAACGTAAGCATGCATGATCAGCATCGTTCTGAACAGATAAGAAAAGAAAAGGACAGAATGTACGATGAGAGGGGTAAGAAAGAGATGCATGCTGCTGGTTTCACAACCTGCCCTGTTTAAGAGGCAGGAGGTGTGGATGCAATTAGAAGCCGCCAAAATTTGTAATGACAGAAAAAGGAGCAGGGAGTGAGGAAACATGACAGGGGCTTACGTGGAAGGAAGTGATGATCAGGTCCTGAACAAAAGATAAACATCAGGCGGTGGAGAGGAAAAATGTAATGTCCAATTTTACAATCACACAAAGAACAGCCCATAGAAAAATGTGGTCTCCGAAGGTGTTTGATTTTACAATTACACGCAGAATGGCCAACACACGTGCGTCAGTGAAAAAGGAAGTTATTGTCACATAAAAGGAGAGATAACGTGCTAACCATATGGTTTGTCTTTTTGCAGTTAGTGGCTTTATATTATAGTAGATTAAAATTATAATATTATTAAAGTTGTGATATTTGCATTTTTTTAGGAAAATTGCAGTATGGTGCTTGCTGGTGTAGAAATTGCACTTAGCATTAGTGAAATTGGGTAAAATACTTACTCTCAGCTTTCTAATGTTGTTTTATTTATATAATTTGACCTAATGATTATAAAGATACACCCTTATTAACATTATAGTATCATCAAAGCTTCAGCATACACCAAAGCTTATCAGGAACTTTGCCTTTAAACCCCCATTTGTCCTCAGGAACTCATTCATCTTCTCTCAATATTGTCAGTTTATTTATCTATTCTCAGTCTCATCAGTTTACTCATCATTTCTCAATCTCATCAGTTTATTCATCTTTATTCAGTCTTATCAACATCAAGAAAACTGCATGTACTTTTTCCTGTCTTTTTTGTCTTTTTTTTGTCTTAAAAAAGTCCAGTCAGTTTACTTTCAAAAGACATGAGGTGAAAGGCACAGAAAGTAAAAGTAAAAGTACAAAAAGACAACAAAAAGACAA
The DNA here is from genome assembly GCA_015178925.1 of Russula emetica. Lineage (NCBI taxonomy): Eukaryota > Fungi > Basidiomycota > Agaricomycetes > Russulales > Russulaceae > Russula > Russula emetica. The sequence goes on along the minus strand of WHVC01000031.1, from coordinate 54,248 downwards.
ATTCAAAAAGACAAAGTAATGACACTTTTCCTAATGAATTTACTCATTTTTATTCAGTAATGTCAGTTTATGCATTTTTATTTAACCCATTTTTATTTAGTCTTATTAGTTTACTAATCTTAGTTTTATAAGTTTACCCATCTCTATTTTCAATCTTTATTCATTAGTTCGCTTACCTTCATTCAATCTTATTAGTTTATCTGTCTCTATTTAGTCTCATTAGTTTATTTATCTCTATTTAGTCTAATCAGTGTCATCCATCTCCATTCAGTCTTATTAGTTCACATACAGTATCTTCATTTGGTCTTGTTAGTTTATCCATCTCCATTTAGTCTTGTTAGTCCATTTATCTGTATTCAATCTGATTAGTTCATCCATCTCTCTTTAATGTCATCAGTTTGTTTATTTTTATTTAGTCTCATTAGTTTATCTGTCTCCATTCAGTCTCATCACTTTATCCATCTCTATTCAGTCTTATCAGTTCATTTGTCTTTATTCAATATTGTCAGTTTATATATTTTCATTCAGTCTCATCAGTTTATTCATCTCCATTTAGTCTTATCAATTTACCCATCTCTTTTTAGTCTTATTAGTTCACCCATTACCCATTACAGTACAGAAATAAAAATATAAAGCAGTATAAATGAGTGAAAGCTAACACATAAGCAATTTTTAATTTAATAAACAATTTTAGGCAGTTGCAGTGCCAGTTGCAATGTCAGTGGTAATTATTGATTTAATAAATGATTTTATACAGTAGACAGTTGAAGTGTCAGTAGCAATTATTAATTTAATAAATCATTTTGGGCAGTTTCAGCTGCAGTCGCTGCGGGCATTCTAGGATGTAATCTTGGATTACATTGTAAACTGACCAATCAGACATCTCAAATTAGCTGACTGAATGGGATTACATTTTAAAATGCCCGCAGTGATAGTAACTTGACATATGAGATCTTTATCTTAATCAGCTCAGAAAGTTACAGATTAATTTGACTACAGATTATTTTTTATTGAGTATTGTGCATTCTTATACTTCAGAGGCAACTTATTTAAGTTTCTGCTATTGCTAGGATGATTATGGTGCTTTATGCAATGGAATGTGTGCTTTAGTATGCCTTGCAAATTGATAAAGTATCTAGATAATATGTAAATTACAATGTTACAAAGGGGTAATAGAATGTTATATCACATGTGCCAATAAAAATAAAAACATGTCCAAACACACTTTTATTTTTGGCAGGGCACTTGCACTTTGTTGCACTTTATTTTATTTTTTGAAAAAAGGCATCTTAAACAGTCATACATTTATGTTCCTGCAAATTGTCACATTTTACCTGATTTTTTTTTTTTGGCTGGTGTTGTGTGCCAAAAAGTGCATAAAGCACACATTAATATGTTAAGAGATGCTATCACTGTAAAAGAAAGACATTTTTAATGGATGTAAATTTAAAAAAACATTGAAAAAAACATTTGAAGAAAGAAAAACCATTAAAAAAAAAAAAACCTTTCGAAAAAAAAACATATAAAAAAAGGAACATCTTGAAAAAAAAACATATAAGAAAAAGAAACATCTCGAAAAAAAACATATAAAAAAAAGAAACATCTCGAAAGAAAAACATATAAAAAAAAGAAACATCTCGAAAAAAAAACATTTGATAAAAAAAACATTTCGAAAAAAAAAACATTCGAAAAAAAACATAAAGAAAACAAAACAGTGCGAGTTTTTGCTTACAAATCGCTTCCTTCCATTCTGAGCCGGGGCAGCCACAGGCACCTTTTATTTTGAGCCGCTCAGCCACAGTTTCCTTTTTGGTTCGAGGTTTGCTTACAAATTGCTTTCTTCCGTTTTAAGCTGGGGCAGCCACAGGGAGTGCGAGTTTTTTGCTTACAAATTCCCTCCTGCCATTTTGAGCTGCTCAGCCACAGTTTCTTTTTTGGTTTGAGGTTGCTTACAAATTGCTTTCTTCCATTTTGAGCTGGGGAAGCCACAGTGCGAGATTTTTGCTTACAAATTGCCTCCTGCCATTTTGAGCCGCTCAGCCACAACAGTTTCTTTTTGGTTCGAGGTTGCTTACAAATTCCTTTCTTCCGTTTTGAGCTGGGGCAGCCACAGGCAGTGGCAAGGGAGTGCGAGTTTTTTGCTTACAAATTTCCTCCTGCCATTTTGAGCCGCTCAGCCACAGTTTCTTTTTTGGTTCGAGGTTTGCTTACAAATTGCTTTCTTCCGTTTTGAGCTGGGGCAGCCACAGGGAGTGCGAGTTTTTTGCTTACAAATTGCCTCCTGCCATTTTGAGCTGCTCAGCCACAGTTTTCTTTTCGGTTCGAGGTTGCTTACAAATTGCTTTCTTCCGTTTTGAGCCGGGGCAGCCACAGGGAGTGCGAGTTTTTTGCTTACAAATTCCCTCCTGCCATTTTGAGCCGCTCAGCCACAGTTTCTTTTTTGGTTGGAGGTTTGCTTACAAATTGCTTTCTTCCGTTTTGAGCCGGGGCAGCCACAGTTTCTTGCTTACAAACTGCCTCCTTCCATTTTGAGCACAGTGACAGGCAGCGCGAGTTTTTGCTTACAAATCGCCTCTTTCCATTTTGAGTCGGCAGCAGGCGATTTTTTTGCTTACAAATTTCCTCCTTCCATTTTGAGCTGGGGCAGCCACAGCCGGTGCGCGTTTTTGCTTACAAATCGTTACCTTCCATTTGAGCCTATCGGCCCGGGACGCTTACGAATCGTTTCCTTCCATTTTGAGCTGGGGCAGCCTCCATTTTGAGCAGGTGCCCAGCCTATCGGCCCGGGACGCATGCCAGTCAGCGCTGGCGCGCTGACCAATGCTGACATAAATTTCCCCTTCCATTTTCGGACAGTCCTTCCATTTCGGCGAACCATGGATTATAATGTCCCCCAACACAGCTCTCCCACGCCCTCACAGCTCTCCCACGCCCTTCCATTCTCGGACAGCGCCCATTCCTTTCCGGGCACTTTTCCTCCAATCACCGCGCTCCCCCACCTTCCTTTTCCGAAAACTCTGCTTTATAGTAGGGGATGATGGCCTTGGGCCACGGCGCTGACAGATGGTCTCCCTCGCTCTCGGCGAACGGCGGACCCTCAGGCATTGGCAACGAACGAACAATTATTATTTTTGGCTTTTGTTATTCGCATTGTCAAGAACAATCTAGTCACCGCTTGGGGGGCCCAGTAAAGCACGGCCAGCGTGACACGATGTGAGTCTGACTCGGACCATGACACCGTAGAACGGTGCATAAGTTAGTAAGTTAGCTAACGCCGCCTTCCAGTTGGCCCCAGCGGACGCTCGTATCCGAGTGGCAGACGGGATTAAGAGAATGTATAGACACCGGTATGACCACGGCATGGAGGGAACCGAGCGTCAACATGATGTACAGGTAAAGAGGATAATAACTGTTATCGCTCATCAACTCAGTTCGCTCGCTCAGGCAGCTAGACAGGTGCTCGCCAGATCGACCGTAGACATTATAAATTCCTTTTGAGTTGAGATAGAGTCTGATAAATATCGAGGACGGCGGAGAACACGAAGATTACCATAAACACTTACCGTACGAGCGCCATATTCCCACTAAGCATGTCCTTCCAATCAACCCTCCATGTTAACGAGCTCTGCCTTATCCATCACAACATCCTGCTCCTCCCCATCGTCATCTGCCTCGTCCACTTCAACCTTACTGTTTTCCGGAAAGTCTGTAACATCGAAGCGTTTTCTCTCGCGAAACGGGTTTTTCCTTCGTTCACTTCTCTTGACCACCGCGGCCGCAGGGATGATACCCTTTGGACTCAGATAGAGAAGATCATCACCCGAGTATGCGTCAGTCGAGCGTACCCAGGCGTCGAATCTAGAGTAGTCGTGTCAAAGAATGTGGTACAGCTTCAGCACTCAAGACGACACCTACATAGCTTTACGATCTTCAGCATCCCGCATTCGGTCATAAATATACGTCTGTTTGAATTTCTCAATCTCCTCGCGATGAATTTCAAAGTCGATCGGTGGACGGAATTCTACGTCTTCCGGCAATAGATTCTCGTTCACGCTTACGACCTTACGATTGTACGACTCGAAAATGGGATGCTCGAGTAACAGCCCGAGAGATGGCATCTTAGGGATGAAAACCTGCCGCGGACCGTACAACTTGGAGTCGGTGTGTCAGATTTATGACGACGAATAGCAGCATCTAACATCACGTACTTCTTCAATGATCTGCGGGGGTGTACCTGTGCGACAGCAAAGGACTAATGCAGAGACCATCTTGCGCTGCGGGAAAGAGCAGAATGAGTGTGTAGGCGACGCATTTTACTTTGCAAACGCACGATCTATCGAGAGGGTAAGTAGAGAAACCACATCTTGCGACGACCAGGTACCTGGTGAAGCATGAAACTTTGACCATGAAGCATAACACTTATCCACTCTGTGTTGCCGTAGACAACCGGGTCGGATATCTACCCCCTCTTATTAGTTCCCACCAATCCTTTCAGTAGGTAGCTCACCTCGATCTTTTTCATGTGTCTCTGCGTGCTCCTATCGCCAAATTCACGTCCTACAGTAAAGTTGTGGAAATTGCGAGTACCCTCGAACTTCTTTGCAATTTCTCGTAATCTCCAAACGTCATCTGTTCCAGCGCGCCATCGACGCTTCCTTCGTAAATCATCATCATATGATGATTCGGGAGGAGACTCAGCCCAGAACGGATGGATGTGGTCAGTGAATGCACCGACGTTGGGTAAGCTGATCGATGATGAGACCGCCTGGCGGCGGAGCGTTTTATACAAACCACTGCCAGGTTTTGGTGGTATAAGAAGGTAGGAGGGAAAGAAGTACGTGTATTTGCGACTATCGCAAGATCTATATTCTGGGTGAGGGTGAGCACGTATTTCAGAGAAAAGTAGGCATACGTTCTCGCATTGAATGAGTTCTGTACACGGACAAAACCCCAGATCCGGATCTCGAGTGGTAGTAGCCTGTTGACCGCGGCAACCACGTCTGACACGCCAGGAATTTGGGTTATCAGCTTGAGAGATACGAGGTTTCCTGCGGCGTGTACGCCCGCGTCGGTACGAGCCGCACGTCCAAGGCTAACTTTGGTGGAGTCATCTGCATTATCTGAGGACACCGCACCGACGCGCACGAGTGCCTCGAATAACACCCCTTCGATCGTCCGCGCATCTGGTTGACTGTAAAACATTGTGAGAATAGGGGTGGGTGCTTTTACCGACGCGAAAGTCAGATACCGACATTTGCATACCCGCGCACCCTGTCCCACAAAAACCGAGTAAAATTGCAGATTGACGTTTCGGTAAACGGGGAGCCTTCTCTGCTACTGGCGCATCTCGAGGATCAGCCTCAGTTTCCTCTGCGGCGCCCGCTTCATTCCTCCCGGGATAGTCGCGACGTCTCCGCCCCACGTTTTTGTTGTCCTTCTCCTTTCCTCGACGCGATTTCGGGTATCCAGCAGCGTCGCGTTTCTTTTGGGACTTTTTGTTGCTCTGGGGAATGTCTGCGTTTGAATCCGGAGGACTAGCGCCCACTGTCGATTGTAGATCAACTTTGACGCGTTTAGGGCTGGACTGTGGTGTATCCTGACCACTATGGCGCTTGGCAGGTATACCTGATATAGCGATGCCTGTATCCTCTGCCATCTGGTTCCTGTACCAGGCTGCAATTATGGGGGTAAGTTGACAAAGGCGGCGCAATGGTGGACCATAGGACTGATCAGGGGAAGGACGGGCCGAAGCCGCATCATAATCCGTGACCGTGACTTCAACCCTTCCGAGTCAACCAACATATTGTACAGTTACTTTATCTTTCCATGAAATGAGGCTTAATTCTTTCAGCTTCAGTAGCGTGGCGTTTCTTCAAACAACATCCCAGATCAGCGCATCCGAGTCTCTGCCGTTTTCGACCGCTATGATTCTGTGTGATAACCACCAAGCTCCACGTTACATTTTACAAGGTGCGTGTATTGGGAGTGACTGACCAACTCCATAGACGGGGTCTGGCCGAAGTTGTCGCCAGCATCTTTCAAGCGCCGTAAAAGTAAAATGAGATCGAGTACAGTACTTCAACCATCATATCATACGTCCTCGCAGCCGTATCAGGGGCTAACCCTCCAACTCTGACTTTCTCCCTCCCAGGTTCGAGCTGGAACCCCCGAAATGCACGTACGGATTTGTGCCCCCGTCCTTCCGCAATAAAGTCGGGGATTCGGTTGGAATCAATAAAGGAGTTAGCGAGGATGTCCCAGTTGGGTCCTCCTTTGCATAATTCTCCTGCCGTCGCGCCTTCCGGAAGGGGGTTGATCGCACCTCGATGATTCGTCATCCATAACCACTGCCGTCCCTGATCCTCTCTAGGAGTGTGGGTCTCTTGCGCGAATCCTCCTCCCTCTCCGTCAACCATGTCGATCGAGCATCACGAGGTTCATTGCGAAAGCGGGTGAGATGTGCTCAATGTCCTCGTCCTCAACTTGCTCACGCTGGTGATAGATGTCAGTGAGGAGTTCCTCTAGCCTAACCATGTTCCGTACCATGTCTCCTTGCTCATACCCGCGCACCATACACACACTCTCGCGCCGTCAACCTTTCACCGTTTGCCACGTGTTCCTCGCTTATTCATCCCCCCACCATTGCAACCTGGCCTGCCTTAACACCGCCTTACCGTCCTGGCTGCGACAGGAATCGTCCTTCGGCGGCAGCTGTTTGCTGCGACATCGGAATTCGTTGAATCCTTGGCCACTCAAGGTGGTGAGCTTCGGTCCTTATCTCTCCACCGCTGCATTTTGGCTCTAACTCCTTGCTTTCAACTCGCCGTTTATTTTCGCAATAAGCTTCCTCGTCGCTCACGAGAACTCCAGCGGAATTAGAGACATGTGTAGGAGACACCAGTCATGTACAGTCTCTTAGGCTCCAAAGTTGAACTCATGCAGAGGCGCGTCCAACGAAATTGTTCGATCGGTCGAGCCTGTACTTGACCGATGGATCGATTTCGGTCGACACGCCTCAGCCGTGATAAGCACTCCTATCTTATCTTTTACGGCCCTTATCCGAATCAGTCGTTCTACCCTTCCGAGCATATTCAACCCCTGCGCCTCTGGGGACCAGAGGCCGCTTTGATCACAATCATGATGGGTTGTGTCATCTGGTCGATCGATTCAAACATCTGGGCTCGAAGATAGAAACGTGAATGAAGTATTAGTAATTTCATTCCCGATTCAAAGATTGGTCCTGAACGAAGCACGAAGCACCGAAGGCCTTCGTGGCCGTCTGACTGGCGGTGACTTACAATGACCACCGTGTACAATCCTTCTTTCCAGTCTATTTGATCCGAATCGTACGTTTCCACCACCTCAACCTACCAGGACCAATTAACAGACATCCTATCAGCTCTTGCTACGGAGATTCATAGAACAGCTCATTTTTCTGTAAGCCTTCAACCTTCAGCGCCCTGAATACACTAGATGGCCTCGAGTTGAAACCAACCGCCAGTATTACTCCACCTGTTGGTCTATGCAGCCAAGGTAGATCTAGTCGTTAAAAAACTGTTACCATTATATTACTACAGGCGCGTAAGATCGCCGTTTAGAATGCATGAGTATGTGATACTGTGGCGGTTCGATAGAGCTGCGATAGGGTGAGTAACTATGGATGTGAACTCCGAACGAGAATCAAAGCTCGATAACATCATCGTCATCATCGTCGTAGTCGTAGTCATCCGAGTCTTCAACTACGATGGGACTGGAAAACGTCTCTAACTTTGCGCTCCATTCCTTGACCCTTTCGTGGACAAACACCTGAGCAACACGGTGAGTAAAATCCAAATGGAAAGAAGGTGGATTGGCTGTCTTGCCTTGCTGGGGTTAAAGTTGAGCACCTGCAAACCGTCAAGAGATGTAGCACGAGAAAGAGCCACGTAGGCTTGACCTGAACCAGGTTCACGTGGGTAGTCAGCGCGAGGGAGAGAATCGAGAACAGAAAAACTGTACCTTTCTCGAAGACTTTGGCGAGGTCTACTTTTACCCTGTTAAGTGTCTGACCTTGTGATTTGTGTATAGACATCGCCCATGCTAGGATGAGAGGATACTGCAACGTCGGGGTGAATGAGGTGGACGGGTCGGTACAAAAGTTACTAGATCCATACCTGCGTTCGTGACGCCTGGATCTGACCGTTCGGTAGTTCAACCTTCCATGTCTCTGGTTCAAGCATGACCTGACGTATCCCTCCTCCAGGAACGTCGAAGTCAACTACTGGCCTCTTCCTTCTTGATTCGTCGAGTGCCAGAGCCTTGACAACCCCAACCTTGGAGGTTTCCTCTTGCGACTCCCCACCAAAATTCCCGGGGGGTTCATTAAATGCAATCACGATGCCCATGCTTCCGTTGACAAGCGTCTCGTCAATGTTCTTGATGAGCATGACTTGAGCGCCAACCGTCAGATGTAGGACTTGTTGAGCCATGAAATTGTCAAGGAGCTTCTGCCGCTGTTCACCACCGGCTAATCCGCCGTCCTTTGCATAATAGGTTTTGCTCTCGCCCCGAAGGCGGCTCATACGCAAGTTATTGGAGTTATCTACATCTTGACGGCGCGGGAAACTGAAACCAGGTCAGAGGAAGATATGGCTATGAAGTGGCACTATAGCTTACAGTTCGGTTGGCCCGATGCCGTCTTCGTATATGATTTCTCTTGATAATTGTCGAAATCTTGCGATTGATTTTTGAGACAGCGTCCCGTATCGCATTTCATTTAACATGTCCACGAACTCTAAATTCCTTTAACCAGTCAGACCAGAGTTCTGAGGAGCCTGGTACGTACCCTCATCTTTTTGCCGAAAGACTTTCGTAAGCTTGATGGCTCTCTTGATTGTCTCCCTCCAAGCAGTAGCTTCGAAAGCGAAGCGCACTGGCGTGCTTCCTTTGCTAACAGGGGGCAGCTGAAAGAAATCACCAGTAACGACAATCTACCTGATTGCGTTGGTCCGAAAGATCAAACAAATGCGTAGACCCGTACGTACCTGAATCCCTCCGAAGGGTTTATCCCGATTACCCCTGATTTGACGACCAATCCCATCCAGCTTATCGAAAAGTCCACCGTCAACCATCGAGACTAAACGAGTTGTCACATATGGTCTGTACAAAACTGGCACACTAACCTTCGTCGATGATAAGAACTTGAGTCCGACGCCACCTTGAGCTGGCTTTCCTGTTCGTCCCGATTTTCTCGATAAGCTTATCAACATCCTCTACCCCCAGGCCAATACCAGCAAATGAGTGGATCGTCACTCCACCAATATTACAGGCAGCAATGCCTACGGGAACATCCCAATGTTTCAGTCTCCCAGAATAGATAATTGGGTATGAATTACCAGTAGATGCAGTTACTGCCACTGCATCGGGCATTTTCACCAATCTTTTATGAAGAGATTTGATAATCTCGCGTAGAAGAACAGATTTGCCCGTTCCTAAACGTAGATCAGCGTTCCTCGAAGACAGAATGCAAACATATGCTGTAACCGTAAGATCAAGACGGACGCCCCAGACAAATGTCTGTCTTTCAACGCGTGACGTAGAAGACAAACAATGATAGGATCGGCAACCAGCATATAGAAACTGAGAAAAGCCAGACACACCTGCACTTCCGGTGTAGAAAACATTTGTCCCCGCCATGACTAGCTCTAAAACATTTTTCTGCTCGTCGCTCAATGATATTGCGGCGGGTCGTTGTGCAGGCTTTATTTCGAAAGGAGGGACCGAATGAGGGTCGGGCTCCCCCTCATGACTATGTGACGACATGTCGAAGGGCGGAACGCTACTCATAGAAGAGCGCGATTTGAAATATAGCGAGGACTGGGAAGTCCCTTGCGAGAACGTCGCGGAGAAGGACTCGAAGTCACCCCATGAGCGAGGAAGTTGGCGCTTTTGGGGAGGTGGTACTGCCCCAGGTGAAAGAGAACGTTTTTGTGAAGCGGTCGATGATAACGAAGCGTGGGGGGCTTTGCCAGCTTCACGACTGGCGACACCATCCTGGATGGCCTTCCTAAGGGTATCGGAAAGTGCACTCCGCTTGGAAGCAGTAGGAGGTCCAGGCGCAGGAACGGGAGGGGTATCTGTCGTGCTATTTGAGGAAAAATCACGCTTGATGGTGGCAAGACCCGAGCGCGGTTGTCGATCGCCCTGCATTACCTCCAGTGATGATGAAAGGAATGTCCAAGATACCGCAACCGTGACACCCGTTCACATCTTGGCGAGTGCGCCAGTGGTCACGTGGACGCGCTATACCATTAACTGCCGAAACTCTGTGGAGCATCGGATCACTTCCGTCCATGTCCTTCCTCTCTTCGGCCACGCGGCCGCGCGCGTCGCTCAGTGCTTTTCGAGAGGTAGGGCTATCGCTTCATTCACGTCTATATGCAGCCCAGGCCAAGGGTGGCCCCATGAAGCAGCGTGGTAAGTCTCTCCGCTAGCCATGTCTTGCCGTCTACGTTTATGGAACCGAGCGCCTCGGGACTCGCTCAGCCCAGGGGTTTAAGGGAGACAAAAGTCAGAAGTTAACCAAGAAGCAGAAACGAATGGAGGCTATGCAGAAAAACAAATCCCCTGGTGTGCGTGATGAATGCGTGGGTGCTGTTAGTTGTATCGCTGACTGTGTGTATTAGGCATTTGTACCACTCCCCACTAGCCAACTTAAACACGAGTTGTTTCAAAGCCAGCGCCTGGATGAGCTTGATTTACCTAGCTTCAGTGCCGTACGTGAACGAGTTTTGTGGCTATATGCGGACAACACTGACGCAAAATGCACAGGAAGACCTTACCGAACGAAGCCTAGGCAATGCACTGGCGTTTCCGCTACCAGAGAATGATGCAATTCGAGTTTTTGGAATGCCACGCAATGTGCTCCTGGACGTGAGTCAATTTCCCATGTCAGTTCTTTCCTGATCCGAATCCTTTTTTTTAGTTTCGTATTCTTTCGAAAGCCGCATCGGTCGTGCGTGACGTGACAATAAAACTGGTGGATCAGCTACAAGCCGCCAGCCAAGAGTCGAGCCAAAGGAACAGATTTGTCTTGAGTTCGTTCATTCCCCCGAGTATTCAGTGGGTATAATCCATGACATATCATCATAGCTGGTCCTACGGGTTGTGGAAAGAGCTTCTTGTTGATCCAAGGGGTAGAGTACGCTGCGTCCGCAGGCTGGATAGTGATGTATATCCCGCGTGGTGCGTCTAATCGCTTTTCCGTGGGCAAAGTATCCTAACCTCTTTCAAGCTATCAACCTCGTGAATTCATCCACGGCGTATTCATATGATCTGCGCACGCAGACCTATCTCCAACCTGTCTTTGCTCAACAAACACTTGAGCGCTTTCGCTGTGTGAATGAGCATGCCTTGAATTCGTTCGTTGCAGAGGACAAAATTGAATTGGGCGGTTCATCGCTGCCTCAAGGCACTCCTCTTCTCAAGTTGATCGACGTTGGACTCAAAGATCGGGCCTCCGCACCTGGTGTTTTGTCCGCGGTGCTCGAAGCTCTTGGGAAACAGACAAGGTAAGTTCATCTCCGCGTTTGTTTTGCCGTGAAGGGTTCACAATCACATCGTAGAGTACCTGTACTGCTTGCCATTGATGATTTCCAAGCGCTTTTCACGAGGACTGCATACAAGACCCCACATTTCCAGAAGATTCGCGCGTGGCACTTATCCATGCCTCGCCTCCTTCTTGAATATACGAGCGGTCAAAAATCATTTGTAAGTTGTTATGTTTACTCTACTCGTGATGACCAAACGATCTTGAAAAAAAACAAGGCGCGCGGGGCCGTCGTTGGAGCCTTGTCCCTCTCAGACAAGACTTATGGCCTCTCGCAAGAACTCCGTCACGCCTTGGGCTTGCAGCCATGGCTACGACCATCACCATATCTTAAAGTTGCGCCTGAAATCACAGCCTTCACAAAAGGCATTCAGCTTGTGAATGTCCCGGAAAAACTAAATGTAAATGAGGCAGCATCGTTATTCGAGGTCTGGAATAAAAACAAGTCGTTCCATATTCGTAAGTTTATGGATTACTTCCAAATAAATTGGCGCTGATTGCCCTCAGCGGGAAATGATGAGCATTTCATGGCAAAATATACGGAATCAGGAGGGAACCCGCGGGATTTTGTTTGGAAAGGGTTGCTCTCCACGCTCCAGGCGTAACTTAGAATTAGACATCATCTGCTTACGTTATAGCATACTTTGATTATCACGTGACTGACGCGTCCCGAACACTCAAGTTAGTAGTTGACTCCGAGTCTACAGTAACTTCGGGATAAAATGCCAGCCTCATTCTCCTCCTCTCTTCCAGCTACAACCTCTCTCAAACGTAAACTTCCCACCGACACTAACGATGACTATGAATCAACCCACCCATCCAAACTCCCTACCATTGCTGAAGCAGCCACAGGACGACCAACACGGCCTCTTGGACAGAATATTTCTGCTACGAATACTGGCAGTACTCGTAGACTGGGCCTTGGACCACCACCTCTTACCAAACCGCGCCCTCCTGCGCTGTCTGGCCCTCCACCCACTACCATTACGACGCGCCCAACTCGCGCGACAAGCGCGCCGCCTAAATCAGCGACTCCTCGCTATGTCTCCCAGCCAGTGGCTCTCCCACGTCCCGCCAGTGTGCGAACGGCATCAGGTCCGCTGAGGACAGCTTTTAATGGCATCAGTACACATGATTTCCGCCTCCAGGGGTCACAACAGAACCAAATGGAGCCAGTTGTGAGCAGCTCGCGGATGGCGGAGAATGCGAGATTGGCGACGGACATGGACGCAGAGCGAATGAAAGTTGCAGCTTTGCAGGCAGAACAACTCACGCGCACGCGGGAGCTGGCCGTTGCGCGTACGCAAGAAATCGGCCATAGACGCGAGCTGATACCTAAAACTGACGAGCTGGAAGCCCTGCGTAAATGGCACGCGCGTGAACTCCTCGAGCTCGAGGCGGAAGCTCGACGGCGCGAACGCGAACTCTACGATGTTAATGCCGATCTCACTACCACGCGCGAGGACCTCGAACGGGAGCGAAAGACTGCCACATCGCTCAAAGAGGCACTCGCTCAGCAAGGAGCAGCGCAGAAATCTTTGCAGTCGCAGAACTCGGCGCTACAGGCGCAGCTCGCTACTCTCCGTGCTGCCAATGACGGAACCGCCGAAACGGTATCGACTCTCCGGCTTGATCTCGAAACGGCGCGACGCTGCATCGATGAATTGGAGGCGGAAGCACGCGAGGCGGAGATGGTGCGCCGACGGCTGCATAATTTGGTGCAGGAGCTCAAGGGCAATATCCGCGTCTTTGCACGTGTACGACCACTGTTGCCGTCGGATGTCTCGGGCACGAACGACGAGAAGGCACGGGTGCTGGCACTGGGAAATATGTCGTATCCGGACTCGAGAGATCATCGAGAGATTGTGCTTCGCTCTACAAGTGAGAGCGCGACGGGTCAGGAACGGAAAGATACCTGGAACTTCAGTTTCGATCGAGTAATCTCCCATATTTATCTCGTGCTTAACGCACCCCCATGCTAAGGTACTACTTTCAGGTATTCGAACCGCAATGCACACAAGAAGAGATCTTTGAAGAAATATCGCAACTTGCACAGAGCTGCACTGATGGTTACAATGTTTGTATTTTTGCTTACGGCCAGACTGGATCCGGAAAGTCATTTACCATGGAAGGAGGCTCGGTGAGTGTTCTTTTAACATGCTGCAGTGACGCCCATCAAAATTGCCGTCTCGAAGTCACCGGAGACCGTGGGTATGATACCCCGCGCCGTGGACCAAGTTTTCCAAGTCATCGAAGAACTGAAGAGCAAGGGGTGGGAGTACACCCTCGAAGGTCAATTCCTTGAGATCGTACGTATCTCCCTGTGTCCTCTATACGGTATCTCATGACCCAGTACAGTATAACGAAACGATCAATGACCTCCTCGGGAAAGGTGAATTCGACAAAAAGAAGCACGAGATCAAACACGAAAAAGGGTCAACGCGCGTCACAGACGCCGTGATCCAACAACTCCGCTCACCCGCCCAGGTCCGCTCTCTCCTCGCGATGGCAAACTCACGGCGCACAGTCGCGGCAACTCTGATGAACGAGCGCTCCTCGCGCTCGCATTCCGTGTTTACGCTGCGCATCCGCGGCACGAATACGCACACCGGCCAGGTGTGCGAAGGCGCGCTGAATCTGGTCGACCTTGCTGGCAGCGAGCGGTTGAATGCGAGCGGGGCTGGGAAGCATAAAGAACGGCTGCGGGAGACGCAGAATATCAATAAGAGCTTGAGCGCGCTGGGAGATGTCATTGCCGCGCTCGGAGAGAAGAGCGAGAAGAGCGACAAACATATCCCGTATCGGAATTCAAAGGTTAGTAAAAACAATTATCAGTCGCTGATGCTTGAACGGGATGTTGATGGTGTTTCACACAGTTGACATACCTACTGCAAAACTCGCTGAGTGGGAATTCCAAGACGCTGGTGAGTATTAGAGTGCTTCCTCTGATTCGTACCGAGAAGGGCACGGTACTGATACATCCTAAAAGATGTTCCTGAATCTTTCGCCGCTGGCGGCCCACCTCAACGAGTCACTATGTTCACTGCGTTTCGCTACCAAGGCAAGTATACAAACCTGTTAGATGAATGCGCTGCTGATACTTTACGCGGAACAGGTGAACAACACACAAATCGGAACCGCAAAAAAGCAAGTCAAGAGTACCTCGTGAACGTTTTGCATCCCAGAAATGTCTGGTCCCCGCTTTCGTTCTCGCACAGTAACCCTCCCCTCAGCTTTTCTAGTTTTATCTTGTCCTCGTCTGTCTGTCGCATCCACGACCTTCGCTAGCTAGCTGAGCATGTCTATCTCCTATTTGTAACTTGTGAACGTCTCTTTCTTCTCTTTCTCAGCCTATTTCAAAGATATTATCGTAAAGGTAAATGACGATGATATGGACAGCAATATATCATACACGGGTTATAACAATAACAAAGCGAATGCAAAATGTGTGGTGCTCAGATGGCCTCTGCCCTTCCTGCTCCTCGGTCGTTAATGACCTGATTCTGATGCCCGTGTAAGGTGGTCATCCCTTCTACGCCCAGAATGAATCGGAGCATCGTCGTCATCTATATCTGGTTTCCTCCCCTCCCCGATGAGATCCTCGACGCGTCCCGTCTTCCCTCCATCCAAGTCTCGCAACAACGGGCCCGATCGGATAGAGCTAGTTAGTGTCAAGCCTGAGCGTCCTCTAAAGTCTCACAACAATATCTTCCTCCCCTTGACTCGCTGCACCCACCACGCCAGAAGAAGCAGCAGCAGCAGCAGCAACTCGCTTAACATCGCTAGTCCACATGAAGAAATTGCATTTGTACTGGTGGTCGACTTCTTCTCGTAGTCTCTCATTACGGCCTTTATCATACCCAGGCCCGACCGGCCGCGCACAGAGATAAAACGTCTTGCCTTTATTAGGTCCGGGTTTGTTCACCCGGAACTCCTTCGTTGGCTCTCGGTGGACCGCACAGAGCGGCGGCGGCGGTTTGGGCATGAAGACCGCAGACCAGGATGACGATGATGATGATGCGCTGCCGGTCTTCCCATTTTCGCTCTTCTTCTTCTCCCGGCTTTGGCTGTATGGTGTAGGGCTGCTGTTGTCCTTGTCTGCGGGTAGACGTATTTCGGATGTGATGGTGGGCAATGGCATCGACGACGACCGCATTTCCATTTCTTCACCATCCTCGCAGAGGTTGATAATCTCCGAAGACAACGAACCGGCTCGGAAGGATGGTGCGCTTGCGTTTGCTGGTGCCGTGGGAGGGGTGGTGGTTGGCTTGGCGAAGAAAGAGGAGAGCTTCGATTGTCCCGCCTTGAGCTTTTTCGGTTTCGACCCTCCCGCCGCAGTAGATGTGCTTGTGCGTGGACGTTTGAGGGACTCATGGGACGACTCCTGCGATAGTTTGAGAGAAGTCTGAGTCGAGGAGGGCGATGTCGAGGATTGATACGAGGGCTCAATATCAGGTTGGCTTGAAGAGGACAGTTGTGGAGCCTTCGGTGCAGGTTGTTCTTCTACAGATACCAGTTGAGGTTGCGCATTCAGAGCATCGAAAGCAATACCCAGAGAGGACATCCCATTAGGTGGTGCAGTTGGAGCCTGAGGCGGCGGTGCCTCCGCACCACGCTTGGTGAAAAAGTTCGACATGAGCATCTGCTTCCCTTGAAATTCGGGCCAATACTTGACCGCCAGTCTTGGTGGCTCTCGCTTGGAACTGTCCGCACCCATATGCATCAACTCACGTAAGACGAGCTTTTCGCCAGCATCAGGTGGTGATCTCGTCGTGAAGGTCGACAAATATAGGGCAGTGATCGGAGCCTTTGATGGACGGCTGGATATCCGCTGCCCTTAATCCAAGGCATCAGACCTGGCGTGACGAGCACATAATCAATACGCGTGCCATAGTTTGTTTCGCGTGCGCTGATCTTCGTATTCCAGCCTGAATGAATGAATCGTACCATCCCGTGATACTGTAAGTGCCGATACTATCACAACACGTCGAGATGTGGCACGTACAGGTAAACATTCCCTTGCGGTCTGGCCAGAACCGCCTGAGCACGTCAATGAAAGGCCCCCTTGGTTCCAGCCAGTCCCGTATCCATCCTCGTGCTGGGTGCTCCCAGAAGGTGGAGGCATTGCTAGGCAGGTGCCCATCACAGTGGTCAATCGGTTCCGCACACACGTTCAAGTCGCCAATAACGACCACCTCCCGCCCAACTGCAATCAACCTCCGCACGCGCTCCTGCAACATCAAATGATAATTCATCTTGTACGAAAATCGCGCATCGGATCCTTCATTCGGACAGTACAAGTTGATGAGCACGAACAGGCCAAAGTCGAGCACGAGCGCGCGTCCTTCGAGGTCTAGAGTGAGAAGGTCATTTGGGGTCTGTTCGTCGGCATCGGGTAAGAGGTCGAGTTCGTGCGCAAGGGGGTATGACGCCGAGATGCGCTCCGACGGACTTAAAGGAATCTTCGGTTGCAGGCCTCCGGACAGACCTTCCTCGGCTTTGAGGGGCGTCGCTGTCCGCGTGTCAGTGTAGACTGCCACGCCACTGTAGCCTCCTTTCGAGGCGGGAAAGGAGAAGAATGAATGGAAAGAGTCAGGTAGCACAATGTCGCGGCCGATTGCTGTACGACTGCTCTTTATTTCTAAAGGGGAACAATATGAACCGGGCATGTCGAGGGGCAACCATGGCGAGAAACTGCACCTTGGAAGCAGATGATGTCTGCTCGAAGTTCCTTTAGAATGGCATCCCAGTACTTAAAGGTATTCCATCTACACTGGCCATTAGCTACATAGATATGGTGGGAGCATCAGAGTTGCGCACGGATGATATTGAGGTATTGTCCGGACCCCGTTCTGGTTCCAAGGTGCTTTAGGACTGGAGCCAATAATATGAACGGCGAAACGAAAAGGATACGCACAAGGTTCCAAGACAAGATTCGCATCCGTTCTGATTAACTGAGCGGCGTGCTGAGATGTTAATTCCTTGTCAGGAGGAACAGGATGTTATAATAAGATTCAGGTCATCTCGTCGCGTTTCAATTTACACTGGTAGCGCTGGTGCACCGCGTCACAAACACCAACATATATATTCCGTTCCCAGCTCGCCATACCACTCACTCTACTGGAATGTCTCGCTATCGCAGGTCACGAACACACAAGGCGCAGCGAGATGTACATCGTGCCGGCCGTACACGAGTAAGCCACTCTCTAGGCACACTGTAGTGGTAGTGATATCCTTGCTGAAGAAAATTTTCTTTTGCTCGCAGGCGCGTACGAGAGACCTTGATCAGATACAGCTCTTAGACCTAGACCCTAAGGTCTGTCACTAAGATCACTGCGATGCCAAGTCTAATCTTTCTTATAGAATCGGGCAAAGCTGGAAGCGCAAGAACTAGACCACGAAAAGCCTGGCCTCGCACAGCACTACTGCGTCGAATGCGCAAAGTTCGTCTCGCGTTTTGCGCCCCTTCCCTGCTTTGTACTGAATGTAGGCTACATCTACTGTATTAGGTACTGCGAGACGGATTCTGCGCTACAGTCGCATTGGAGAAGTAAAGTTCATAAAAGACGTTGCAGAGCTCTCAAAGAACCAGCGTATACAATTGAGGAGTCTGAGCGTGCCGCCGGGTTGGGTAGGGATGACAAACGTGCGGGTGTAGCTGTCCCAAAATCTGACGATACCTTGTCACAATCACTATGATTGCGACGTATGCTGTTGCAGGGGGTTTGTTGTACGCTGTAGCTTAATGTCCATCGTCACACTGGGTGTCCGTCCAAAATATCCGGTTCGGGGTATACGGAGGCAGAGAAGGAACAACAGATCGATGATTGCACCAAAAAGGATCATGTATTCATGCAGAGGACGCATACTGACCATGGTAGCATATCATAATGCAGTAGAGCAGGGTGGTAATGCGAAAGAGAGTACAGTAATCAGATGTTCGAGGGGTACAACATCTAAAAAAACGTGAATACCGTCACCACAACAAAAGTAGAGGAATAAGACGTACGATGCGGACGCTTGCGCCAAAGGCATGTGGCGGCAAGTTGGACCTAAATTTTGATTTTACGACACCACTGTTGCCGTGCGGGCGCGTTACGCGCCTACAAGACCATAAACAATGGCGCAACGTATGGAGAGTAACAAGACCTTACCCCCAAATAACGCGAACATTCGATCCTGCGATTTCCCGCTTGGCACGGTATACGTATGCTACACGCTGTGGGAATGCCCATAATTCAGCACGGAGGGTCAAGGAGGGATGATTCGCAAGAGTAGACACCTTTCCGAGGTAGAACTGTGCGTCCTCCTTTGTCGCAACGCCCTCTATCTGAAGAAGGGAAGTGTTGGGACGGGTGTTACGTTTGCCGCGCTTATGGCCAAGTACGCGCCCTTTGCTGTAGAGTCTGTAGGAGAGACAAGAGTCAGATTTAGCTGTTCACTACGTGATCTCATCCGTTGAGCATGGGGGCCAGAGAGACGTCATCCTGATCCAGATGAGTCCATCCACCACCTCCCAGGCTACCCCAACCCACATCCACCGTGCAGTAGATAATAACAGACTAGAAACGAGACATACCGTGTAGATGCCATTCTGTATCCCTGGGTTCGTCGCTGGCTGTCGTCTAATCTGTTGCTGGACGGGCGAGTTTAGTGATTGGTATTCGTAAACTTTGGGGCTGTGACGTGACAGTGACATGATAGTGTCACGGATATACGGTATCTGACACTACGGCCCGCTCCATTTTGCCATTGACGCAGTTCTTGAACTGCACTCGACGGCCGCTCACTTTCGGCGCGTTCGAGTAACGGAGCAATGGCAGAATGATATCTCCTATCCTGTTGTAGGGAACTGCGCTTACGGTTAATCCTTCAGTTGAGTGACTTAGTATTAGTCAAGGAGAAATACATTCTTTTTTTTGCTTTTGCTCCCACCAGTCTCCCACCGCACAGTCGACGCTCGATTTCAAGATCAAAGGCCGTAGCTTTTCATTAAGGACACGACCTCTGCACTTTGAAACTTGAGTGTACTACAGTGACTAGTGTCATGGCGCAGCCCCCAGCATGGAAGCGACTCGCCTCAACAACAACATCGACTTTCACCGCCAAAACCGCCTCTTCCAAAGCGCACCTTCATAAACCGATAACCGACGACCTCTTCCCTCGTGGCTACCTCCTCGGCGGCATACACAGTGGCGTGAAAAAAGACGCTTCCATTCTCGACCTCGCCGTGCTCCTCTCAACATCATCTCGTCCGACATCGGCAGCAGCGACCTTCACCCGCAACGCATTCCAAGCGGCACCTGTCACCGTCTCCAAATCTGTTCTCGAACAAACGGGTGGCCTGGCACGCGCCCTCGTCGTTAACAGCGGCTGCGCAAATGCCGTCACGGGTCGGAAAGGCCTTGCTGATGCGTGGGCAATGGCCCACGCGACCGACGCCCTCCTCGCACCCGCCTTCTCGCCCTCCCCTTCCTCATCACCACCATCATCATCGGAAACGCTCGTTATGTCGACGGGCGTCATTGGCCAAACGCTACCTATCTCCAAAATCCTCACCGCGCTTCGTCCGCACGGTCCGCTCGCATATACGCTCGGGCACGGATTCACAGCATGGGAAGCGACAGCGCGCGCGTTTATGACGACGGACACGTTCCCAAAGTTACGCGCACGGACGCTCCCACTGGGTAATGGACGTACGTACCGCATCGCTGGCATCGACAAGGGAGCAGGTATGATCCACCCGGACATGGTCGGCGTCCCACGACCATCCCCATCCGCACCATCCGCTCCCCACGCAACACTACTCGGATGCATCGCGACAGATGCACCTGTTGCGCCCGCTGCACTCCAATCAGCGCTAGACTACGCTGTGCAGCGTTCTTTCAACGCGATCAGCGTCGACGGGGACATGTCCACGAACGACACCGTCGTGTTGTTCGCAAACGGTGCCGGGGCCGATGAAGTCGGGGGTGGGGAGTTGTCGGCGCGGAAAACTGAGACAGAGACGGAGATCGAGATCGACGAAACGCGCGATCCGGGCGCGTTCGCGCAATTCCGGGACGGCTTGACGGATTTCATGCAAGAACTCGCACAGCTCGTAGTGCGAGACGGCGAAGGCGCGACCAAATTTGTGACGATCTCAGTTGAGGTGCGTGTTTTTGAAACATACAGTAGATGATGCCCGTGATCATCCGATGTGCCCACTTTTTGCGATTCGCGCGATGGTTGACATGTGATCTCATCTCTGACTTTTGATTTTCGTCGTGTTGTCATTGTTATGCAGGGCGCCTTATCATACGAAGATGCGCACAAGATCGCATCGAGAATCTCCACATCCGCTCTCGTCAAAACAGCTCTTTACGGCGAGGATGCAAAGTACGATCATCTCCCTCCTCAGGACTGCAGGACTGTGTTTGATGATGATTGATGATGATCTCTCACCAACCCCAGTTGGGGCCGCGTATTAGCCGCGACCGGGTCTGTTCCCCTATCAGCACCTCTCGAACCCGCGCGCGTGAGCGTATCTTTCGTTCCTACCGATCGTTCCCCTGTTCTGCCCCTTCTCGTCAATGGCGAGCCAGAACAAGTTGACGAAGGTGCGCGCCAAGGAGATCCTTAGCGCTGAAGATCTCGAAATTCGCGTCGATCTCGGTTTGGGCTCAGAAAGCGCAAAGTACTGGACGTGCGACTTTGGCTACGTGAGTGCCCTCTGCTGCTTTGTTCAAGCGCGTTAGATGCGCGTTCTTTTATTCTTGCTGATGTGTATGTATATGACGTATGCAGGAGTACGTTAAAATCAATGGCGAATACCGCACTTGAGAGAAAGTAAAAGGGAAAGTAAAAGAGCGATTCCTCCTATAAAGCAAACTAGAGCGCACACGAAGGAATAGAAAAGAAAAACCGGAAGGGCGTGCATGTAAATAAGCGGTTCAAAGTAGAGTATAAAGCTGATATCTTACACATATCAAGGAATGAGTATGGTAGTTTTTGAAGCAACGCCCCAGTTTTTTCTCCTCGTACGAACGTCCACGAGCTTCCAACGCTTAACCCAGCGAATCGAAGCGAGATCCTGTACGTTTTGAAGTAGGAGCGACCTGCTCAACTGTACGAGCACGGTCGAGTTCACGCTTGTGCGTCGTGAGCGCAGCCTGCTGCTGAGCCTCTCGCTCCCGCTTCGCCTCTTTCAACGCCTCTCGTCTCTGCGCATTCTGGCGCTGCCTTTTCGTCTGCGGCTGTGACTGTGATGCGGTCGTGGTGGTAGCTGTACCTATTGCTCCTCCTGCACCCTCCGACACAGCCTTGTTGGGTTCTGTAAAGAAAGGAAGTATTTCAGTCTGATAGATTCAGAAAGCACGGAGAAAAGGTGGAACTGACTGCGCCGGCTTCGGACCACGCCCCAACCGCCATCTTCCTCGCCCGACGCGTCTTCATCAACTTGTACACCTTCATAATCCTCCCACTTGAATCCCTTTGCGGGCTTCTCGCCTAGTGGCGGGCGTACGGGTGGAATGTTAGGTGGTGCATCCTGAATTGACGACTGAGATGCCTCCAGCGCACTCCTACAAAAAAAAATGCGCACATATCAGATATGGAACGGCCGGAGGAGTTAAGCAGAAGAAGGAAAGAAACGCACTCATCAAGATCAGACCGTAGCTCGTCCTCCGTCGTTCGCTCCGTCACAGGCGACGAGTTGCCCGTGACTGACGTGGTAATGCCCGCATCGCTCGTCGTGACATCTGCAGCCGTTGCCTCCGCCGTCTCAGCCAAACCATCCTGCAGCTGCACAGGGGCCTTCTTCCTCCGCGCCTCAACGCGTGTCCAGCGTTCATCATGCGCATCTTCTGCATCAGCAACAACAGACGCGGAGGCGGACGCCTTCTTGCCCTTCCCCCATACTCCCTCCGTTGATGTCGCCAAGGACTGAGAAACGCCCAGCGCGGAGGCAGAAGACGGATCCGAGGTCGCCACGGCGGTCTTCTTCCCTTTCTTCTTTTTCGGCTTCTTCGTCGTCCCCACGGATACGTGCTGTTGCTGTTGCTGCACTTGTTCCAATGGTGGTTGTGGTTGTTCTTGTGGTTTATCACGTGCACCGTCCGCTGACATGACCATGCCATCAAACCCACCAGGGACGACGTCCCGAGACTGCGCCTGCGCAGCCGCCGGCGCTTCTCTCTCTCGCTGCTCCTGCGGTGGTTGAAGTGGTGCTTGTCGCTGTCGTTCTCGCATCTTTGAAGAAGCGGATGTCGAAACCGACAATGACCCAGGGACGACGGGTGCATCGAGGATATCTAAATTCTTGAGCGTCGCGTCGCCAGGGAGCTGCAATTTGCGCCCGCGCTTTTTCTGTCCGCGAAGTGTAGGAGCATTGGACACGCCTGCATTCGCGTCGGAGTACGCGTCCTCATCGCCAGAGTGTGCGGCGGGCCGGAAATAATGCACGTAGCCATAACCAAGCGCGCCTGCTAAGGCGGCGGCTGCAACGATAGGTTCGGTGGAGATGCTGCTTGTAGCTGAGCCCATGCTGTTATGAAGACAAATTATTCTTTTGTTTGATCGATTGGGGGAAATGTGAACGCGAATGAAGGGAATGAAAGACAAGTTGAGCGGTCCACCGTCCACGTCAATCGGTTGTGGGCAAGGGCAATTGCCGAATATGGACCTGCCGTTGCTGCCCCTTTCGGATGAGCTAGATTTATTCGCGACTTCCCCTCCTTCCTCGTACTTATTGAAATATGGTGAATCAATGGGTCTACGTGGATACTGACTGTTAAGATGCCCCAGACTTAGTGCCTACCCATCAATCGTGCCAGTATCAACGCCTGATCAGAATACGACGCAGCGTTACTCACAGGATTGGAACACATGCAGGACGTCCTAGTCTACGTCAGTCAGCCGTGTGAGCACATGCCCTTGTGAGGAGTAGATGAATACCGAAGTGTAGGCTGTGAAGTATAAGAAGAGTAGGTCGACACGCCTAACAAGTTATCACTTCTACCTTCTCTCTCTCAGGCTCTCTACTATTCTCGCTCTGGTTGTCGCTTCAGGCCGCGAAAATCATTGTCCATCGTCAAGCACATTCGTCCAGCGCGTTTTGCCCCTGCACAACATATGCCACGCATCGAAAATTCCGAACTAGATCACCCCCAAAAAGGCAATATACAATTTATTGTCCTTAGGCCCCCAATTGTTCTCCTGCGTTATATCTCGAAATCCCCATTGCTCATCCGATTTATTGTGCGAACGTCCTTTAAAATACCTCGAATACCTTGGGTGGTGCATCATGGGTGTCGAGAGACGCGTTGATCAAGTTTCTCCACAACCAACAGAGGACATCGGAAACGAAGGAGTCCTGGAGGCTGGAAGTTTTTACGCTTTTCGAATACCGGAAGGTCCGTATCTTTTTCATCAGCCCTTGCCTCGTTTCTAACCTTCTATAAAGGTATCAACGATAATAATTTCCTTGCGCGTGCAATCCACATGGATGTCATCAATACCCGAAGTACCCCCCAGACTCTCGACGTTTGCTCAGATGCTCAGATGGCTGAAGACCGACAACTCTTCCGCGAAGCCCTTGAGGAGCGTGATGTATGCTGTATAATGACAGCTCTTGAAGAGAACCAAGCATCGCATATCATTCCCCATGCGCATGGAAACGCGGTGAGCCAACATCCTATATAGTCACCCAACATAAACTTACACCTTTTCAGTGGATCGACGTCATCGTTGACAGCCGTCCCAATTACTATGAAGACGTCACAACTCTTACATTTAATGACGTCCGTAATGGCGTCCTGGTCAGCGCGACCATCCATTCCCACTTGGAATCGCGGCGGATTGCGTTTCTGAAGGCGTGCAACTGCGATTGATACGTACTGTGAAACTAATTTGGTCCTTTTTGTAGACGCCAAATCCTGTTCTGAATATGGACGATGTCCGAAGAAACATCCAGCGTCAAATTAGGGCGGGTACCGGATATCATGAGGGTGAACGCTTTACCCTCCAGCTCATCGAAATTTCAGACGCTATAGGTCGTTCGACAGTAGAGCAATTTTGCCAAGTTGGACGTGACGCTATGTTCTCTAGTCATACTGATACAGCGAAACCTTCCAGCCTTCTTCTCCATTACAACTATGGCGCTGCTGTTGTCAAGTGGTGGGGTCACCACACAGAAATGCTTCGATCTTAGCCTCCCTATCCCCATCCCCAACCTCCACCTCCACCTCCAGTTCCTGGGCCATCAACGGGTGTGTCACGGTACTTAAGACCACCTCCCACGTCGGTACATAACAGGCGTGTTGCCATCGATAAACGGCACCCCAATGAAGAACCTGTCAATGTATGGGAATCGTGGGATGAAGACGAGTGGATGTTGTTTTGTAGACTAAATACGAAGGCTGCTCATGAGCGTCTTCAAGCTGCTGAAGAGGAGTCGTCGTAAAATATCAGGGCGTGGGCACAGGACGTTTCAGAGCACTAAGCTTTGACAACATTTATATTGTACGAGCACGATAATCATTAATTAAAGATTTGCAGTTCCATTTGATCTGCTGTAGCGGTTGACTCGGATGCCGAAGTCACTCAAACACGGCGAACAGGAGCGGATTGACTTGAACCTGAACGTTCAGAGAGAGAAGGCAGGGGTATATAGAAAACATGCATTTTGGCATCCAGTTTCAAATTACAAGCATAGACCTATCTAACCTAAAACCAAGTATGCCACCTGCGTCTCCAGTTCGTGTGTGCCGGACGAGAACCGAATATCATCCGACGCAAGGTGCGTGCTTCCTACTCCCAGATGCAGGGTCCTACCAGCCCGTGCACTCCTCTCCAACGAATCATCCCATTTGACCTCCTTCTCCTGTGACGTCCACGCCTGCCCCCGTGCGGTCCCAAGTTCACCGAAGGTGCATTGCCCGGCCAAACTGCCCATACCTGACCGCGCCGAGGCCAACGGACGCAGAGTCGAGTCACTTCCCTGTGAGTCGCGATTCTGCCCAGACGACACTGGGGTCAAGAGGGGATCGAAGCATCTATGCCTACGCGTCGTACTGCGTGCCACCGCCGCCGCTCTGTACAGTCCACCGAGAGCCAGCGAAAGAGTTCCGGGTGAACAAATGCGGACCTAATAAAGGCAAGACGTTTTATCTCTGTGCGCGGCCGGTCGGGCTCGGGTATGATAAAGGCCGTCATGGGAGACTAGTCAACCACCAGTACAAATGCAATTTATTCATCATGTGGGCCAGCGATGCTATGCGAACTGTTGCTGCCGCTGCTTCCTCTGGCGTGGCGGGTGCAGCGAGTCAAGGGGAGGATTGTCGTGGGACTCAAGAGGATGCTCAGGCTTGACACTAACTAGCCAAATCCGATTGGGTCCGTTGCGAGACATGCACGGAGGGAAGACGGGACGCGTCGAGGATGGGGAGGGGAGGAAATACATTAGTTGACGACGATCGGAAAAAGGAAAGCTGTGCAGGGTTAAGGGTTAGATTCGTTACATCCCGATACTCTTAGTACTTAGTTCTCATGTATCTACCTTGGGTCCTCACCCGTTTGCAACGAGTTCTCTTTCCTCCCTGCTTAGCTTGAGTGCAACATGAAGAATATTTGAGCCATTCAGGAATGTAATTTCAAATATCAGTTGACTGGTGTGAACGGTGGCGGATAAATATTATGTACTAACGAAAGCGCTGGACTCTGGAGTGGGAACAACTGATACCCCTTCCCCTTGGACTCGCCGCATCGCCCCAGATCCCAGATGAAGCATCTGCTCAACAAAATACGCAAGAAATCACCCAAACCTTCCCTGGGTATCCCTACGGACCCTACCCACATCACCGTTGGGCCATCTGGCTCTCGAGCAGAGCTGAACATCGACCCCAAAGGTAAGCGGAGTCCCACCAATCACGATTTCGGGGTGATGGGCTGATAAGACTGTGGTACCAGACGATAAGGGCAGCAGGAGTTCGGGGACCGTATTTCAGGACAAGGCTAGTGAAGATCAAAGGCCTCCCGCTCCAGAAGCCTCGGCCCCTGGTGCTGTGGTCGGCGGCAGCGACCCTACAAGTGAGTGCTTCCGATCCCCGCTATTAGAACCGAATCTCAATTCCTCTTCACACTAGAGGAGGACGCAGTTGGCACTGGAGAAGGCGGGCCATCAGAGGTGTCGAGAGGTACGTGTCGAAAAGGTTGTGACGTTTGACTCGTGTTGACCCACACCAGTTTCGAAGAGAAACTGGAAAAAAACCGCTATTGGGGGTGCCGCCATTGCCCTCGATGTCGCAAGTGAGGCAGGAGAGTCATTCGGTCCTCTCAAAGCCGTCCTGGGCGTCATCTCCACCATTTATGCAAATTACAAAGTTCGTCTACGGCCCTTCGCTCGAAATGCTTTCTGACGAATACGTCCGCAGGAAACGGTTGCCGTGAGTGGAAAGATCCAGGACCTCTGCTCACGCATAGCTGCACTGGAGGTGATTTTCGGAGCACCTGCAGGCGATGTGGTGGAGGAGAAGCGCCGGAATGGCTTATTACTGTATGTCATTTCTCACCATCCAGATCCCTCGTTGATCTCCTTCCAGCAAGCTCGAGGAGATCGAGAAACAATTGAAGCCTTTGTGCGAAAAGTCAAGTCTGCAGCGGTTTGCCGAGCACGTTCAAGACGACGAAGAGATTTCCGGATTCCTCGAAGATCTGCAAGAGGCTATCGGCGACTACCAGGTTCGTTCAAGATCTTGGCACCATTCTCGATGTTGACAAGGATAGCAGATGGTGCAACAGATTGCGATCTACGAGCAAGGATGCAAGCTAATAGTGAGTGCTCCCCTTTCGCGTCCAAACGAATCCCTTAACTTCTCAACAGGACGCAGGTCAGAATATCTTCCGCTTTCGGCTTTCGGAATAGACACCTGACACAACCTTCCAATAGCTGAAGTATCTGTCCTCAACAGTATCCGCTGTGCACACGCGGCCGAGTATCGACACGGTAGCCGTAAAGGTTGTCTCAAGGGGACACGCAGAGCTGTTCTAAACAAGATCGAAGTCTGGATAAGCGATTATAATAGCCCCCCTGTCCACTGGCTGAACGGGCTGGCCGGAACGGGAAAGAGCACCATCGCGCAAACAATTGCGGAGAGGACATTCGCGAACGGACAGCTCGGGGCCTCCTTCTTCTGCTCACGAGACTTCTTGGACCGGAGCGACCTCCAGTTCATCTTTCCCACCCTTGCCGTCCAGCTCGCACGCAAGTACCACGAGATTCGATCGATCCTCGTGCCGTTGGTACAATCGGATCCAGAGCTTGTCCACGAGTCCCTGTACAACCAAATGGAGAAGTTGATTGTCCAACCCCTCGAGAAATCTGGCATCTCGACTGTGATCGTCATCGACGCCTTGGACGAATGCAGAGACGATGAACCCGCTTCAGCAATCCTGTCCGTTCTTGGGCAGTTTGTATCCAAGATCCCGAAGGTCAAGTTCTTCCCTTACTGGTCGTCCGGAGCGACGGATTCGTGAAGGCTTTCGTCTCCCGCTGATGGCGAAAGCGACAGACATCTTCGTTCTCCACGAGGTCGAGCCGAGTCAAGTCGACAGCGACATAGAACTATTCTTCAGACACAGGTTGTTGGAAACTGTAGATCCCCGAGATGGGCTGAATGACTGGCCAACGAAGGAGCAACTAGACCTCCTTTGCGAGCGGGCAGCGGGCTTGTTTGTCTACGCCGTGGCAACGGTCAAATTCATTAATCAATATAACAACGATCCCAAGGTGCAGCTGGATCTCATCCTACAGTCACCCGAGGACAGTGCCCGCGAAGGGGAAATTGAACTCAAGAAGAACACAACGCTGGATTTGCTCTACATGTCAATTCTCAAGGAGGCTTTCGGCGGCGATAGCCGAAAGGATGATCCCAAGACCCGTTCCGTCCTTGGTGCTGTTACCCTGGCTGCAAATCCCCTCTCTCCATCCACGATCGCGAAACTATTGGGTTCCGTTTCCACTCTTGAAGTATTCCGCAGACTATCATCGATTCAGTCGCTCCTTATCCTCCAGGATGGCTTCGATCGCTTCGATCACCCTGTCCGGCCCTTCCATAAATCATTTCCCGACTTCATCGTCGATTCAGACCGGTGCATGAACCAGAGATTTCGTGTCTCTCCTCCCGATCAGCATTCGGAACTACTGATTGGGTGCCTCGAGCTAATGAATCAAAGGTTGAAGAAGAACATGTGCAAAATGCCGGATGCCGTCAACAACTCCGAGGTGTACGACTTGCGGGAGAGAGCAGAGCAATACATCAATCCCGGTTTGCGATACGCTTGCGAGTCGTGGCACAAGCACTTCGTTGATGCGCACACAGCACCAGCGCACACGTCCAAGATCACCTCCGTCTTACATCGCTTTCTGGAGGAAAAATTTGTATTCTGGTTGGAAGTTCTTAGCGTCCTCGGAAGCGTAAGGGATGCAGTTGATGCATTACAAGTGACCGCAAAGTGGTTGGGGGTGCGTCGAGTTTATGTGCTTGATGGATTTCCTAAATTTACTGATATTGGATACAGGCATCACCGACTCTCGACCTCGTCAACGACTACTTTCGATTTGTCACCGGATTCTTCGAGATCATCAGCACATCCGCTCCCCATATCTATCATTCGGCCCTCCCCCAGTCCCCCCGAACGTCGATCGTGCGGAGGTTGTATGAACGATACGTTCATCCGTTGATGAGGGTTGTGTGGGGGGTACCGGTGTCATGGGATCCAGCCATTGCGATCAGAAAACATCCCAATCTGCTTTTATATAATCCTGCATGGTCACCATGCAGTAGGTTCATCGCACTTGGTTGGATCAACGGAACCCAAATACAAATTTTGGACGGAGTAACTCTCGAGCCACTCAAATCCTTCGCCATCCCAGGTGACCCTACACGACTACTCACCTTCTCACCTGAAGGTCGCTTGTTGACGTGGGTCGGTGACGGTGTCGCTATCAGTTGGGACGTTCACACAGGTGTTGCGGTCAGCAAAATCACCACAGACGAGAGGTCCGCTCGCTCGATTACTTACTCCGCATGTGGAACAATGTTTGGGGTGTTATTCTCCGGCAAGGACGACAGTACCGCCATCGGCACCTACCATGTTCACCCCAGCACACCGACACATTATCATCCAATCAAAGAGCCTGTCTCAGGTACAATTTGGACATTCGGCGAATGCATTCGATTCGCTACGTCTGGGCCAGGGTCCATCACCATATGGGAAGTCGGATTCACCTCGGAGCACCCCCCATCAAAAATTGATTCCCTGCGCGCCCCAGACAACTTTGATCCCTCAAAATATTGCCTCTTCCTTCCCACCCCTTCCCGGCTCGCCTTCATCGATGAAAACACTGTCTCTGTGTGGGATGCCCAACGTTCCAAACTCCTCTTGAGTTCTGTGGATGTCAAGAACTTTTTGGGGATGAACTTCTCCCCTGATGGCCGCTTCTTTGCCTGTAGAACTGACGAGTCAGAAACTTGCCTCTGGAAGGAGTCTCCCACCGGCTACATCCTTCATCAGAAACTTATATCCATCCCCGGATATTATCACACACAACTTCTCTCCCCGAATGGACAATCGATTGTTGTGACTAGTGCTACGGCCCTTCAGTTATGGTCCACAGCGGGATCACCCACCTCACCCTCCAGTGTTTCTATTCAAACTCCTAAGCCGACAGGAAGTTTCATTTTGGAATTGTCACCGGATAGATCATTGGCAGCAGCTGCGCGGTCGACAGGGAATATGGCCACAGTTTTCGACCTCAAGTCCGGTGTCCAACGGTTGGTTGTCGACACGGGCACGAAGGTTTATGGTTTGAGGGTAGCTGGCGACACCATCGTTATCGTTGGTGAAGGAAAGATCGTCACTTGGAACCTACCTGTAGGCGACAGTGTTGTCAATGCCAGGGCGAATGATAGTGATGCTGTTCGGACAGTAATGTTCGATTATTCAACATTATCCTGGTTGCCAGGGGAGCCCCTCGCTTCGATATCCCCTGACTTCAACTACATTGCCCTCACATGCTATACAGATCTGCACATTTATGATGCGTCTACTGGGAAACACCTTCAAGATGCGCGTACCCAATCACCTCCGGGCATGCCATGGTTCACTCCAGACGGCCATGAAGTCTGGTGTTGGGATGGTGGGTGGGAAATTGTCAAGGATAGCGAATCCGACGTCACCAAGTTGGAGTTTCTTGGCGAGCCTCCGACTAGGGTCCCATCAGGAGGGTTACCCTGGCAGTCCTCTCATGGCTACCAAGTTACGGATGGCGGATGGATACTTAGCCCCAGCGGGAAGCGGCTCTTCTGGTTGCAACCTCTTTGGCGGGAAGATGAGATGACGACACTGTGGAGTGGGCAGTTTCTTGGCCTTTTGCAATTTCAACTACCAGACGTTGTTGTTCTAGAGTCACTAGAGGAGGTGGATAGCGCGGCTGCGCGTGCAGACTCGGATTAGTCGGCCGAGGTGACGAGCACCACTTCTTGATGCGATCCACTGTTCCCTTCTCGATGATTTCTCCCATTCTGCCGCTCTCAGTACAATTCTTGTTAGTCTCGATTCATATTCCTCACTCCTTCGGATTTATGTCTTCCTTCGGCTTCGATCGCCACTCGCGCTCACAGCTTAGGGTAGCTTACTATACATTTTTGGTATCAGGCACCTCGTGACAGCTTGGCGGCCCCATGTGGCCACACGTCGTGTTTCCTCTTTCTAGATCCCTCTCTCTTCGGACTGTAGATAGGCGAGAGAGAGAAGGCAGGGGTATATAGAAAACACGCATTTTGGTATCCAGTTTCAAATTACAAGCATAGACCTATCTGACCTAAAACCAAGTATGCCGCCTACGTCTCCAGTTCGAGTGTATCGGACGAGAACCGGATATCATCCGACGCAAGGTGCGTACTTCCCACTCCCAGATGCAGGGTCCCACCAGCCCATGCACTCCTCTCCAACAAATCATCCCATTTGTCCTCCTTCTCCTGCGACGTCCACGCCTGCCCCCGTGCGGTCCCAAGTTCACGGAAGGTGCATTGCCCGGAAAAACTGCCCATACCTGACCCCGCCGAGGTCAACGGACGCAGAGTCGAGTCACTTCCCTGTGAGTCGCGATTCTGCCCAGACGACACTGGCGTCAAGATGGGATCGAAGCGTCTATGCCTAAACGTCGTACTGTGTGCCTCACTACCCGCATGGCGCAACACGGCCCCGCTGACTTCTCCGATGGGAGGTGGCTCAATCCTAGGAAGAGATCTGGCTGGCGCATGGCGCCGTTGATGGCGTGCCAGCGAAGGGCGACGTGATACGAAGGTATTCACGACATCGGAGATAGAGAAAGTCGGGATTTCCGGCGTGAGTGACGAGGGATCGTTCTTTTTGCGCAGGCGATTCAGACTCGAACTCCGCTGCCGGTGAGCGTATGGGTACTGGCGATGGTGGCGGAGAGATGGCGACTACTGAGGAGAACGACGAGCGCGACGAATGTGTTCCAACGTGGCGTGTTCGAACGCGTCAAGCAACGAAGCGCTTACCGGGATGATAGGCAAGATGATATCGGCGCTTGCAGTCGCAGCAAGGGCCTCACGACGGATGTCCTGCTCTTTGTACGCTTGTGCGATGGCACCTGCCGGGGTCAGCCTACATGAACCATAAGTTGGTGCAGAAGTGGGAACCACAGTTCGGCTTCTAATCAAGCTTTGGAGAGGATTGGAGCGCCGACCGCGTGATGGACCAGCGGCCGGAGCATGGTGCGTGGATCGTAATGGAGATGTGTTTGACGTGTCGGGAAGGGATTGCTCGGCCATGCTTCACTGGTGTTAAGCGGGGGGCGCGGGAGAGTATGAGGCTCCGGGTCCGGCGTGTCTGATGCAATGGAAAGGGCAGATACGACGCTTGGAGCCGCGGGCTTGACGAGCGCTCAGAGATACCGCTGTCAGAAAAATAGCCAGGTAGAGAGAGATTGGGTGAGCTAGAAGGGATGTCGCACGTTTAGGAGCGAGGAGCGTCCCTGATGCACCGAAGAGACGGCAAGAGAGTCATGTGAACGGGCCGGGGAGCTACACCAGAGTCCGAGACAGAACCATTCTCAAAAATCAGTTTCGCGCGCGAAGAAGATGCGGAAGGGATGGATTGGGCTGCTGTACTCCGGATTTAGGGCGCATGCCCTTATGGGCCGAGGAGGAGTAGAAGTAAGTCAACACGCCTAACAAGCCATCACTTCTACCTTCTCTCTCTCACACTCTCTACTATACTATTCTCGCTCTGGGAGTCTGGGGGTCCACCCGTCATTAGGCAAATTTCCCTTATCTGATGCGTGTCAGATGTCTGTCTGACATCACTTCAGTTGTAGGCCGCGAGGTTCATCGTCCAGCACATTCGTCCAGCGCGTTCTGCCCCTGCACGATATATGCCACGCATCGAAATTTTCGAACCAGGTCAACCGCAAGAAGGCAACATACAATTTATTGTCTTTAGCCCCCCGATGGTTCTCCCGCCTTATATCTCGAAAACCCCATTGCTCATCTCGGTTCATTGTGCGAACGTCCTCGAAAGTACCTCAGATACCTCGGGTGGTGCATCATGGGTGTCGAGGGACGCGTTGCGAGAGTTTCTCCACAGCCAACAGATTAGTGAACGGAGATGGGACGCGAGAGGTGAAGACGACGCGGCCGGGCGATGAGGCGGCGCCAGAGCAAGACGGCGATGGAGCTA
Source organism: Russula emetica (assembly GCA_015178925.1). NCBI lineage: Eukaryota > Fungi > Basidiomycota > Agaricomycetes > Russulales > Russulaceae > Russula > Russula emetica. Next base: position 20,914 of record WHVC01000031.1, on the reverse strand, counting down.
ATGTGCAACTGCACACACACGAGAGGGAAGGAGAAGAAGCTGGAGACGATGGCGATGAGATTCTGGGCACTAGACAGGGGGCTTAAGTACATACAGGACTCTTTGTATCTACACATCAGGTATAGTATGATCAGAGTGAAGCATGTCGAGGACGAAAGACAAAGGATAAAAGGAAAAGTGAAACAGGTACGAAGGTAAGCCTACTAAGCGAGGGCGCGAGTGCATAGGGCAAGTCGCGTATGATGCATGAGGGCGATGAGGGCGAGTAGGAATCAAAGGGGAATGAAAAGGTATGAGTCAGGTATGATCGAGCTGTAAAGAGAAAGGGAACTAAGTATGAAGGGTAAGGTAAAGGGATCAAAGGGAAACGATGACTGATAAAAGGGAAGGCGAGGCTCGATCAGGAGGATGGGCGGGCATGCAGGCGAGCGCGAGGCTCAAAATCCAGCACAGATGACATGGAGGCTGAAAGTGTTTACTCTTATCAAATTCCGGAAGGTCTCTATCTTTTTCATCAGCCCTTTCATCGTTTCTAACCTTCCATAAAGGTAGTAATATGCTTGGGCGTGCCGTCCATATGGACGTCATCAATGCCCGAAGCACCCCGGGCCTACAACCGAAGATTCCTTTAAGTCCGTCGGAGCGCATCTCGATGCCATACCCCCTTGAGCACGAACTCGACCTCGTAGTACCCAATGCCGACGAACAGACCCCAAATGACCTTCTCACTCTAGACCTCGAAGGACGCGCGCTCGTGCTCGACTTTGGCCTGTTCGTGCTCATCAACTTGTACTGTCAGAATGAAGGATCCGATGCGCGATTTTCGTACAAGATGAATTATCATTTGATGTTGCAGGAGCGCGTGCGGGGGGGTTGATTGCAGCTGGGCGGGAGGTGGTCGTTATCGGCGACTTGAAGGTGTGTCCGGCACCGATTGACCACTGTGATGAGCACCTGCCTAGCAACGCCTCCACCTTCTGGGAGCACCCTGCACGAGCATGGATACCGGACTGGCTGGAACCAAGGGGACCTTTAATTGACGTGCTCAGGCGGTTCTGGCCAGACCGCAAGGGAATGTTTACCTGTACGTGCCACATCTCGACGTGTTGTGATAGTAGTGGCACTTACAAGTATCACGGGATGGCACCGTTGGTACGATTCATTCATTCAGGCTGGAATACGAAGATCAACGCACGCGAAGCAAACTATGGCACGCGTATTGATTATGTGCTCGTCACGCCAGGTCTGATGCCTTGGATTAAGGCAGCGGATATCCAGCCGTCCATCAAAGGCTCCGATCAATTACTGCCCTGTATTTGTCGACCTTCTCGACGAGATCACCACTGATGCTGGCGAAAAGCTCGTCTTACGTGAGTTGATGCATATGGGTGCGGACAGTGCCAAGTGAGAGCCACCAAGACTGGCGGTCAAGTATTGGCCCGAATTTCAGGGGAAGCAGCTGCTCATGTCGAACTTTTTCACCAAGCGTGGTGCGGAGGCACTGCCGTCTCAGGCTCCAACCGCACCACCTAATGGGATGTTCCCTCTGACGATTGGTTTCGATGCTCTAAATGCGCAACCTCAACCGGTATTTGAAGAACAACAATCTGCACCGAACGCTCCTCTCCAAGTGTCCTCTTCAGGCCAACCTGATATTGAGCCCTCGTCTCAATCCTCGATGTCGCCCTCCTCGACTCAGACTTCTCTCAAACCATGAGTCCCTCAGACGTCAACGCACAGGCACATGTACTGCGGCGGGAGGGTCGAAACCGAAAATGCTCAAGGCGGGACAATCGAAGCTCTCCTCTTTCTTCGCCAAGCCAACCACCACCACCACCACCACCACCACTGCACGGCACCAGCAAATGCAAGCGCACCATCCGACTGAACTGGTTTGTTGTCTTCGGTGATTATCGACCTCTGCGAGGATGGTGAAGAAATGGACATACAGTCGTCGTCAATACCATTGCCCACCAACACATCCGAAATACGTTTTCCCGCAGACAAGGACAACACCCCTGCGTACAGCCAAAGCCAGGAGAAGAAAAACGAAAATGAGAAGACCGGCAGCGCGGCATCTTCCTGGTCTGCGGTCTTCATGCCCAAACCGCGGCCGCCGCTCTGAACAGTCCACCGAGAGCCAGCGAAAGAGTTCCGGGTGAACATACCCGGACCTAATAAAGGCAAGACGTTTTATCTCTGCGCGCGGCCGGTCAGGCCTGGGTATGATAAAGGCCGTAATGAGAGACTACGAGAAGAAGTCGACCACCAGTACAAATGCAATTTCTTCCTGTGGGCTAGCGATGCTATGCGAGCTGTTGCTGCCGCTGCTTCCTCTGGCGTGGCGGGTGCAGCGAGTCAAGGGGAGGATTGTCGTGGGACTTTAGAGGATGCTAAGACTTGACACTAACTAGCCCTATTCGATCGGGCCCATTGCGAGACTTGGATGGAGGGAAGACGGGACGTGTCGAGGATCTCATCGGGGAGGGGACCAGATATAGATGACGACGATACTCCGATTCATTTCATTTTGAGCGTAGAAGGGATGACCATCTTACATGGGCACCAGAATCAGGTCATTATGACGGAGGAGCAGGAAGGGCGGAGGCCATCCGAGTCTGAGCACCGCACATTTGCATTCTCTTTGTATTGTTATGACCCGTGTATAATATATTTCGTGCCAGTGTTAACGCGTTAACCCCTCATCAGAGTACGACACAGCGCTACACCTGTGTCCCATAATCTACATCATTCAGTCTTGTAAGTAGTACGTACCCTCATGAGGAGTACATGAATACGACACGCCTAACAAACCATCGATTAACCATCGATTTATCACTTCTATCATTGACTACCTTCTCTCTCACTCAGGCTGTAATCCCTCTATACTATCCAAATAAAGGAATTACCTGATAACGGGTGGAGCGTGGACCCCCAGAGCGAGAATGGGATAATCCCATTCCTGCTCCGTCCACCCGCCATTAGGTAATTCCCTTATTTGATACACGTCAGATGTCTGTCTCACATCATTTGTCGACAAATCTTCAGGCTGCGAGGTTCATCGTCCAGCGCATTTGTCCAGCGCGTTCTGCCTGTGCACGACATATGCCACGCATCGAAAATTCTGAATTAGATCAACCACAAGAAGGGAATATACAATTGATTGCCACTGTCCTTAGGCCCCTCAATGATTCTCCCACCTTGTATCTCGAAATCCCCCTCGTTCATCTCGCTTCATTGTGCGAACGTCCTCGAAAGTACCTCAGATACCCCGGGTGGTGTATCATGGGTGTCGAGGAACACTGGCTGTGTCACATTGCGAGGGATTCCCCACAGCCAGAAAATGACATCGGGGACGAAGGAGTCCTGTAGCGCGGCCGGGTGTCGCGCGAGTGAGTCCGGGAAAGGAAAGAGATAGAAAGAGGAAAGGTCAGCGTTCGACAAAAGGGTAGGACGTGTGTCGGCTCGTTTGCTCGGGCTAACGTCCAGCGCCCTTAGGCCGAAGAGGCTGAAAAGCAGAGGAATGGCACGGCGGCACGCGGAGTGAAGAGACAAGAGACTGGTCAAAAGGGAACCTTGTATTGATATGGTCGATGAGGCCTTAAATACATCAGAGCTCGACTATCTAGACCGATGGACGCGAGCGAGAGAGGAAGAGATGAATTGGGAGAGATGAAACGCCGACGCGTGTCACGTGGTCAAGCTGTCACGAGGCGCCTGATACCAGAGAAATGTACACCATGTCGGGCGCGCGAGTGGTAATCGAAGCCGAAAAGGAAGATACAAATTTGAAGAAGCGCGTGGTATGAATCGAAAGCAAAAAAATTAGACTAAGAACGGAGAAATGGGGGAAATCGAGAAGCTTATCTAACCTAAAACCAAGTATGCCACCTACGTCTCCAGTCCGAGTGTGCCGGACGAGAACCGAATATCATCCGATGCAAGGTGCGTACTTCCTACTCCCAGATGCAGGGTCCCACCAGCCCGTGCACTCCTCTCCAACAAATCATCCCATTTGTCCTCCTTCTCCTGTGACGTCCACGCCTGCCCCCGTGCGGTCCCAAGTTCACGGAAGGTGCATTGCCCGGCCAAACTGCGCACATCTGACCCCGCCGAGGCCAACGAACCCAGAGTCGAGTCACTTCCTTGTGAGTCGCGATTCTGTCCAGACGACACTGGCGACAAGATGGGATCGAAGCGTTTATGCCTACGTGTCGAACTGCGTGCCTCACTACCCGCGCGACGCAACAGGGCCCCGCTGACTCCTCCGGTGAGGGGTGGCTCAATCCTAGGAAGAGATCTGGCTGGCGCATGGCGTCCTTGGTGGCGTGCCAGCGAAGGGCGACGTGATACAAAGTTATTCACGACATCGGAGATAGAGAAAGTCGGGATTTCCGGCGCGGATGACGAGGGATCGTAGATCATCGACCTCTGCCCACATACAAGGACAATAGCCCTGCATACAGCCAAAGCCGGGAGAAGAAGAACGAAAATGGGAAGACCGGTAGCGTGGCATCCTCCTGGTCTGCGGTCTTTATGCCCAGACCGCCGCGGCCGCTCTGCACAGTCCACCGAGAGCCAGCGAAAGAGTTCCGCGTGAACAAACGCGGACCTAAGGCAAGACGGAGAAAGGTTCCTTCTTCGCTCGAGCCCAATGTGGACGGCGCAGCGCCTGGCCGTACGGTGGGCGGTGTCAGCGTAAGCATGGGCAGTACAACGAAAAGAGCAATGTGATAGGGACGTACGATGTGTCGGTGACGAAGGAGGAGTCTGTGCCGACGTGTACGACAGAGGGGGAGTGGATCAGGCGCGCGTCTCGTTCTCTTTGTCGACGCTTTCTCTGACTTACCTGTGCTTGCGAAAGAGAACGTTCAGGGAGCGAGCACGGTTGGAGAGTCGTGGTAAGACAAACGCAGACGGAGCACGTTTCGAGACTAACCTGTTCGTTACCCACACGCGCGGCTCTTTCTTTCTCTCGACGTTTTCGCTGCCCAATCTGTCTATTGGTTAGAGGACATTGTGAGGTGGACATGGGATGCACATTCCACGATAAGGACCGGACGAATTAACATGTTCACATTATAGACCAACCTGTTGTCGAGTGATACGCGCCGCTCTCTCGCTCTCTCAACGTTTTCGCTGCCCGAGGTGCCTTTTGGAAGGAGGAGGTTGAGAGGTCAACGGTGGTTTGAGAACCGGCCGTCGTGCGGGCGAAACCGACCTCGACAGGGCACTGCCTATGATCGACGTACGGCAGGAGCTGTGAGGGCGCGTGTTCGTGAGGAAGATCGAGTGCGAAAAGAAGATGGCTCGTTAGCAGACAGAGAGTGGCTGTTGCACAACGTGAGACCGTTGGTGACGAATGAAAGATGCTCTACGCATAAGATGTAGGCCGGGATGCGATTTTTGAACACGACGAACCATGTGTAGGCTACGACAAACAACCGTGTAGAAGGCCTCGCAGCCGTTTCGCACCCGCCCCTGTTCAACTGGCGGGGAGTGCGGATGCTGATTGATAAGGAAAAGGGTACAATCGAGGAAGGGGGCGATCCGGTGGCCTCGAACGCGATTGGGGCTAACGGTGTAGTATACATCGCGCCCGGTGGTGACTGTGATGAGGGAGCACGGGAGAGCCGCATCGGTTATTTGATGCATGTCAGATGTCTGTCCGACAGTCATTTGTCGACAAATCAGGCGGCGAGGTTCATCGTCCAGCACATTTGTCCAGCGCGTTCTGCCTCTGCGCGACATAAAATGCCACGCATCGAAAATTCTCAACTATGTCAACCACAAGAAGGGAATATACAACTGATTGTCCTTAGGCCCCCCAATGATTCTCCCGCCTTGTATCTCGAAATCCCCATTGCTCATCTCGGTTCATTGTGCGAACGTCCTCGAAAGTACCTCAAATACCTTGGGTGGTGCATCATGGGTGTCGAGGGACGCGTTGCGAGAGTTTCTCCACAACCAACAGAGGACGTCGGAAACGAAGGAGTCCTGGAGGCTGGAAGTGTTTACTCTTTTCGAATACCGGAAGGTCTGTATCTTTTCATCAGCCCTTGCCTCGTTTCTGACCTTCTATAAAGGTATTAACAATAATGATCTCCTTGGGCGTGCAATCCACATGGACTTTATCGATGCCCGAAGTACCCCATCCAGACACTCGACGTTTGCTCAGATGGCTGCAGACCGACAACTCTTCCGCGAAGCCCTTGAGGAGCGTGATGTATACTGAATAATGACAACTCTTGAAGAATACCAACCATCACACATTATTCCCTACGCAGTGCGCACATGAAAATGCGGTGAGCCAACATCCTATATAAGTAGTCACCCAACATAAACTTACACCTTTTCAGTGGATCGACGTCATCGTTGGCAGCCGTCCCAATAACAATGAGGACGTCACAACTCTTACATTTAATGACGTCCGTAATGGCGTCCTGGTCAACGCGGCCATCCATTCCTACTTGGAATCGCGGCGGGTTGCGTTTCTGAAGGTGTGCAACTGCGATTGATACACACTGTGAAACTAATTTGGGCTTTTGTGTAGACGCCAAATCGTGTGCTGGATATGAACGATGTCCGAAGTAACAGCCAGCGTCAAATTAGGGCGGGTACCGGATATCCTGAGGGTGAACGTTTTACCCTCCAGCTCATTGAAATTTCAGACGCTATAGGTTGTTCGACAGTAGAGTCCGTTTGCCAAGTTGGACGCGATGCTGTTTTCTCTACTGGTACTCAAATGGCTAAACGGGAGTCCTCCTTCACTACAATTATGGCGCCGCCACTGTCAAGTGGTGGGGTCACCACACAGAAATCCTTCGATCTCGGGATCCTCCCTACCCTCCAGCTCCAGCTCCAGCTCCAGTTCCTGGGCCATCAACTGGCGTGCCACCCTATATAAGACCACCTCCCACTTCGACTCATGACAGGCATATTGCCATTGAAAAACGTCAGCAGCACTCCACTGATGAACCTGTTAATGAATCGAAGGTGTGGGAATCATGGGATGAAGATGACTGGATGCTGTTCTGTAGGTTAAACACCAAAGCCGCGTGTGAACGTCTTCAGGTCACTGAAGAGGAGTCGTCGTCCAATATCAGGGCGTGGGCACAGGACGTTTCAGAGTACTAAGCTTTGACAACATTTGTATCGTACGATCACGACAATCACCTTGTAATTAAAGATTTGTAGTTCCATTTGATCTGCGGTTGCAGTTGACTCGGATGCCGAAGTCACTCAAACACGGCGAACAGGAGCGGATTTACTTGAACCTGAACGTTCAGAGAGAGAAGGCAGGGGTATATAGAAAACATGCATTTTGGTATCCAGTTTCAAATTACAAGCATAGACGTATCTAACCTAAAACCAAGTATGCCACCTGCGTCTCCAGTTCGTGTATGCCGGACGAGAACCGAATATCATCCGACGCAAGGTACGTACTTCCTGCTCCCAGATGCAGGGTCCCACCAGCCTATGCACTCCTCTCCAACGAATCATCCCATTTGTCCTCCTTCTCCTGTGACGTCCACGCCTGCCCCCGTGCGGTCCCAAGTTCACGGAAGGTGCATTGCCCGGCCAAACTGCCCATACCTGACCCCGCCGAGGTCAACGGACGCAGAGTCGAGTCACTTCCCTGTGAGTCGCGATTCTGCCCAGACGACACCAGGGGTCAAGATGGGATCGAAGCGTCTATGCCTACGCGTCGTACTGAGTGCCGCCGCCGCCGCTCTGAACAGTCCACCGAGAGCCAGCGAAAGGGTTCCGGGTGAACAAACGCGGACCTGATAAAGGCAAGACATTTTATCTCTGTGCGTGGCCGGGGCCTGGGTATGATAAAGGCCGTCATGAGAGACTACGAGAAGAAGCCGACCACCACTGGCAGTACAAATGCAATTTCTTCATGTGGGCCAGCGATGCTATGCGAGCTGCTGCTGCTGCCGCTGCTTCCTCTGACGGGTGGGTGCAGCTAGTCAAGGGAGGGATTGTTGTGGGATTTTAGAGGATGCTCAGGCTTGACACTTACTAGCCCTATCCCATCGGGGCCGTTGCGAGACATGCACGGAGGGAAGATGGGACGCGTCGAGGATGGGGAGGGGAGGAAATACATACGATCGGAAAAGGAAAGCTGTGCAGGGTTAAGGGTTAGATCCGTTACCTCCCGATACTCTTAGTACTTAGTTCTCATGTATCTACCTTGGGTCCTTACCTGTTTGCAACGAGTTCTCTCTCTTTCCTCCCTGCTTAGCTTGAATGCAACATGGAGAATATTTGAGCCATTCAGGAATGTAATTTCAAATATCAGTTGACTGGTGTGAACGGTGGCGGATAAATATTATGTACTAACGAAAGCGCTGGACTCTGGAGTGGGAACAACTGATACCCCTTCCCGTTGGACTCGCGGCATCGCCCCAGATCGCAGATGAAGCTGTTCAACAAAATATTCAAGAAATCACCCAAACCTTCCCTGGGGATCCCTACGGACCCTACCCACATCACCGTTGGGCCATCTGGCTCTCGAGCAGAGCTGAACATCGACCCCAAAGGTAAGCGGAGTCGCACCAATCACGATTTCGGGGTGATGGGCTGATAAGACTGTGGTACCAGACGATAAGGGCAGCAGGAGTTCGGGGACCGTATTTCAGGACAAGGGTAGTGAAGATCAAAGGCCTCCCGCTCCAGAAGCCTCGGCCCCTGGTGTTGTGGTCGGCGGCAGCGACCCTACAAGTGAGTGCTTCCGATCCCCGCTATCAGAACCGAATCTCAATGCCTCTTCACACTAGATGAGGAGGCAGTTGGCACTGGAGAAGGCGGGCCATCAGAGGTGTCGAAAGGTACGTGTCGAAACGGTTGTGACGTTCGACTCGTGTTGACACACACCAGTTTCGAACTGGAAAAAAACCGCTACTGGGGTTGCCGCCATTGCCCTCGATGTGGCAAGTGAGGCCGGAGAGTCATTCGGTCCTCTCAAAGCCGTCCTGGGCGTCATCTCCACCATTTATGCAAATTACAAAGTTCGTCTACGGCCCTTCGCTCGAAATACTTTCTGACGAATACATCCGCAGGAAACAGTTGCCGTGAGGGGAAATATCCAGGACCTCTACTCACGCATAGCTGCACTGGAGAAAATTTTCGGAGCACCTACAGACGATGTGGAGGAGGAGAAGCGCCGGAATGGCTTATTACTGTATGACATTTCTCACCATCCAGATCCCTCGTTGATCTCCTTCCAGCAAGCTCAAGGAGATTGAGAAACAATTGAAGTCTTTGTGCGAAAAGTCAAGTCTGCAGCGGGCTGCCGAGCACGTTCAAGATGGCGAAGAGATTTCCGGATTCCTCAAAGATCTGCAAGAGGCTATCGGCGACTACCAGGTTCGTTCAAGATCTTGGCACCATTCTCGATGTTAACAAGGACAGCAGATGGTGCAACAGACTGCGATCCACGAGCAAGAATGCAAGCTAACAGTGAGTGCTCCCCTTTCGCGTCCAAACAAATCCCTTAACTTCTCGACAGGACGCAGGTCAGAATATCTTCCGCTTTCGGCTTTCGGAACAGGCACCTGACACGACCTTCCAATAGTTGTCCTCAACAATATCCCCTGTGCAGACGAGGCCGAGTATCGACACGGTAGCCGTAAAGGTTGTCTCGAGGGGACACGCAGAGCTATTCTAAACAAGATCGAACTCTGGATAAGCGATTGTAAGAGCTCCCATGTCTACTGGCTGAACGGGCTGGCCGGAACGGGGAAGACCACCATCGCGCAGACAATTGCGGAGAGGACATCCGCGAACGGACAGCTCGGGGCCTCCTTCTTCTGCTCGCGAGACTTCGAGGACCGGAGCAACCTCCAGCTCATCTTTCCCACCCTTGCCGTCCAGCTCGCACGCAAGTACGTCAAGATTCGATCGATCCTCGTGCCGTTGGTACAATCGGATCCAGGGGTTGTCCGCGAGTCCCTGTGCAACCAAATGCAGAAGTTGATTTTCCAACCCCTCAAGAAATCTGACATCTCGACTGTGATCGTCATCGACGCGTTGGACGAATGCAGAGACGATGAACCCGCTTCAGCAATCCTGTCCGTTCTTGGGCAGTTTGTATCCAAGATCCCGAAGGTCAAGTTCTTCCTTACTGGTCGTCCGGAGCGACGGATTCGTGAAGGCTTTCGTCTCCCGCTGATGGTGAAAGCGACAGACATCTTCGTTCTCCACGAGGTCGAGCCGAGTCAAGTCGACAGCGACATAGAACTATTCTTCAGACACAGGTTGTTGGAAACTGCAGATCCCCGAGATGGGCTGAATGACTGGCCAACGAAGGAGCAACTAGACCTCCTTTGCGAGCGGGCAGCGGGCTTGTTTGTCTACGCCGTGGCAACGGTCAAATTCATTAATCAATATAACAACGATCCCAAGGTGCAGCTGGATCTCATCCTACAGTCACCCGAGGACAGTGCCCGCGAAGGGGAAATTGAACTCAAGAAGAACACAACGCTGGATTTGCTCTACATGTCAATTCTCCAGGAGGCTTTCGGCGGCGATAGCCGAAAGGATGATCCCAAGACCCGTTCCGTCCTTGGTGCTGTTACCCTGGCTGCAAATCCCCTCTCTCCATCCACGATCGCGAAACTATTGGGTTCCGTTTCCACTCTTGAAGTATTCCGCAGACTATCATCGATTCAGTCGCTCCTTATCCTCCAGGATGGCTTCGATCGCTTCGATCACCCAGTCCGGCCCTTCCATAAATCATTTCCCGACTTCATCGTCGATTCAGACCGGTGCACGAACCAGAGATTTCGTGTCTCTCCTCCCGATCAGCATTCGGAAGTTCTGATTGGGTGCCTCGAGCTAATGAATCAAAGGTTGGAGAAGAACATGTGCAAAATTCAGGATCCCGTTAACAACTCCGAGGTGTACAACTTGCGGGAGAGAGCAGAGCAATACATAAATCCCGGTTTACGATACGCTTGCGAGTCGTGGCACAAGCACTTCGTTGATGCGCACACAGCACCAGCGCACACGTCCAAGATCACTTCCGTCTTACATCGCTTTCTGGAGGAAAAGTTTGTATTCTGGTTGGAAGTACTTAGCGTCCTCGGAACCGTAAGGAATGCAGTTGATGCATTAGAAGTGACCGCAGAGTGGCTGGAGGTGCGTCGAGTTTATGCGCTTGATGCATTTCCTAAATTTACTGATTACAGGCATCACCGACTCTCGACCTCGTCAACGACTACTTTCGATTTGTCACCGGATTCTTCGAGATCATCAGCACATCCGCTCCCCATATCTATCATTCGGCCCTCCCCCAGTCCCCCCGAACGTCGATCGTGCGGAGGTGGTATGAACGATACGCTCATCCCTTGATGAGGGTTGTGTGTGGGGTACCGGTGTCATGGGATTCAGCCATTGCGACCGTAAAACATTCCGACCGGGTTAATTGTCTTGCATGGTCACCATGCAGTAGGTTCATCGCGCTTGGTTGGCTCGGTAGAACCCAAATACAAATTTTGGACGGAGTAACTCTCAAGCGACTCAAATCCTTCGCCGTCCCATTCACAATTAGCACTAGACAACTACTCACATTCTCACCTGAAGGTCGCTTGTTGACGTTGGTCGGTCCGGGTGTCGCTATCAGTTGGGACGTTCACACAGGTGTTGCGGTCAGCAAAATCACCATAGATAAGAGGTCCGCTCGCTCGATTACTTACTCCGTATGTGGAACAATGTTTGGGGTGTTATTCTCAGACCGCGACGGCAGTACCGCCATCTGCACCTACCATGTTCACCCCAGCACACCGACACATTATCATCCAATCAAAGAGCCTGTCTCAGGTACAATTTGGACATTCGGCGAATGCATTCGATTCGCTACGTCTGGGCCAGGGTCCATCACCATATGGAAAGTCGGATTCACCTCGGAGCACCCCCCAACAAAAATTGATTCCCTGCGCGCCCCAGACAACTTTGATCCCTCAAACGATTGCCTCTTCCTTCCCACCCCTTCCCGGCTCGCCTTCGTCGATGAATACACTGTCTCTGTGTGGGATGCCCAACGTTCCAAACTCCTCCTGAGTTCTGTGGATGTCAATGACTTTTTGGGGATGAACTTCTCCCCTGATGGCCGCTTCTTTGCCTGTGGAACTGACAAGTCAGAAACTTGCCTCTGGAAGGAGTCTCCCACCGGCTACATCCTTCATGAGAAACTTATATCCCTCCCCGGAGATTATCCCACACAACTTCTCTCCCCAAATGGACAATCGATTGTTGTGACTAGTGCTACGGCCCTTCAGTTATGGTCCACAGCGGGATCACCCACCTCACCCTCCAGTGTTTCTATTCAAACTCCTAAGCCCACAGGACGTTTCATTTTGGAATTGTCACCGGATAGATCATTGGCAGCAGCTGCGCGGTCGACAGGGAATATGGCCACAGTTTTCGACCTCAAGTCCGGTGTCCAACGGTTGGTTGTCGACACGGGCACGAAGGTTTATGGTTTGAGGGTAGCTGGCGACACCATCGTTATCGTTGGTGAAGGAAAGATCGTCACTTGGAACCTACCTGTAGGCGACAGTGTTGTCAATGCCAGGGCGAATGATAGTGATGCTGTTCGGACAGTAATGTTCGATTATTCACCATTATCCAGGGGGCCAGGGGAGCCCCTCGCTTCGATATCCCCTGACTTCAACTACATTGCCCTCACATGCTATCCAGATCTGCACATTTATGATGCGTCTACTGGGAAACACCTTCAAGATGTGCGTTCCCAATTAGTTCTGGGCATGCCATGGTTCACTCCAGACGGACATGAAGTCTGGAATCGGAATGGTGGGTGGGCAATCGTCAAGGATAGCGAATCCGATGTCACCAAGTTGGAGTTTTTTGGCCGACCTCCGACTAGGGTCCCATTAGGAGGGTTACCCTGGCAGTCCTCCCGTGGCTACCAAGTTACGAATGGTGGATGGATACTTAGCCCCAGTGGGAAGCGGCTCTTCTGGTTGCATCCTCTTTGGTGGGAAGATGAGAGGACGACACTGTGGAGTGGGCAGTTTCTTGGCCTTTTGCATTTTCAACTCCCAGACGTTGTTGTTCTAGAGTCACTAGAGGAGTGACCTACGATTAACGTTTCCCTCTTGTAAGGTGGATAGCGCGGCTGCGCGTGCAGATTCGGATTAGTCGGCCGAGGTGACGAGCACCACTTCTTGATGCGATCCACCGATGATTTCTCCCATTCTCCCGCTTTCAGTATAATTCTTTGTTAGTCTCGATTCATATTCCTCACTCCTTCGCATTTATGTCTTCCTTCGGCTTCGATCGCCACTCGCGCTCACAGCTTAGGGTAGCTTACTATACATTTTTGGTATCAGGCACCTCGTGACAGCTTGGCGGCCCCACACGTCGTGTTTCCTCTTTCTAGATCCCTCTCTCTTCGGACTGTAGATATGCGAGAGAGAGAAGGCAGGGGTATATAGAAAACACGCATTTTGGTATCCAGTTTCAAATTACAAGCATAGACCTATCTAACCTAAAACAAAGTATGCCGCCTACGTCTCCAGTTCAAGTGTACCGGACGAGAACCGGATATCATCCGACGCAAGGTGCGTACTTCCTGCTCCCAGATGCAGGGTCCCGCCAGCCCATGCACTCCTCTCCAACAAATCATCCCATTTGTCCTCCTTCTCCTGCGACGTCCACACCTGCCCCCGTGCGGTCCCAAGTTCACGGAAGGTGCATTGCCCGGCCAAACTGCCCATACCTGACCCCGCCGAGGTCAACGGACGCAGAGTCGAGTCACTTCCCTGTGAGTCGCGATGGGGTCAAGATGTGATCGAAGCGTCTATGCCTACGCGTCGTACTGCGTGCCTCACTACCCGCATGGCGCAACAGGGCCCCGCTGACTTCTCCTATGGGAGGTGGCTCGATCCTAGGAAGAGATCTGGCTGGCGCATGGCCCCGTTGATGGTGTGCCAGCGAAGGGCGACGTGATACGAAGCTATTCACGACATCGGAGATAGAGAAAGTCGGGATTTCCGGCGTGAGTGACGAGGGATCGTTCTTTTTGCGCAGGCGATTCAGACTCGAACTCCGCTGCCGGTGAGCGTATGGGTACTGGCGGTGGTGGCGGAGAGATGGTGACTACTGAGGAGAACGACGAGCGCGACGAATGTGTTCCAACGTGGCGTGTTCGAACGCGTCAAGCAACGAGGCGCTTACCGGGATGATAGGCAAGATGATATCGGCGCTTGCAGTCGCAGCAAGGGCCTCACGACGGATGTCCTGCTCTTTGTACGCTTGTGCGATGGCACCTGCCGGGGTCAGCCTACATGAACCATAAGTTGGTGCAGAAGTGGGAACCACAGTTCGGCTTCTAATCAAGCTTTGGAGAGGATTGGAGCGCCGACCGCGTGATGGACCAGCGGCCGGAGCATGGTGCGTGGATCGTAATGGAGATGTGTTTGACGTGTCGGGAAGGGATTGCTCGGCCATGCTTCACTGGTGTTAAGCGGGGGGCGCGGGAGAGTATGAGGCTCCGGGTCCGGCGTGTCTGATGCAATGGAAAGGGCAGATACGACGCTTGGAGCCGCGGGCTTGACGAGCGCTCAGAGATACCGCTGTCAGAAAAATAGCCAGGTAGAGAGAGATTGGGTGAGCTAGAAGGGATGTCGCACGTTTAGGAGCGAGGAGCGTCCCTGATGCGCCGAAGAGACGGCAAGAGAGTCATGTGAACGGGCCGGGGAGCTACACCAGAGTCGGAGACAGAACCATTCTCAAAAATCAGTTTCGGGCGCGAAGAAGATGCGGAAGGGATGGGATTGGGCTGCTGTACTCCGGATTTAGGGCGCATGCCCTTATGGCCTTATGGGCCGAGGAGTAGAAGTAAGTCAACACGCCTAACAAGTTATCACTTCTACCTTCTCTCTCCGAGTCTCACGCTCTCTAATACTATTCTCGCTCTGGGAGTCTGGGGGTCCACCCGTCATTAGGCAAATTTCCCTTATCTGATGCGTGTCAGATGTCTGTCTGACATCACTTCAGTTGTAGGCCGCGAGGTTCATCGTCCAGCACATTCGTCCAGCGCGTTCTGCCCCTGCACGATATATGCCACGCATCGAAATTTTCGAACCAGGTCAACCGCAAGAAGGCAACATACAATTTATTGTCTTTAGCCCCCCGATGGTTCTCCCGCCTTATATCTCAAAAACCCCATTGCTCATCTCGGTTCATTGTGCGAACGTCCTCGAAAGTACCTCAGATACCTCGGGTGGTGCATCATGGGTGTCGAGGGACGCGTTGCGAGAGTTTCTCCACAGCCAACAGATTAGTGAACGGAGATGGGACGCGAGAGGTGAAGACGACGCGGCCGGGCGATGAGGCGGCGCCAGAGCAAGACGGCGATGGAGCTAATGTGCAACTGCACACACACGAGAGGGAAGGAGAAGAAGCTGGAGACGATGGCGATGATATTCTGGGCACTAGACAGGGGGCTTAAGTACATACAGGACTCTTTGTATCTACACATCAGGTATAGTATGATCAGATTGAAGCATGTCGAGGACGAAAGACAAAGGAGAAAAGGAAAAGTGAAACAGGTACGAAGGAAAGCCTACTAAGCGAGGGCGCGAGTGCATAGGGCAAGTCGCGTATGATGCATGAGGGCGATGAGCGCGAGTAGGAATCAAAGGGGAATGAAAAGGTATGAGTCAGGTATGATCGAGCTGTAAAGAGAAAGGGAACTAAGTATGAAGGGTAAGGTAAAGGGATCAAAGGGAAACGATGACTGATAAAAGGGAAGGCGAGGCTCGATCAGGAGGATGGGCGGGCATGCAGGCGAGCGCGAGGCTCAAAATCCAGCACAGATGACATCGGAGACGAAGAGTCCTGGAGGCTGAAAGTGTTTACTCTCATCAAATTCCGGAAGGCCTCTATCTTTCTCATCAGCCCTTTCATCGTTTCTAACCTTCCATAAAGGTAGTAATATGCTTGGGCGTGCCGTCCATATGGACGTCATCAATGCCCGAAGCACCCCGGGCCTACAACCGAAGATTCCTTTAAGTCCGTCGGAGCGCATCTCGATGCCATACCCCCTTGAGCACGAACTCGACCTCGTAGTACCCAATGCCGACGAACAGACCCCAAATGACCTTCTCACTCTAGACCTCGAAGGACGCGCGCTCGTGCTCGACTTTGGCCTGTTCGTGCTCATCAACTTGTACTGTCAGAATGAAGGATCCGATGCGCGATTTTCGTACAAGATGAATTATCATTTGATGTTGCAGGAGCGCGTGCGGGGGGTTGATTGCAGCTGGGCGGGAGGTGGTCGTTATCGGCGACTTGAACATGTGTGCAGCACCGATTGACCACTGTGATGAGCACCTGCCTAGCAACGCCTCCACCTTCTGGGAGCATACAGCACGAGCATGGATACGGGACTGGCTGGAACCAAGGGGACCTTTAATTGACGTGCTCAGGCGGTTCTGGCCAGACCGCAAAGGAATGTCTACCTGTACGTCCCACATCTCGACGTGTTGTGATAGTAGTGGCACTTACTACAGTATCACGGGATGGTACGATTCATTCATTCAGGCTGGAATACGAAGGTCAGCGCACGCGAAGCAAACCATGGCACGCGTATTGATTATGTGCTCGTCACGCCAGGTCTGATGCCTTGGATTAAGGCAGCGGATATCCAGCCGTCCATCAAAGGCTCCGATCAATTACTGCCCTGTATTTGTCGACCTTCTCGACGAGATCACCACTGATGCTGGCGAAAAGCTCGTCTTACGTGAGTTGATGCATATGGGTGCGGACAGTGCCAAGTGAGAGCTACCAAGACTGGCGGTCAAGTATTGGCCCGAATTTCAGGGGAAGCAGCTGCTCATGTCGAACTTTTTCACCAAGCGTGGTGCGGAGGCACTGCCGTCTCAGGCTCCAACCGCACCACCTAATGGGATGTCCCCTCTGACGATTGGTTTCGATGCTCTAAATGCGCAACCTCAACCGGTATCTGAAGAACAACAATCTGCACCGAACGCTCCTCTCCAAGTGTCCTCTTCAGGCCAACCTGATATTGAGCCCTCGTCTCAATCCTCGATGTCGCCCTCCTCGACTCAGACTTCTCTCAACCATGAGTCCCTCAGACGTCAACGCACAGGCACATGTACTGCGGCGGGAGGGTCGAAACCGAAAATGCTCAAGGCGGGACAATCGAAGCTCTCCTCTTTCTTCGCCAAGCCAACCACCACCACCACCACCACCACCACTGCACGGCACCAGCAAATGCAAGCGCACCATCCGACTGAACTGGTTTGTTGTCTTCGGTGATTATCGACCTCTGCGAGGATGGTGAAGAAATGGACATACAGTCGTCGTCAATACCATTGCCCACCAACACATCCGAAATACGTTTTCCCGCAGACAAGGACAACACCCCTGCGTACAGCCAAAGCCAGGAGAAGAAAAACGAAAATGAGAAGACCGGCAGCGCGGCATCTTCCTGGTCTGCGGTCTTCATGCCCAAACCGCGGCCGCCGCTCTGAACAGTCCACCGAGAGCCAGCGAAAGAGTTCCGGGTGAACATACCCGGACCTAATAAAGGCAAGACGTTTTATCTCTGCGCGCGGCCGGTCAGGCCTGGGTATGATAAAGGCCGTAATGAGAGACTACGAGAAGAAGTCGACCACCAGTACAAATGCAATTTCTTCCTGTGGGCTAGCGATGCTATGCGAGCTGTTGCTGCCGCTGCTTCCTCTGGCGTGGCGGGTGCAGCGAGTCAAGGGGAGGATTGTCGTGGGACTTTAGAGGATGCTAAGACTTGACACTAACTAGCCCTATTCGATCGGGCCCATTGCGAGACTTGGATGGAGGGAAGACGGGACGTGTCGAGGATCTCATCGGGGAGGGGACCAGATATAGATGACGACGATACTCCGATTCATTTCGTTTTGAGCGTAGAAGGGATGACCATCTTACACGGGCACCAGAATCAGGTCATTATGACGGAGGAGCAGGAAGGGCGGAGGCCATCCGAGTCTGAGCACCGCACATTTGCATTCTCTTTGTATTGTTATGACCCGTGTATAATATATTTCGTGCCAGTGTTAACGCGTTAACCCCTCATCAGAGTACGACACAGCGCTACACCTGTGTCCCATAATCTACATCATTCAGTCTTGTAAGTAGTACGTACCCTCATGAGGAGTACATGAATACGACACGCCTAACAAACCATCGATTAACCATCGATTTATCACTTCTACCATTGACTACCTTCTCTCTCACTCAGGCTGTAATCCCTCTATACTATCCAAATAAAGGAATTACCTGATGACGGGTGGAGCGTGGACCCCCAGAGCGAGAATGGGATAATCCCATTCCTGCTCCGTCCACCCGCCATTAGGTAATTCCCTTATTTGATACACGTCAGATGTCTGTCTCACATCATTTGTCGACAAATCTTCAGGCTGCGAGGTTCATCGTCCAGCGCATTTGTCCAGCGCGTTCTGCCCGTGCACGACATATGCCACGCATCGAAAATTCTGAATTAGATCAACCACAAGAAGGGAATATACAACTGATTGCCACTGTCCTTAGGCCCCTCAATGATTCTCCCACCTTGTATCTCGAAATCCCCCTCGTTCATCTCGCTTCATTGTGCGAACGTCCTCGAAAGTACCTCAGATACCCCGGGTGGTGTATCATGGGTGTCGAGGAACACTGGCTGTGTCACATTGCGAGGGATTCCCCACAGCCAGAAAATGACATCGGAGACGAAGGAGTCCTGTAGCGCGGCCGGGTGTCGCGCGAGTGAGTCCGGGAAAGGAAAGAGATAGAAAGAGGAAAGGTCAGCGTTCGACAAAAGGGTAGGACGTGTGTCGGCTCGTTTGCTCGGGCTAACGTCCAGCGCCCTTAGGCCGAAGAGGCTGAAAAGCAGAGGAATGGCATGGCGGCACGCAGAGTGAAGAGACAAGAGACAGGTCAAAAGGGAACCTTTTATTGAGGTGGTCGATAAGGCCTTAAATACATCAGAGCTCGACTGTCTGTCAGTCCTTTTGGGGGCTATAGGACCGATGGACGCGAGCGAGAGAGGAAGAGAAAAATTGGGAGAGATGAAACGCGACGCGATACCAGAGAAATGTACACCGAGTTGGGCGCGCGAGTGGTACTATAATCGAAGCCGAAAAGAAAGATACAAATTTGAAGAAGCGCGTGGTATAGAAATGGGGGAAATCGAGAAGGGAACAGTGAATCATATCGAGAAGGGGTGCTCGGCCGACTAGTCCGAGTCCGCACGCGTAGCCCCACACTCACCTGGACTGGTCCTGGAGGCTGGACACGTTTACTCTTATCGACTTCCGGAAGGTCTCTATATTTTCCATCGGCCCTTGCTTCATTTACAACCAACCTTCCATAAAGGTATCAATGATAATGGTCTGCTTCAGCATGCAATCCACATAGATAATTGGACGCCGTCATCAATATGAATTGCCGTCGAACAGGCAGCGTCATATTAGGGCGGATACTGGATATCCTGAGGGTGAACACCACACAGACATCCTTCGATCTCAAGATCCTCCACATCCTGCTCCTGCTCCTGCTCCTGGGGGGCCATTATCGTACGCATCAACTGGCATGCCATTCTATCTAAGACCACCTCCCATTTCTACTCATGACAGGAGTATTGCAATTCAAAAACATGAACAGCACTCCACTGATGAACCCGTTAATGAATCGAAGGTGTGGGAATCATGGGATGAAGATGACTGGATGCTGTTCTGTAGACTAAGCACGAAGGCCGTTGAGCGTCTTCAAGCTGCTGAAGAGGGGTCATCGTCCAATATCAGGCCGCGGGCACAGGACGTTTCAGAGCATTAAGCTTTGACAACATTTGTATTGTACGACCACAATAATCATATTGTAATTACAGCTCTTTGCGTTGAGTATGGCAGTGATCGAAAAAATTGATCGAATGGAAAGATAATTGTCTTAGTGAAATTTCCGTTTGTTGTATTACATAAGTTTGCCTACCCCTTCATCACAACGTGCAGTCGCGATGTGAGGGTCGCTGCTATCAAACTCTTGTGGTTATTTTATTCACGCAGGTTACTTCTAGATACTGCACATTATGTTGTTATACAAAGTAACAAATTCATCGTGCTGCAACTGTCGACGTGTGAAGAGTTTGAATCCAAGGTTTCCGAGGTGATGGAGTGGCGTGCGTGGTGGACCTGGGTATATGCGTAGACCATGTCTTCTGGGAGTTCCATGAACTCCGCCAAGGGATTCTCGTCTAATGTGAGAGTAAAGTATGGCTGTGGCACCACCGGTTGTTGTTGTCCTGCAGGGGTGCTCGAGCACGATGAGGCAGGCAGTTGTGTTGGCGAATGTATGACAGTGGGGAGCCATGGGTGTAAGCGTGTGGGTGTCAGAGCCGACTTAGTAGGCTTATCATGTATCAAATTTTCACTAAGACAATTATCTCTTTATTCAATCATTTTTTCCGATCACTGCCATACTTTATGCAAATAGGTGTAAAGATTTGTAGTTCCATTTGATGTGCAGTTGCGGTTGACTCGGATGCCGAAGTCACTCAAACATGGCGAACAGGAGCGGATTTACTTGAACCTGAACATTCAGAGAGAGAAGGCAGGGGTATATAGAAAACGTGCATTTTGGCATCCAGTTTCAAATTACAAGCATAGACGTATCTGACCTAAAACCAAGTATGCCACCTATGTCTCCAGTTCGAGATTTGATCGTGACACGCGGAGATGGGTTCAGGAAAGTGTGCCAGACGAGAACCGGATATCATCCGACGCAAGGTGCGTACTTCCTACTCCCAGATGCAGGGTCCCACCAGCCCGTGCACTCCTCTCCAACAAATCATCCCATTTGTCCTCCTTCTCCTGTGACGTCCACGCCT